>CM036762.1:5730000-6052500 GCA_020796225.1 Arion vulgaris
CCGAAAATTATTAAAAGTAAAATGAAGTGATTTCGTTTCTAACAACACAGTGAAAGATAAAACAAACCAACAACCCGTATCAAATATTATAAAGAAACGAAGGTGGAAATATTTAGGTCATGTTCTTAGATCAGACGAAAAGAGACTAAATTAAGAAGTCCTTATGTGGTCACCAGTTGGGAAAAGAAAACGTGGAAGACCTAAGACCACTCTTCGAAGAACAATCCAACAAGAAAGTAAACTATTGGGATGTAAAACCATACAAGATCTCCAACTGCTAGCAACGAACGCATCACATGGAGATCTAAAACCTCTGCCCTATGTGCCGCCTTTGGCACAGAAAGCAACAACTAACTAACTAAAATACTTTATTTGTCTGAATTTTATTTCTCTTAATAATTGTTTCTTCATGCCTAGTTATCCTAAAACTTGTTTATTTGTCTGTTTTTCTGTCCATGAAACTCTGCCTATTCTTCTATATATCCACATCTCAAATGCATCAATTCTGTCTTCTAACTGCTTGTTCATTGTCTATGTTTCCGAGCCATACATTAATATAGGATATATATAGCATTTGATCATTCTCATTTTTAGCCTGTTTGTAATTTGTTTGGATGTCAGTAACTTTCTCATACTATTGAAATTATTCTTGGCCATTCCTATTCTCTTTTTAATTTCTGTTATACATCTGTCATCATCTGTTATCATCTGACCGAGATATAAGAAGCTTTTTACTTGATGTAGTAATTATCCATGTATTTTTATATTCATTTAAGGTTTCTCCATTTCCTTGTTGATCACCATAGTTTTTGTTTTCTGTATGTTAATGTCTAATCCATATTCCTTGCTAGTTCTGTCCAATTGGTCCACTAGTTCTTGTAATTCTTGTTCACTTTCTGCTACCAATACTGTGTCATCTGCATATCTTAAGTTGTCAACATAGTGTAATAAACATCTCTTTCTCATCCCATGCCGAAAAACGATGATTGCCTATTTCTATATTGATAATCTTGTCTTTCTGCCTTGACCTCTTTGAATACATCAACATTCCAGAATTCTAAGAATTCAGGGGAAGCAACAAGACCAATGAAAGTGGTGATAAGAAGCACACCAAACAAGTAATCCTATAAATAACTATAAAACTCTTGAAAATAGAAACATATAATAACATAAAAGAGCCAGGGACTGTCAGTATGACGTTTGTGTTTTAATTAGAACGAACAGGCTAGTGACTTCGAAAAGTTCTGCTCCTTAAAAATATTTACGATTCAGTGTGAAGTTTTAACTGAGATCGAACGTGACTAGTAACTAGCGACAAGTTCTGCTCCTTAAAAAACGCATTTGCCGTTCATGTGTTTTTAAGACGTCGAAATTGTAACACTGAAATACTAGACCATGCTCTAATAGTGTCATATAAGCAGTGATGCAGTTATACATGGTAGACTAAACACACACGCATAAGTATAATCACACATTGAAACATCTATAAACATATCAGTTTTGATAAAAGATTGTGATATATGTATACAATTTCCAGTAGCCTTTTCAGACATTAAGTTATGAAGTCACTTCACATTTCTAGACCCTAATGTGCAGGATTTAGGAGGGCCAATTCCTTTCCTCAAGTTTGGAACTCGAGTGGGGGATTGAACCCACAACCCTCTTGAGCCCTAGTCGATAGGCGAACGCTTTCACTACACTACCATTGAATGAGTGCCAATTAACCACATACCTTTGAGGTATGATAGGGCAGGATCATATGACCAAATCCAGTGGTTAGTATGATTTTGGAATGACCAAATATAGACCAGCATACCAGTGTTGAGATATTTGAATGACAAATGACAACATCGTTGTTAGGTATGATATTTGGACAATGACAAATATAGACCAGCATACCAGGTTGGTTTAGGGTATGATATTTGGACAATGATCAAATATAGACCAACATACCAGTGTTGGTTTAGGGGTATGATATTTGGACAATGATCAAATATAGACCAACATACCAGCGTTGGTTTAGGGGTATGATATTTGGACAATGACCAAATATAGACCAACATACCAGTGTTGGTTTAGGGGTATGATATTTGGACAATGACCAAATATAGACCAACATACCAGTGTTGGTTTAGGGTATGATATTTGGACAGTGATCAAATATAGACCAGCATACCAGTGTTGGTTTAGGGGTATGATATTTGGACAATGATCAAATATAGACCAGCATACCAGTGTTGGTTTAGGGGTATGATATTTGGACAATGATCAAATATAGACCAACATACCAGCGTTGGTTTAGGGGTATGATATTTGGACAATGATCAAATATAGACCAGCATACCAGTGTTGGTTTAGGGGTATGATATTTGGACAATGACCAAATATAGACCAACATACCAGCGTTGGTTTAGGGGTATGATATTTGGACAATGATCAAATATAGACCAGCATACCAGTGTTGGTTTAGGGGTATAATATTTGGACAATGACCAAATATAGACCAACATACCAGATTGGGTTTAGGGGTATAAATTTGGAAAATTGATCAAATATAGACCAACATACCAGATTTGGTTTAGGGGTATGCTATTTGGACAGTGATCAAATATAGACCAACATACCAGATTTGGTTTAGGGTATGAATTTGGCATTGATCAAATATAGACCAACATACCAGATTTGGTTTAGGGTATGATTTTGGACAGTGATCAAATATAGACCAACATACCAGTATTAATTTAGGGGTACGGGTAAGTGGTTAAGCCATTGTCTTGCGTCCCGAAAGTCATGGATTCGAATTCGGACCATGCCGTTCTGTTCACGAGTGCGGTTTTTTTTTTCAGAGACCCCGAGAATTGTTACCGGAGCTACGGAGTTCACGCTTTGTGCAATACTCTCGACAGATGGCGTGCCATTTATGCGGAGAGGGACAGAGCCATATTGGGTAGGACCTGATACAATGAAGTCAATCCTTCGGTTTTAGATCAATGAGATATTTAGACAGTTATCAAACATCTAACATAATATGCAAATGATATAGGCGATTTTGCTTTCTATTCACTATCAAGACTTCAAGATAAACTCAGCAACGAATTAAACAGTGTTTGAAATTAGAATGGGACCTATTCAGAATAAAATACAATTGATATAATTGTATAGTATTCAGTCATGTCAACAACCTGATCGAAGGTAAAATAAGGGAATACAATGTAGATATTTTGTAATTTTTCATTCATAGGCGTCCACATACATTTTTCCAGGAGGGGCAAAACTATTGTTTTTTTGTTTGTTTTTTAGTTGGTAGTTTACTACGGAGTAATAAAGAAGAACGGATTCACATAAAACTGTGTTATCAAAAATTCAATTTTCCCAGGGGGTAGTACTTGTTCCCCCTTTCCTTACCGTATCATATGTACGTCCATTGCTACATTATGCGAATAAAAGCATAACATGGCGTAACATTTCGTAACACACCGTAATATATGTAACATTATGTGATGTAACACACCGTAATGTAACATTATGTGATGTAACATAATCTAATGTTTTCTTCTTTTGTCAGCACACTGTTACCAGGTTGTTAACCCAGTGTCGGGGTTGTATGTATTTGTCTTGCGCTTCTCTGGTAACTTGCGTGATGGTTTTCTCAGTTCCCTGGCAGAATTCAACTTTTGTTAGTAC
Source organism: Arion vulgaris (assembly GCA_020796225.1). Classification (NCBI taxonomy): domain Eukaryota; kingdom Metazoa; phylum Mollusca; class Gastropoda; order Stylommatophora; family Arionidae; genus Arion; species Arion vulgaris. The sequence goes on from CM036762.1 coordinate 5,733,685, forward strand.
ACTGTTACCGGGTTATTAACCCAGTATCGGGGTTGTATGTATTTGTCTTGCGATTCTCTGGTGACGTGCGTGGTGTTTTTTTTAGTCCCCTGGCAGAATTCAACTACGTTATCTATCCACCTTTTCCTTGGTCTTCCTCTTGCCTTCCTTCCTGATATTCTGTTGCGGAAAGCTTCATAGGCAGTTTGATCTGTTCGCATTCTTTCTAAGTGGCCAAACCACTTCATCTAATGTAATATACCATATTGTGCCGTAACATAATGTAACATAATGGGCCGTAACATATTATAACATAAAATAATGTAGTAGCTTTGTAGCCGGAGGTGTAAAGCAGGGTGCCAGTGATGTATCAAACGAAGTACAATGTATACAACATAGTATAATGGGACATACAACATATTGTTGCAACAATATTGCGAAATATAACATAACAAAGGGGGTCTCTATTGTGTAGAGGTTATGTGTTTGCCTCTCGTCTCAAAGGCACCCGGTACACCCTGATCTCAGTGTAGCCACAGCCAACTCTAGATAACTAGGTCAGACAACTGACTAGGTGTTCAGTGACCTAGATCAGAAAAGGGGGCTGGAAAATATAGATGTTTGATAGAACACTGCAAGCTTTTTTGCAATTTTACTCAAATTCTGTGAGTCTATGGTTATTTATTAGTGAAAATATTCATAATATTGATATTCCTTATTGTTAAACTTAACTTGTTGCATAATATAACTTCGATTTAGCATTTTGTGTTGAGTTTAAAATGAATCCGTCTATATACATCAATACTGGAATGCGAGGTCACTTGGTGTAGTTGGAGTCTCGATTTCCCATAATTCTAACCCGAGTCCGAAGGCCCATAAGTTTATAGTTGACTCTGGTGTAGGTGAGATCAATTTAGTCCTATCGAGACGGATGATAAAACAGGGTCCTTGTGTCAATTTTGTGCGTCCAAAGCACAGAACCCTGACAGTTTAGAAAATCCAGAAACTAGGCCGGAAACGTGCATTATGGTTAACCTAGATCAGAAAACGCTGCAATAGTAAAACTTTATTAGAAATCAAGCTTTGCAATTTATAAATTCTGTAGATCGCTTATTATTGTAAAACCTATTATAAATTGCTTTCATTATGGTTAAATCTAATTGGAAAATACTCATTCATTATGTTTTAAAATCTATTAGAAATTCGGTGCAGTATGGTTTAAAATCTATTAGAAAATCGCTGCATTATGGTAAAATCTATTAGGAAATCCGCTGCATTATGGTAAAATCTATTAGGAAATCCGCTGCATTATGGTAAAATCTATTAGGAAATCCGCTTCATTATGGTAAAATCTATTAGAAAATCCGCTGCATTATGGTAAAATCTATTAGAAAATCCGCTGCATTATGGTAAAATCTATTAGGAAATCCGCTGCATTATGGTAAAATCTATTAGGAAATCCGCTGCATTATGGTAAAATCTATTAGAAAATCCGCTGCATTATGGTAAAATCTATTAGGAAATCCGCTGCATTATGGTAAATCTATTAGAAATCCGCTGCATTATGGTAAAATCTATTAGAAAATCCGCTGCATTATGGTAAAATCTATTAGAAAATCCGCTGCATTATGGTAAAATCTATTAGGAAATCCGCTGCATTATGGTAAAATCTATTAGGAAATCCGCTGCATTATGGTAAAATCTATTAGAAAATCCGCTGCATTATGGTAAAATCTATTAGGAAATCCGCTGCATTATGGTAAAATCTATTAGGAAATCCGCTGCATTATGGTAAAATCTATTAGGAAATCCGCTGCATTATGGTAAAATCTATTAGAAAAGATTAAAAATAAAATTCCTAAAATATATTGTCAACATCTTCTAAATTATATAGGGGATCCACGCCGGTTCTACGGAGTTCGTTCACTACAGCTGAATCTTTTATGTAAGAAAGAGATCGGAGCACACAGGGCCGTGCTATGATACAGAGAGGCGGCGCATCAGGCGGAACTGTAATGGGGCCGCATAAGCAGCAAAATCAACCTTACAATTGAAAGTTATTTAAAAGAAAAAGATTTAAGGGGCGGCATTTCGAAGACTTCGCCAGAGTGGTTACCGGGGTCCAACTTAGGGTGTAAAAATAGAGCCCTGTTACCTGCCACGCATGTCGTAAGATGCGACTAAGGAGGTTAGGAGTGGGGCTAGCTACCCCACCCCGTAAAAATCACTAGATAGCTACAGAACCAGGAATATTCATACTTGCCACCCAAGGAAAGACCCGGCAAGGAGGGACTCATGGCAAGAAAATGGGAAGAGATCTGGAAAAGATCGTCTTGGATATGCGAGCTGGTAAGGCCTTGGTTGTTGACCTATGCTTCCCTAGTGACAAAGGGTGAAGAAAAGAAGAAAATTTCGAAGACTTGCATCATACTGAGAAAATATACCGCTCGGTCCTGTGAGCACACATGCTTATTCACCGAAGTGCAATGAGGATGATCCTATCAATCACGGCCATCGTAAATAAGAGAAGGTCGTTTATCAATCAACCAATCAATCAAGATAGAGATCGGAAAACACATGATTACTCAAGTGCAACGATATGATCCTATCAATCAGATCATACTAAATAAAGAAGTCGTTTATCAAACATACCAACAATCAAATAGAACAAATAACGTTACTCAAGCTCACGATATGATCCTATAAAATCGATCCTATAAAAAATAATTTATAACATAAAATCTATCAAACATAACCAACATATCACAACATAACATAATAACGTCATAAGACTCACAGATCTGGCGCCATTTTTCAAAATCGTTTTTCCTGTATTGAAAAATGAATTATTCCTGTATTTAGTTCACTTTAACCATTACGAGAATATCATCAACACAACATAGATAGGGAACTGTGAACTGTCGTCAGCCTACAAATTATATGGAAGGAGACACCACACATAAATAAATAATCCACGCATAGAAACGACATAAACCAGTTACGCACAGTTTTTATGTTTGACGTTGAATCATGGATGCATCAAGTGTTTCGTTTGCTATACACTAATCGGGAGGGGTTTTGTCAAAACTTTTTTAGAAGTAATAAATGAACATTTTTTTACCACCATCTACAACAGACTATGCATTCCTGGTTAATGTATCTATAAATGTTGCGCTTGTTTGTACGTAACACCAATATTTCAATATTTAGTTTTCTGTGTTGGTGGAATGTATTTCTATGTGATGTTTATGGCTTCAGTGGGAGTATGAAGGGAAGATGAGTCGATATCAAGTCATTGTGAATACTTAATTATACAAGTGCAGCTACTATCAGTAACTCCACCGCTTCCTTGATTGATTGGATCATCATCATTGCACTTAGAGAGTAACCATGTGTGTTCCTTATATCTTCTTACACATGAAGATCTCAGCGGCATCGCACGAACTCCGTAGCACCGGGAGGGTCCCCGATGTAATTTTGAAGATAATTTGGAAAAAAATGGAATTTTAATTTTTCTGATGAATTTTTCCCGGACAGCGGCTTTCCATACTGCTCTTCTCTGTGTTGAGCTGTCAAGAGTTCTTTTACGTGCCCAAATTGAATACAGGACCCACTTTTGTATCATCTGTCTCGAATAGGACTTGTAACTCGATCTGACCTACACTGAGATCAGGGATATCTGGGGAAATATCCACGAGGAAGAGAACTTAGTATCTTTGGCACGAGAGACGAGCACATTGATGATGAAATTAGCAACCGCAACGGAAGTCACCCCGGTTATGTTCATTCAGAAACAAACCGAGTGTGTGAAAATACGAAGTTCACAGGAAACACCAAGTATGTAGTGCATGTGTACTCAGCATTCTGCTGTTTAATAGTGACATGTGGACCACATACACCAGACAGGAGTTGCACCTTAACATCGTTCCTATGTGCTGTCTCAGACGATAAAACAACATTAGGTAGCAGCAGAAATACATCTCTAATGTATAAATCATGGACAGAGCAGGTGTTCCAAACAAGTATACCTTGATGAGCCAGCGACGTCTAAGATGATTGGAACACGTGAGCCGTACAAGCGAAGGAAGAATCCCAAAAGACGTCATATATAACCGATTCGCCACTTGACCTAGACGGAATTGACACCCATTACTGCGCTTCATGACCATTTGCAAACGTGATTTAAAGTCAAGCGGCGCCCGTCTGCCCAGCGTGTCCGTAGCGCGTTGGACGACGGGTGAAAAACCCCATGTGAGTGTGATTCAATTCCGCGGGCTGGCAGAAAAGCACAGGTTCTCCAGATTTACGGTGTTCGTGGCACTGAACCGAAGGGTTACGATGTCCATGGCACCGAGCCGAAGAGCTGAAAGCTCAAGTGCTTCTGGATCGGAGAAAAAAAAAGTCAAGCGGAATAAAACAATAGAGAAAACTTGGAACATTTTGTCATCGACAGGTAGACGTGGCGAGCGGGAGTGAGGGATGGAGCTAAGACAGAAGAAGAGAAACGCCATCACATATCGACGCAAAAGAGAGAGCAGAGGGCAGAGAGGCTACCTTGTACAGCAGCTCCAGACATCGGATTTACAAGTATTAACTGGGATAAAGTGGAGCGTCTGGCCGAATGGATTAGAGCACGCGGTATCCTACGCGGGAGGCACAGGTTCAATCCCCGGTAAAGCCAACTCGTTTTTTATGTTGAGCATAAAGAAAAAATCATAATCTTAACAGTTTATCTGCGACTGCTCTAACCATGAGGCTATTAAATTCCACAGTTACATCTACCCTTGTCCTAAACCACCCCAACAAGCGGTATTACAGGAAGTAAAGACGGTTGTTTTGTTTTTTTACTGGGGCAAAAAATGTTATTCCACAATAAGTACCTTCAGTGGCGGCTCGTGATCATTTTTGTTGGTGGGGCCAGACATATATTTTCGGAAAAATAATGGTTTCGGTTAGGATATATTTTAATGTATAAAATAATAAATATACGTTACACCTTATTTTTGGTGAGGCCCTGTCCCACTGGCCCTTAATGACGAGCCGCCACTGAATACCTTTATACACAACAGGTGAGGTGATCCACTATATATCACAAAACTTGACGCAAAACCTAATATCTCCTAAGACACACAGGTTTATAATAATCATGATGATAGTGATCGAAACCATCAGTATACATACATTTCTTCATCTGCTGTAAGGAGCTGGGCACTTTCTGGTAGGCCGAGGGGGAAATAATGTCAGTTTCTTCAGAGCCAACTATAAACATATGGGCCTTCGGAATTATGGGAAATCAGATCACATCTACACCACGTGACCTCGCATTCCAGTGTTTGTGTATATAGACGAATTCATTTTAAAATCAACACAAAATGCTAAATCGAAGTTGTATTATAAGTAAGTAAAGGAACCCTTTCCTACCTCGTGGTATATAGGTCAATACAGTGTTAGACCTGTATTTTCATTGACCGTCGGCACACAATGGGTGATGTGGTCAGCATCACGCCGGCCGCCTTTACTTCCCAGAGCATGTCTGGTACCCAGTTGAGGCTGGGTCGACCTGAGAGCCGTCGTGGTCGGGAAAAATTCCACGCACATTGCGGGAGCTGAACCCAGACCACCAGCCTTGCCAAGCGAGTTCACTAACAACTGCGCTACAGCGGCTCTCTGATGAAGTTGTATTATGCAACAAGTTAAGTTTAACAATAAGGAATATCAATATTTTTCACCAATAAATAACCATAGACTCACAGAATTGAGTAAAATTGCAAAAAGCGTGCAGTGTTCTATCAAACATCTGTAATTTCCAGCCTCCTTTTCTGATCTAGGTCAGGGAATCCCCGGTCAGTTGTTTGGCCTATTTATCTAGAGTTGGCTGTGGTTTCTTAAACCAATAAGGGAATACCAAATACCAAGAAATATGAAAAAAATTCAAGATTTATGGAAATAATGATATGTTGCTGACCGACTATTATAAAGAGACAATGGATGTACATGTGGTATTCTGTACGAGTTTCCACTTTCTCCTAGCAAGTTTTATATCAACTAACACTGTCCGAGTGTCTATTGCGAAGGGTTAAGACGTTTGCTTGGTGTTCTGAATGTTCTAGGTTCGAATCCGGACCGAGTCGCGTGTGAGATTTATTTCCGGAGATTCCTAGGAATGTTACTGGAGGTACGAAGTTCATGATTTTGTGCAACACTCTTGGCAGGTGACATGCTATTTCTGTAAAGAAGGGCGGAGTTATATTAGTAAACCCGGTACAGTGAAGTCAATCCTTCGACTTCAGGCCCTTTGTCTGAGTCTGGTATCTCTAGTTCTCAAACCAGCGACCAGAGCTTGCTTCTAGCTAAACCTGTTTCTGGCAAGCTCTTCCCAGCTTGATGTGTTCATAACAATCATCTTCAAGCCACAGTTGTATACATTCTTCTTGTGAAGAATAATCATCCCACATATTTTGTTTCCCCTTGAACAAACTCTCTGTACAAGATATCCATAGGCGAAACATGTAAAACCGAAGAAAGGTACGAATAGTTTATCTTTAAAAAAAAAGAGGCATTGAATACTGTGAAAAGAGTAGGGAAAGCACTTAACCGTGCGTTTTGAATTCCGCCTTATTACAAAACAGAAAAGATAGATCCTTGTGTATACAGAATAAATGTGCAAATTTAACTTTTTCGGAGGAAAGACATTTTCAAGGGGCGTTGACAACTAAGAAATAAAAAATAAACTATTGCAACAAAACAAAACGCATACAATTTTTGTTTACACAAATCTAGCAAAACAGAAAATGTGGGGCCGTGTTAAGGATGGGAGTATAAGAATAAGACGTATGCCTCACTTGTGGTAGGGGATTGTGTTCTAGGATTGGGCTCTACAGTCACCTCCGCACACACCAGAGAGGTGCAGCAGCACGCGTATGAGACTGTTGTCATCATCACTTGCGATGGACAGCTATTATTATAAGAAGGCTTGACTATCCTGGGAAACCATAAAGAATATAGTCAGAGACCAGGAAAGCAGCGAACAACTGTTGACGCCCCATACTCCGCGAAGTTGGAAGTAGAATAAGGACTGTTGTCATCATCGTTTGCGATGGACTGCTATTATTATTATTGTTATTATTATTATTATTATAAGATGAAGGTAGTGCTGGAAATGATAGAAGATGACGTAGGATGTGTGGAACAAGGCCCTAACACATTTTGAGGCATTAGTGGTTTTGATCGTCTACAATTTCTGCAAGGTGTTCCTTATTTGTTTGTCTCCAGACGAACTGAAGGATGGATAAAAATGGATGATAGCAGTGGTGGCTCGTCATTAGGGGCCAGAGGGCCAGGCCCCAAAATATAATATGTAACATGTATATACTATTTTATATATTGAAATATAACCTAACCCAAAACCATGATTTTTTCGAAAATATGTCTCTGGCCCCATCAACAAAAATGATCACGAGCCGCCACTGGATGACAGTATCAGAGAATATGAATCGATATACCTGAGTTGTCATTATAGTGGACGCTGTATTAGGAAATGGGACCCAGGCTTTTGTCAGTGCTGAGATTAGGGCACTTGTTGATCAGCACTCCAATCTAAGGGATATTGTTATTTACATGGATGGCTCTGTCAGACGCGTGTCCGGTTCAACGTGGGATTACTAGGCACACAGAAACGGGAAGACAGTTAAGGAAGAATGGCCCCTTCGAAGCAACAACATTGTGTGTTGTGGCTATGGAGATCACTGCTATGTCCGGGGTTATCTCTCTCTCGCCTCTCTCGCTCACACACTCTCTCTCTCTCTCTCTCGGGAGTCTGAATACAATCATCATATCACTTCATAAGGTGATCGTCTCTTGTGGAAAAAGTAGTCGGCTCGTTTCCTACGTGGAACGATCGGAATATTTTTACAGAGATCCTTGATCTCAATCAGTGGCGGCTCGTCATTAGGGGCCAATGGGACCGGGCCCTACCAAAAATAATGTGTAACGTGTGTTTATTATTTTATAAATTAAAATATAACCCAACTCAAAACAATGATTGTTTCATAATTTTTGTCTGGCCCCCAAAAAAATGATCACGAGCCGCCACTGATCTCAATGTAGGTGAGATCTAGTTCCTAGTCCTATCAGAAATAGATGATAAAACGTTGGTCACTTGTTAAAGTTCCCACTTCCCATGTTGTGGAAGCAGCCTTAGATTGGGTAATTTCTTTGGTTAATTAAAAGAAATCTACATTAAGTGCGCTAGTTACAGTAATTCCTTTCTTGTCACGTTTAAATCACATCCATTTTTTCCCAATCTCCTTGTGACATGACAATCCAGACGGGAACTGAAACGACTTATTAAACATGATATTATCGTCACGGTCTGTTAGACCGAAACAGCCTCTACTTCTGTGTTCATTGAACCAAAGTAGCATAACATAAAAATGTTATATAATTGTTGCACAACAACTGACAACTTCGTGTGATATACACATCTCTGAAAATGCGACAGTAATCTTTTGTTTGATAACACAGAACTCGGGGTGATATTTCTAACTTAGTAACAAAGTTTATACATTTTCGTTGTGTATCCCGGCTCATATTTCCAAAGAAATTTGTATCTATTCATTTCATTATGTCAGAAGAAAACTGAAGTAATGACTCTGAACATAGCAACCCCAGCACAAGTCAAACTAGAAGGTAAAACCCTCCGAGATACAACCGCTTTCACATGCCTTGGAAGTGTTATTAGCAATGAAGGAGGCGCTGGATCTGACATTAAAAACAGACTGAGTAAGGCACGAAGTGCATTCATGACCCTTCAGACCGCCTGGAAATCTGCCCAATACAGCATCTGACCCAAGACTAGTATCTACAACAGCTGTGTGCTGTCAACATTGCTGTACGGATCGGAATGCTGGAGAATGACAGAACAGGATATGTCCAGACTCTCCACTTTTCATACAACTTGTCTGCGAAAAATCTTACGCGTGTACTGCCGACTACTATCTCGAACCAAGAATTGCTTGCACGATGCCAACAAGAGAATATGGGCACTATCATCCGAAGACGACGCTGGAGATGGATTGACATGTGATGCGCATGGAGACTGGCTCCGACACGAAAACTGCACTGAGATGGACTCCAGAGGGTGGGCGAAAGCGTGGAAGACCCAAGACGACCTGGAGGAGAACGATAGAGCAAGAACTGAAGGAAATGAATCATAGCTGGAACACAATACAGAGGAAGGCCATAAACAAAACAGGGAAGAATGGTGTTCGTTTGTTGCTGCCCTAAACGCCAAGGGCGTAACAGGCTAAAGAGAGAGAGAGGAGTTCATTATAATACACAAAAATCAAATAACTGGTACTATGTACGGAGAAGAAGACACTGGCCCTGGATAGAGTGTACCATGGGAAAAACATATGGGAATAAAACAAGAAGAACCGTTTTTCTGGCACCCACATAGATAGCGAAAGAGAGGAAGTCTAGAAAGAGTTTAATGGTTTTAAAGCCGAAGGACTGACTTCATTGCATCGGGTTTTACCCATATGACACGGCCCCTCTTCGCAGAAATGGCACGCCACCTGCCGAGAGTATTGCACAAAGCACGAACTTCGTAGCTCCAGCAACAATCTAGAGTCTCTGGAAAAAACTGCACTCATGAACAGAACGGCGCGGTCCGGATTCGAAACCACGACCTTCTACTCGCAAGGTAAATGACTTAACCACTCAGCTTCAGAGTCATATAGTAAAGACATACCCGTGCTGTGATACAGAGAGGCAGCCGCAACATGCGGAGCCGTAAGGAGGGCGGCATAAGCAGCGAAATCAAAATCGCAATTGAAGGTTATTTTAAAGAAAAAACATTTAAGGACGGCATACGCCCGAGTGGTTACCGGGGTCCATATTTGGGGTGTAAAGAATAGAACCACTGTTACCTGCCACGCATGTCGTAAGAGGAGACTAAGGAGGTTTGGCTGAAATCGGATACACATGTCCTAAACGTGTAGAAGTCTATGCGTCTAGGGGCCTACCAAACCAATTGCAACGTATACACGTTCTTGGCAAAGATCAAACATATCACAAAGAGTGATTAAAATTGGTCGTAAAGAACGAACGCAAAGAAGAAGAAGATGGAGAAGGGGCGGCATTTCAAAGACGCATTATACTGAGAAAATATACCACACGGTCCTGAGTAAAGAGCTAATTATACAGTAATAGGTAGCCTACTCAAGTAACGAATATTTATCATTCTTCAAACACTAATCCCTTCATTTAACCAGATTGAAGCGATCAGTTATCAGTTATATGAGGACTATCATCATAGCACTCCGGACATGTCCATAGGTGCTCCGATCTCCGCATCAGCAAATCCAGCAGCGTCCAGCGACCCAACACGCCAGTACGATGTTGATTAATCAATCTCTTTGCATATTTAGTATGTCGTTCTTTTCGGGCTGCACCAATATTGAGACCCTTCTCTTTCAATCTGGTCAGCGAGTGGGATTCACAGCCCTGAAACTCCTGTGTTCGGAAAAACTCTCTCAATATGTGAAGAATGTCACTTCGATCCATGACAGCTCCCTCTGATATTGTAGCCAAGCCAGCCAATCTATCAGCTCGTTCATTACCCCTAACTCCTGCCTGCCAAGGGACAAAAATGAAGGTGATTTCTCTGATCACTGTCTGTACCAGTACCTCTACCCAATTGCGTCTCACCATACCTGATTCGACTTTACAAATCATGCTCATGGAGTCACTGAGTATGAAAACACGAGAATAGTTGTGAGAGGCCAACCAGTTCACCGCCTCCGTAACCGCCCGAACCTCCATTGTCAAGCTACTTGTGGTTGTTACGTAGGCCCCACTGGCCTCTCTTATTATTTTTCCTCCTGAGCGTGCTGAAAAGCCCACGCACAGCGTTGTTGGCGAATGACTGAACCATCGGTGTAAATAACCACATCTGTATCATTGATGATGTCATTCAAGAGAGCCTCCACGTTTAGCAGTGATAGATTATTTTGTTTGCAGTTTTTCTTAATAGATGTAATAACGGTGAAAGCAGTCCATTCCTCTCCTGTTTCAATTTCGGAAGGATCACATATTTTCCTAAGCGTATCTTCCGCCTGACTCAGCCATGATCTGCCTCTCTTGAGTCTACACCCTTTCTCCTTAATGAGTTCTTCATGGAGAGGGTGTTCCTTGTTTGCATTGATTCTTAGATATGATGAACCCTCCAAGTTTCAATTCTGTTAGCAAAGTTGGGAGGTCAAGGGAATCGCATGACCCTGTGTATCCTTTAGCATCAGAAGATGCGACAAGGAGCTCATTCTGAATCTTACCAGTCTCAAACGTTTGATAGTCAAATGTCTAAGGGCGCCTACTTCATACATGCAGAACAGGGAAGATCAGAGCTATATCACAAGAGCGTAAAAGTCGGAAAGAAGCGCAAAGCAGTAAGAGGAAAAATAGAAGGGCGGCATTTCAAAGACGATTATACTGAGAAAATATACCACACGGCCTGAGTAAAGCTAATTATAAGTGACTGATCACTCAAGTGATATTGTCTTTTAAACACTACCTTCATTTAACCCAGTTAAATGTTATCAGTTTGAGGATTTCCCATTCACTGCATGACCCTGTCTCCATCTTCGCATCAGAAAATAGGGAGCGCCCAACACAGTTTGTTTTAAATCAATCTCTTTGCATATTTAGACTGCTTCTTTATGGCTTGCACCATATTGAGACCTTTAAACGGTCAGCAGTGATTCCACTCTGACCCTGTGTTGAATGGTTAATGTGTGAAGAATTTTCGATCATACCTCCCTCTGGATACTTGTGCACCAGCCTCTATCAGCCGGTACATTACCCTAACTCCTGGTGCCAAGACAAAAATGAATTTCTCAATCACCGTCTAAACAATAGTTCAAATCCAAGATTTTCAAATGCACTGTTCGACTTTCAGAACATCTAATGAAAACACGGTTGAATGCCACAGACCCTGAACGAAACTTCCTTCAGCTACTATTAGTCTAGAAGGCACTGTCTCTTTTTTTCTTACGTGGCAACAGGTCAATGAGCCATCGTAAATCTCATCTGTCTTGTATGTCAGTTCAAGAGAACAGCCAGTTTGCAGAAATTATTTTGTTCTGCAGTCTTTCAAAGATGTAATAACGAGTGAGATCACAATTAGGCAAGCTCCATTACTCTCTGTTTCAATTTCAAGGACAAGATTTTCTAAAGTTCTTCTGACTCATATCTTTGTACTTTCTTTTGAGTTCTATAATTTGGAGAGATTTCATAATGTCCATTGAGTTCGTAAATGACAACCTCAGTTTCAAATGTGCATCTGCATTTGCGAGACAGAATGCCAGCATATACACTCTGTTTTCTTTGGACATCCAATGATGCTTTAGCCTCTTTCGAATTCTTTCATCTAAACTGTTGATAGGACTAATTGTTCGTCATTTCATTTCTAACATGAGTTCAGGAAATAAATTATAAGAGAAGCATAAGAAAAATGACTGCATAAAAGAGCTATTTCAGCGACAATATTTTGAGCGGTTTATAGATTACATACTGAAATATGTACCAACGGTCCATTTTCTCGCTAAGTGATTAAAGTTCTGTGTTTTAAATACAGGTTCTATTTTAAAGACATGTTTGCACTTGTTTCACTCTGATCTTTGTTGGATAAGTGATCGGGATTCATAAAAGTGTTTATAGTTGCATAAACATCTCACTCCAACTGCTCTCTTAGGGGCATTGTCCGTGACGCCACTTTTCCGTCCTTCCTCATTAATCACTGCACTGTATCAGCTATACAGATCTGCACCCTCGTTGTCTTACGATATGCTCGCATAACCAGGTACGAAAATAAAGGTTACATGGATTGTTTGTGATGTGCTCAGTGTGTTGAGTCATTCATGTCGTATGTAGCCGCATTGGATTTTATTGAGCCTGTTCGTTGAGTTACTCAGTGTGTATGCATGTGTGTACTCCTGTGTGTCCAGCCAACTCAAAGCCATTGTCCCTGTCCTTGTTTGAATACTCGTTGCCACAGTAAAAACTCCACTTGCCTTCTTGAAAGTTTTGCCTCTCAAGACTCATGTCCTTCGCTTGCCTCGAATCACTGAGTCAACCATGTACACCACATTATCGTCATCTATTATGTTTTCATATATTTATGTTTAGACCTCATAATCAAACATAACAGGAATTTGTTCTCTGTAGATTTCATGAAGAATATCATGTACCAAAAGATGATTTTGGCTACCACGGGTGTTGTTATCCACTCTCGTCCAAGATTGATACTTGTAGGACTACATATCTTCTGCACAACATCGTCAGAACGGCCCATCCGTGATTGACCTCTTTTCAGTCTGCTAACTTTGAGTACGATCATGACATCATGGAGTGGATGTCGATTGTCAGCCTTAACCTTGAGGTGGGCTCTTAATCTAGACAGTCTGACTCTGCTGTCCATTGTGAGAAAATATAGAAGGTATTAGAAGGTATCTCATGGTTGAACAGGGCTGTGCATCCGTGAATAATCCCCATTGTTTCGTTTTCTATTTTTGCTAGTCCGTTGGTTTGTGGGTCCCTGATTGTTATGATAGCAGTGCATATTCAATGGTAGACAGCACCCACCCTTGGTATAATATCAGAAGCAGCCGTTGTTTAAAGTTCGCAGCAGCCATAACTTTTAATATCGAATAACCCCATCTGGCTTTGGTTATAATATGGTATATGTGTTCTTTGACTGCTCGACTTTGGTCAAATTTCACACCTAGATTTTTAATGAAGCCGGTCCTTTCAATGGCTCGTTCCCAGAGTTTGACTGGTAGCACAGAAGTGTTGATAATTCGATTATTCAGTAAGAACCTGGTTACGGTTACGATAAACTCTCCAATAACAGGATACTGCCCAAGATTCAGTCGAGTGTCCCTAGACAAGCACTTGAGTGGAACCCGCAAGGAAACCGGAAATGGTGAGTCCTAAGCAGACTTGGAGACGGAGTCTTCTTGAGGATAAGCATAGCCACAAAGCTGAAAGTTTACCAGGCCATAGTGCTAACCACGCTGCCGTATGCAAGCGAGACATGGACAGTGTATAGCAGACACGCAAGAAAACTAAACCACATCCACACAAGCTGTCTACGCAGAATACTAAAATTAAACTGGCAGGACAAAATTCCAGATATCGAAGTCCTCACAAGAGCAAAGATCCCAAGCGTCAACATCCTGTTGCAGAAGGTCTAATTGAGATGGGCCGGTCACGTTGCTCGAATGCCTGGTAAACGCATCCCAAAACAGTTGATGTATGGCAAACTTGAAGGAGGCAGACGTTCAGCTGGTGGACAGAAAAACGCTTTAAAGACACTCTTAAAGTGTCTCTGAAATGCTTCGATATAGACACCATGTGTTGGAAATCCCTTGCGCAAGATCGCTAAATGTGACGTTGTAACAACAAAAGAGGAACCCGCATTGCTGAGAATCATCATGCCGTTGAGGCACAGAGAAAGCGAGCTGAGCGAAAATACAGAACACGCACATGTCTAACCTTGATCATGTATGCCCCACCTGTGGTAGGGGATTGTGTTCTAGGATTGGACTCTACAGTCACCTCCGCACACACCAGAACTGTGCAGCAGCACACGTCTGAGACTGTTGTAATCATCGCTTGCGATGGACGGCTGTTATTATAAGAAGGCTTGACTATCCTGGGAAGCCATAAAGAATACAGTCAGAGACCAGGAAAGTGGCGAACAACTGTTGACGCCCCATACTCCACGAAGAGCGAAGGAGAATAAGGAATACGATCGATGATATGATTTGCTATCGCAACCGTGGGTCTACTTCGCGTTCGTTCTTTACGACCATTTTTAATCACTCTTTGTGATAGGTTTGATCTTTGCCAAGAACGTGTATACGTTGCACATTGGTTTGGTAGGCCCCTAAACGCATAGACTTCTACACATTTAGAACACGTGCATCCGATTTCAGCCAAACCTCCTTAGCCGCCTCTTACGACATGCGTTGCAGGTAACAGTGGTTCTATTCTTTGCATGCCAAAATATGGGCCCCGGTAACCCCCGTGGGTGTTTGATTTGTAGCAGTAGACGCTTTACTAATCAAGTCCGAAGTCATTCTTCCCGTACAAATATGATATACAGAACTACTGTCGAATAGTCTATTCGAACTCAGCAGAAAACTTGTACATGTCTTGCGCTTGTCTTTGAAATTAAACGTGTTACTAGACCGGCCGAATTTTACTAATTATTAGGTTTTTGCAGCAACATCAAAACTTGTTTTGAAATAATTTTATATTAGTTACTTAACTGCCGTAACCAAATAGTTGCAGGTATTATAACTTGAAAGCATTAGGTATTCGAATTAGATAGTATGGGACGTTTAACTTCACTGTAGTTACTAGTACCTGTACCTGAAAGTCTGACTTGAAACTAGTGAAACTAAAGTTTACTCAGTCTACCGAGTACTCAGTACGTACTTACTAAACTAGACCTCATCTATGAAAGCTACCTATGCCAAATTTCAAGTCCGTAGGATGTCCAGATATCTTCAAACAATTGAGACAGATATAGTGTCAGTGTCGTACAGTTGTTGTACAGTCTTGGACTCTTACTAGGTTACCACTACCATTACTCCATTAGTTGATTAGTAACCATTTCTACGCATTTGATGCTCTGTAGTTTGTTATGGACCTTTATATTTGTATTCGCCATTCTACATAGTTTTACTGCAGTCTCCATCTATATTGATATTTGTATAATCAAATAATAATCGTATTTTAAAAATAAAAAATAATAGTAAAAAGTTTTTAGAAATTTAAGCTACCAACCACCACTGTCTTAACTGTCTAGTCAGTGTCTAGTGTCTCATACTCAATGCTGTATACCTGAA
This sequence comes from Arion vulgaris, assembly GCA_020796225.1. Classification (NCBI taxonomy): domain Eukaryota; kingdom Metazoa; phylum Mollusca; class Gastropoda; order Stylommatophora; family Arionidae; genus Arion; species Arion vulgaris. Next base: position 5,749,578 of record CM036762.1, read on the forward strand.
CTGACAGAACTGAATAGTACTCAATATTGCAACTGATACTACACTCAAGTTTTTCTCACTACTGACAGTGTGTTCAGTTGCAGATGTTTGTGACACTATTTTCAGTTTGTAGAAATGTAGGTGCTATAGTTAATTTTTTGTGAGTTTTCAAAATATGTCATGCAGACATTTTTTTGGGAGAGAAAATGACCGTTGGTCAAAATGTTATGCCGGTCAACATGTTAGGTGTAGAACAAAGATTTAAACATACTTACAATAACAAATGAATGAGAAACAACTGTAACAACATATCAAAGTTTCATATTTTTATCAACATTCAGTGTGTCAAACAATGTTTAGAAAAAAATGCCCACCAATGACGACACTTGTGCAACTAAAAGTGCTCAGCAGTCAGAAAGTTAATTTAGCCTGATTTAAAGCAGAAAACAAGATAAGGAAAGTTTTAATCAGGGATATCATGTTAGTAGATGATGCCACTTTGGTCACACACTCAGAAACCAAACTTTTTATGATGAGGGTCAACGGCCTGTGAAGGTTTTGGTCTCCAACCAATATCCTCCAGTAATAATCTCGATATAGGGTCATCATCAGGTGCCGGCTGGCTAGGCGATCATGGATCTCCACAAATCTCTATCTTTGGTGTTTGCTATCAATTCAGATGTTGAGGCTCTACTATGCCATGAAGTCAGGCTATCCAAAATTTTCTCTCTCTGTCTCGTCTACCCTCGATATAGGGGTAGACTGCAGTAAAACTATGTAAACTGGCGAAACACATAATAACAAAGTACTGTAGTTTTACAATGACAATACACAGCAACGTTTCGACCAAAAGGCCTTTATCAAGCAAACGATACAACAGGAGTGACGAATTGCACAGTACATATATACTACAATAGATATTCCAACAGGCATAAAATGAAAATCTGTGACTAAAAACGAATAACGAAATAAATGCAGGAAAACTAGAAGTGGAAAAAGAAGAGAAACAATAAAAAATCAAGTAAATATATAACTCATATACATTTAACATATAGAATATGGAACATGAATATCCTTCAGTATGGTCTTAACATGGTGTCATTGTATTACACAATTAATTACATTTATGCCAGCCTTGTCCTCACAAATGTGATTAAAATGTAATCTTTTTTTTCTCACAGTTTGCGCAGATTGTCACCTAATCAAAACGAAAATCACATGTCAGGAATTCTTGATGATCCCAGCAACACAACTGAGCCAGAGCCTGGCTCAGACAGTGATGATGACATCAAACTGTCAGCCACCGCTATTGCAGCCCTTCAGGAATTTTATACTGAACAGGGCATAGAACAAGAACTGCTCAATCAAGCTTATACTGGGAAACTAGATTCTTTTCAACCTCAGGAGGACTGGGTGAGCTTAGTAACCACTTAACTCTTATAGGACCAGGGCAAAAACCAAGTTTTTACACAGGCGCCACTTAGTGTGGCCTTTGGGCTTCTAAGAGCTAATCATAACATTTTTGTTGGGTATGAATATTTATTTATTTTGCGAGAGTCTTTCTGAACAAGAGGAGTTTCTGGGTTGTGAATCCCAGTCGCTGACCAGATTGAGAGAGATAGGTGTCCATATTGGTATAGCCTGAAAAGAACGACATACCAAATATATAAAAATATTGATTAATCAACATCAAACCGGTGTGTTGGGGATCTGGATGCTGCTGGAATTGTTGAAGCAGGGATCGTAGCACCTACGGACATGTTAAAGGGGTATGATGATAGTCCTAATATAGTTGATAACTGATTTATTTGTTTATTATTAGATCAAGTATTATCTTCACATTGAAGATTGGCTGATTTTATTTATTTACTCTGTCTTAGTCTGCATCGACATTTCTATCTAATGTTTCAGTGTAGAATATCTTCATTGCACTCTGAACATGTCTACATGTGCTCCAATCTCCATTGCAATATTTCCAAATGTACTAGTTCGATGTTGATTTATGAGCTTTCTCATACACCTGTTGTGCTTTTAATTTTTGGCCACTCCAATCCAACGTATATCATATGACTCTTCCTGATTTCCTTCAACCTGTCTTTAGTAAGGTTCAATTTAGTTTCCTAATGGAACATAATGAAGTGGTTTGGCCACTTAATAAGAATTCATCCAAACTCCACTGTATACAGAGTCTTCTACAACAGAACATCCGAAAAGAAGGTGAGAGGAAGACCACTAAAAAATGGTTAGATGGCATTGCAGAATCCTGTCAAAGAGCAAAAATAATCACAAAAGCCAGCAGAACAACGCAAGACAAAAACAGAAAAACCACAACACTGGGCAACAACCCGGTAGAAGTGTGACGACAAAAGAAGAATGGAACATAGTGTTGTAATTATTTCTCACTCTATACAGGTTTCATTAACGTTTCTTTAACAAAATCATTAAAAAAAATAGACCTGTGGTGTTAGCCCTGCCTCAATAACCTGGGGGGAACCCTTGTCCAGATGGGTTAATGATAAAATGTTATATAATAAAATCCTACTTTACATACACATCTACTGAGTTATACTGTAACATGTGTCAGTGAACAGTTCTTTGTAAGTACGTTGTTTATGAATTAGTTCAGGAAACGTCAGTTGTTAGATTCGATATTCATAGTGGAGGACGGAACATTTGGTGACCAGCCATAGGTGAAGTTGGAACCCAGTTCAATTGAACATGAATAAGCATGGGAATAAGAACCACAGTAAAGGTTGTTATGAATTCACTCTATGCGATGTCGTTCAATTCCCTAGTGGGATAGAATATTTCCAACCATAACGCTCAGTATTCACTCAATTGGGTACCAGGAACACTGGAAAGAAAGAGCATGGTGTGGCCAAAATCACTCATCGAAGACGTCATGAAAGAAATATTGGAGACCAACTAACTACTCCTGAATCTACCTCCCTATGTCATACCTACTAAGGGATAGAAAATGGTTGAAAATGTTCTTTTTTGTGGTAGTCAGATCTGATTGTCATGAGGAGTTCATCAGAGCTGATGGCTACCCGCTTTATTCCCTGATGATTTTAGATTCAATATTTTAATTTTGCTATAATTTTTGAAATTTTGTCAACAGCAACTGAGTCAGTTTTGGTATGATGCAAGGACAGCTGATATATTGGCTAGAGAGGCATTAGCAGTTGCTGGAGATAATGGATGGTAAGTCATCATTTATACAGATGGATCAGTGATCTGACATGTGTGAAGCCCATGGGCTTTCATTGCTCAATTCAGAGAGGATGTTGTGAAGGAAGACTGGTGGATTTGCAGTGACTACAAGCAGTCTCACTATGGAAGTCATGGCAGTAACTATAGCGATGATCTGGCTGGAGTGGCATACTTCTTTCTATGCATGTTTTCTCAGTGACTCAATGAGTATGCTCAGAAGATTGAGACAGGCTGGTCTTGAAGACAATGGTTGGAGTTGCTGAAGAGGTCTAGGTTAATAGAAATCAGTTTTATTTTTGTGCTAGGCATGCAGGTGTAAGGAGAAATTAACGTGCCGATATGCTTGCATGTATGGCTGCTGTAAAAACGGCGAGCAATGGACCCAACTAATATTATAAATTCCTTAAGAAAGAGAGGACAAGTAAATGTTTCAAGTAATAGTTACCATAATAAATAATGTCAAGTAGGTTGAGGTTTATATTTTATGAAACTAAGACAGTTGTAACTAGCTACGTCATTCTGATATCTTTGCTTACTGAAGAAGATGACCTAGAGTTTGGTGGGAACAATAGTTGCAGCCCATGCTTCACAGGGAACAGTAAAGTCTAATAGTACTTAGTAGTAGCATCAAACCTTGCATGTAACCCATGGGGTGGAATGTTTTTAGCCACCAGATTACAGAAATCATCAGGGAATACCAGACATTTACTGGTGAAAAATGACCTCTATATGTCTACCAAAAGTGTTATGAAGTCTGTGTGTAGCAGACATGCAAGAAAACTAAACCACTTCGACACAAACTGTCTATGCAGACTACCAAAAATAAACTGGCAGGACAAAATCCTAGTTACTAAAGTCCTTGTAAGAGCAAAGATTCCAAGCGTGAACACTCAGTTACAGAAGGCCCAAGTGAGATGGGCCAGCCACGTTGCTTGGGTGCCTGATAAACGGATCCCAAAACAATTGATGTAAGGTGAGCTTGAAGGGGGCAGGTGTTCAGCTGGTGGACAGAAAAAAACGCTTTAACTACAGTCTTAAAACACCTCTGAAATGCTTCGATATAGACAACACATGCTGGGAATCCCTGACGCAAGATGGCCAAATGTGGCCCTGTAACAACACAAGAGGAACTCTCATAGCTGAGAATCTTCGTGCTGCTGAGGCACAGAGAAAACGATCTGTGCGAAAAGACAGAACACACAATACCCACATGTCTAACCTTGATAATGTATGCCTCACCTGTGGTAGGAGATTGTGTTCTAGGATTTGACTCTACAGTCACCTCCACACACACCAGAGAGGTGCAGCAGCACACGTCTGAGGTTGTTGTCATCATCACCTGTGATGGACGGCTATTACAAAATCTGTTCAATAACCAATTGTATACCATGTGTTTCCTTCACTTTTCTTTTAGTGTTCATTCAATATTAATAAATTAATGAATATTTCAGCATAGCTTGTGTTAGTTCACCAACAGCATACAAGCGAATCCGTGAACTGAGGTCAAACACAGTAGAAGTCAAATGCTTTGAATATGATCAACGGTTCCAGATGTATGGACAGGACTTTATCTTCTATGACTTCAATGATCCACTCAATCTGGATATGTCTCTGAAGAATCATTTTGATGTTGTGGTAGCAGATCCTCCATTCTTATCAGAGGAGTGCCTCACAAAGACGGCCATCACAGTCAAGTTTTTAGCTAAGGACAAAATAATTTTATGCACAGGTAAAGTTTGTTTATTCTAGTTTTTTTTTAAATATATACAACGGTCCTGTGTGGAAATTAGACTCATGTGTCATCCTGAACAGGTTGAAAAAGCTGACTGACAGTGTACTTTAAGTTGCAGTTGTGCCCGTCTGTCCATGTTCGTAGTGCGTTGGACGACGGGTAACAAGCCCCCTGTGAGTGTGGTTCAATTCTGTGGGCTAGCAGAAAAGCCACAGGTTCTCCAGATTTATGGTGTTTGTGGCACCGAACCAGACAGCTGAAAGCTCAAGTGCTTCAGGATTGGGGAAAAAAAAGTTGCAGCTGTACTATGAGAAAGGCAGAATTTAGATATGATTTTCTCCTGAGGCAGATAAAAAAAATGCAGAGAACAACACAGACCAACTCTTTTTGCCTGCATTGACCTAACCAAAGCATTCATTAACAGTTACTGAACTGATATCAGTCCGGCTGACCCATAGGTGCTCAGTCTTCCCCAACAGATATTGAAGGGTACACATACGTTCCTGTGGCTTGTTGGCTAAATACAGTCCTCTCTCTGTCCCTCAAGCATCCAGCCCTACGTGTACAACGTGTAATGCAAAACTCCATAAATCGCTGGATTGATTCAACGTCACTTTTAGTGTCCTCATCCAACAGTAGGTTGCCACAAGACCGAAGAACATCCCCATTATCCATCCTAAACTCCCCAACAATCGATGCAGGCCTGTCTGCTCTCACGTTGCTGTGAACGCCCGCATGTCCAGGACAGTAGATCTACATGAGTCTCTGGAGGTTGGAAACCTCTATGATAGGGTAACAAATAGCGAGGTGTTTGGAATATGCCGAGATTGCTAGAATAGTTACCCGTATCCACCAATGCTGCTTAGATGACTGAGTCACCTGGCCCGGATGAATGATGGCTGAATCCTCAAAGATATTCCTTAAGGGGAGTTGACTTCTGACAAAAGTGCTGTGGGGCAACCCTTCCTTCATTACAAAGATATATGCAACTGTGACTTGAAGGCACTTGACATGAATGCACAAGAGTTCTCTAGGGACAAGTCCAGCTGGAACCAGGCTCTGATAAAGGATGAGAACTGGCAAAGGCAAGTTCAAATATCTTGTGGATGTAAAATGTGCCAGAAGAGTGCAGAAATAAAATCCATTATGGGTGCCATATTCATTTTCTGTCGTGACTAACAGATGCAATCACTTTGTTATTTTGTCTTCCACCCTGGAATATGGAGGTCCTGCAGACTGATGCCTTCTAATAGTTGATTGATTGAGATTGGACCATCATCACTGCACTTTGGTGAGTAGCTATGTGTGCTCCGATCTCTTTCTTACAAGGAAGATCTCAGCTGCAGTGCATGAACTATGTAGCACCAGCCAGTATCCCCGATGTAATTTGAAGAAGGTGAAGATATTTAGTATAAATATTTTCTTATGAACATTAGCAGTCTAATCCTATCCGCAGTGTCTCTTCAGGTGAGCCTTCATCTGCATTAAGGTCATTGGTCATGCTTCATCGTCAAGCTTGCCACCAGGATGAGGTTCACATTGAAAAATATGATGACCACACAAAAGATAAAGTGATGGCATCAAGAACAGCTTTAAATAAATGAATACAAAGTGCATTAGACGTTCCTTACATCTCCTCTTCCCCAAACCTCACTGAGGTACAATAAGGGAAGAAAAAAAGATTGATGTGATAATGTAGTTTTTATTCTCCAATTCCAGGTGCTGTCATGGAAACACTTGCTGCCAAACTTCTCCAGGCACTGCCCTGTCAGTTTAAACCTACTCACCAGAAACGACTAGAGAATGAATTCCTTTGTTATACTAATTATGAAAGTAAGGACCTCAATTCGCAGCACTGACCAAGTTAGAGACTGTGATTTTACCTGCCAGCTTTCATTTAAGGATATGTCATTTTGTAATAATGGATTGGGAAAAGCTCAATTTTGAAAATTTCTAGATATGAAGCTGATTAATCTCTTGTGTACGAGTTTGAAGCATGGACATTTAACAAGGCAGTGGAAAAACATATATGTGCTTTTGAATATAAGTGTTACAGAAGAGTCCTCCGTATATCAAAGACAGAGAAAAGAACAAATAGATCTGTCCAGAAAGAACTAAACATCCAAAGAAAACTGACTGATGCTACAAATAAAAAAATTGAAGTATTTTGGACATATAAAGAGACACAAAGGGTAGAAGAGGTAGACCACGGAGAAGATGGATTCAGGAAAATTCCATCATCCACCTAGGGAAAGACAGTAGACTTCTCTGTAGGACAGTTGATGACTGGGTTGCTCCATTTTGTAGCTGGGCACGGTATCAGCTCTCTCTCTCTCTTGTATCAGTAGGAATGTATCCAGTAAAAGGCAGCAACAGTTGATTGATTGATAGAACCACCATCATTGCACTTCAGGGAATAACCATGTGTGCTCCAATCTCTTTCTTACATAGGAAGATCTCAGCGGCAGTGTATGAATTCTGTAGCACCGCAGGGTCCCCAATGTAATTTTGAAGATGGTGAAGATATTATGTAGGAATTTTATTTTTTGAAAAATTTTCTAATTCATTTTTCATAGGCAGTGGCCTTCTTCCACAAACAGAGAACTGTGGGATAGGGCAGGACAACGGCAGGTGGAACAGGAGATAATGAGCAGAAGGTGGCAATGGTTAGGACACACACTGAGGAAACCCCTGACAGCATCGCGAGACAGGCTCTCCGATGGAACCCCCAGGGCAATAGAAGTAAGGAAGACCCAGAAACACCTGGAGACGGGAGTTAGAGATGGAACGCACAAAAACGGGGAGAGAGTGGCGAGATCTGGAAAAGATGGCCTTTGGATAGGCGGGCTTGGAAGGCCTTGGTTGCGGACCTATGCTTTCCTAGGGGCGGAGGGTGAAGAAGAAGAAGTGGCCTTCTTATCTTATATATATTTAAAATCTTATTGATTTTGAACTGCCAAGGGTTCGTTTACATGCTTAAATTGAGCAAGGGACCTACGTTTTATAGTCCTTCTCCGATAGGACTAGGAACTCAATAACCTCAGCTACACAGATCAGGGATCTCTGGAAAAATATCCTGATGGAGCGAGCCTAGTACCTTTGGAATGAGAGGTGAGCACTTAACCTTTACGCCACAGAGGCTAAGAATTGTTGAATATTTGATGTCACATAATTTGAAGGGGATAGGGTCTCTGGCTAAGTGGTTACGCCTTCGAAGTTCGTGGTTAAAATCGGACCGCACCATTCTGTTTACAAATGCATTTTTTCCAGAGATCCCTAGGATTGTTGCAGAAGCTACAAATTTTGTGCAGTACTCTTGGCAGGTGCGTGTCATTTCTGCGTAGAATGACCAAGCCATATGGGGTAAAACCCGGCACAATGAAGTCAATCTTTCGGCCCTTTATAAACATAATCTGAAATTCACCTGTACATATTTGTTGATGATTTACTATTGTGTATACAGGTTCAATAAGAAAATAAACATATTTTGAGACTTGATCTCTGTCTTTAGTTATGAAGATAAAATATTCACATGTGTTCCATTTATATGAATAAGCATGGCAACCTTGTGGGTGTAGTTTATATGAATAAGTATGGCAACCTTGTGGGTGTAGTTTATATGAATAAGTATGGCAACCTTGTGGGTGTAGTTAATATGAATAAGTATGGCAACCTTGTGGGTGTAGTTTATATGAATAAGTATGGCAACCTTGTGGGTGTAGTTTATATGAATAAGCATGGCAACCTTGTGGGTTTAGTGAGCTCGATCACAGCCCAAGAGTACCTGGTTCAAACTCTGCGGTTGGCAGTTTGTAAGCAAATTTTTCCAGTGGATTTTTACAAATGGTAAAAAGTGACCTCACCATTCAGGAAGCAATGGCAAAGTACTGAACGTATAAATGGTTCCTAGCGATGACTCGTTTACTGTGGTTGATGACGAAGTCCTGTAAAGGATATGCCATGATTTTCATGGCAAACGTAACTAATTAATAGGTGTTAATTTCTTAGCAAAGTTCTGCTCAGGAACTATTGGATGATGGTGAGTTTCATTAGACTTGCAATCTAATGCAGATTTTATGAAAAACACACACTATGCATGAATTCTGAGACAATAAATTCCAAACGACCTAAAATGAAAATCTGTGACTAAAAACGAATAACGAAATAAATGCAAACAAGTATAAGTGGAAAAAAGAAGATAAACAATAAAAAAGCAAATATATATAACATATATACATATTGTCTGAGTCTATATGTTCTGTATCGTGAAAGAAAAAGAAGTGAATTTCTTACCATGTCTGTTGTATCCTTTGTTTGATAAAGACCGTTTGGTGGAAACGTCGCTATGTATTGTTATTGTATTTTGTAAAACTACAGTACTTTGTTTTTACATGTTTTGAAATGTTAATTGAAAAACAAGTATACACATAAAACAATTTGATTGTAACATATCGCAAACAGTAATGGGAATAAGAAATGGTTAATGAAGAAAAAGTGACATTTGATGTCGATTCATTCATTAAACAACTGCAATTTATTAACAAAAATACTGATATATAGCAAACAGTAATTATTGTGTGATCAGTTCGGTATAGAACAAACAATAACTGCACATAAGAAAGATATGTGGAGAATTTGTACAATATAATAAGTAGGTGAAACATTATACTTGGATAATATCACAGTATTGTTGGCTTCTGGTACAGTACTCAAGAGAGTGGGGATATACAGGACCGTCTGAAAATATTGCATCTTGTGTTTGATTACGGTACACTACTCAATAGAGTAGGGATACACGGAACCGTCTGAAAATATTGCATCATGTGTTTGGTTACTGGTACAGTACTCAATAGAGTAGGAATTCATGGGACAATTAGGACATACAAATATATGGTTCTGTATGGTTCTGGTACAGTATGCATCTTGTGTTTGGTTATCGGACATGCAGTACATCTTGTTTTCGTTCGACATGCAGTGATGCATCTTGTGTATGGTTACTGGTACAGTGCAGTATTGCATTTTGTGTATGTTCTGTCGTATCAGGTACATGGAGCAAGTTAGTTAATGCATCTTTAGGATTTGCGATCAACCCAGCTTTCGCTGTTTGTGATCTTTCTAGGATTATTATGTCAGTAGTTGCATTGCTTAGGTATAGCATAGTTGAAATTTAGTTAAACAATTTGCAACCAAACTGTCCTAGCGTGATTCGAACTCAACGCGCAATGACCAGTACTATCCTGCCAAGACGCCACCATGGGAAAATTGTTCTTCAACATATTAATTTCAAGTGTTTAGAACACTTTTACACAAAACAGGGTATGGGTTCACATATGTGATGGTTGCTGACATACTAAACAAACACTACACAGGTGTTGACATACTTTAACAAACGCAACCACCAACTGTCCTCAGCGTGATTCGAACTCAGAACGTCATGGGTCAATAGCACGAGTCACTATGGGAGAATTAGGTTCTTCAAATATAACAATTTCTATACGGTTCTTAGAACACTTTTACACAAAACAAGGATATGTGAGGTTCACAATATATGTTGGATGGTTGCTGACATACTTCTAAACAAAACAGCATACACAGGGTTGTTGACATACTTCTCAACAAAACAGCATACACACCAAACTGTCCTCAGCGTGATTCGAACTCAGAACGTCGGGGTCAATAGACCGAGTCACTATGGGAGAATTAGGTTCTTCAAATATAACAATTCCTATACGGTTCTTAGAACACTTTTACACAAAACAAGGATATGTGAGGTTCACAATATATGTTGGATGGTTGCTGACATACTTCTAAACAAAACAGCATACACAGGGTTGAAAATATATCTTCTGTATGGTTTCTGGCACGCTTCTAAGTATAACAGGCATACATAACACAGGGTTGAAAACATTGCTTGCATCTCCTGTATGGTCCTCTGGTACACATTAGAAAGAAGAAATAACTTGCAGGTCGGCTGGGGACAGCCAAAGGTTGACGGAGAGCGAACCCAGTAAGCACTGGCTAAAACCTGACACATCGTCGAAGGATAAGCACCAGATGGCTCCAAATGGCGCTAAAGATGTGCCGAAACACACCCATGCATCAGGCTTTAAGCATCACACAATAAGAATGTATGGGAAAATCCGATACATCAGTTTAAGCAGGGATCGAGAGAGAGAGAGCGAAAGAATAAATCTGAAACTGAATGCTGGTAATTTCAAGCGGAGATAACGCATCTACGAGAAAGGTACATGTTAATATTATCTACCAGCATAACACTAATAAAATCTATTATTAGTTTGAAATTAGTACACTTTAGCGTGATCCACCAACTTATCACCATAACAAAAGACAATTACTAGCAGTGTCAATCAAAAATGTCACACGAAGCTAAGGAATATCTATAGGTGTATCTCATTGAAAACAAATTATGCTACGAATTGTCAAAGCAACATCAGCTTTTAAAAGTCTAAATAAAATATAGAACTGAAAGTTATAGTTTTTAAAACTAAATTATGAATTTTCAATTCCAATGTTGTATCAATCCTAACATGCGCCAGCGAGAGTTGGAAAATTATTAAAGATATAGAAAGTTGAATGCATTTGAAAATAGATGTCTGCATAAAATGGAAAGAATTCAGTGATGAAATCTGAGAAATGTCTGGTCCACCACTAGTAACAACTGTTATAAGAAGTAGAAGACTGAGATATGTTGGGCATACCTTGAGAAGAAATGATCAAAGAATACCGAAGCAGGCATTGAAGTGGGGGCAAAGAGTTCAAGGAAGAGAGGATGCCCCAGGAAAACCCTGAAACAAACTTTGCTGAGAGAGGCAAGAAATATCAGACTCAAATTCAATAGAAGAGATTGAGCGAGTCGCCCAAAAGAGCGATATGGAGAATACTTACTTGCAGATATTATATATATTATATATATGCAAGGAATATATATATATATGATCTTGTTGGAGGCTGGTCTACATGAAGTTCAGGACAATTTACTCTTCAAAATAACAAATATGAATACTTCCATATAGTAAAATTAAAACTGAATTTTGTTTTGCTAAATAATATAAAAATTGAACACAGTGAGTTAAAAGACTGCATAAATTCCTAGAAATAGTGATATCCTGGATTAAAGTAACTGGTCTTTCTGGTGTCTCGATAAGTCTTATTCTTCCTGGAGAAAAATATATTTTGTTTGTCTCTTAACTATTAGATGTCCTGAAATATAAAGTTTTAAAGTAATGAAGACTGCAGTAAAACTAGATAGCAAATATAAAGTAATGAAGACTGCAGTAAAACTAGATAGCAAATATAAAGTAATGAAGACTACAGTAAAACTAGATAGCAAATATAAAGTATCAAAGTAATGAAGACTGCAGTAAAACTAGATAGCAAATATAAAGTATCAAAGTAATGAAGACTTGATTAAAAATATTTGTCTTTTGCATTCGTTCTTTATGACCAATTTTAATCACTCTTTGTGATATGTTTGATCTTTGCCAAGAACGTGAACATGTTGCACATTGGTTTGGTAGGCCCCTAAACACATACACTTCTACACGTTTAGGATATGTGCGTCCGATTTTAGCCACAACTCCTTAGTCACCTCTTACGACATATACGTGGCAGATAACAGTGGCTCTATTCTTTACACCCCAAATTTGGGCCCCAGTAACCACTCGGCCGAAAATATTTTAAAACTGTCATTACTGCCTGTAGTACCGCTTTTAGGCGATGTCGGACGAGAGCCTGAAGAATTTAATAGCTGCGTGGCTAAAGCAGTTGCAGCGAATCTGTTCAGGTTAAGATTTTTCATTTATGCACAACAGAAAAAATCCTTGGCCTTATCGTGAATTGAACACAGGTCTCCCACATGGGAGCCGCACCCTAATCCATTCGGCCATGGAGACAGATGATAAAACGTAAGTCCTGTGATCAAGTTGAGCACGTAGCAACTCTTGATAGTTGAAAATCAATAAGATTAGTCTGCCCTGGCAAAATTCATTTTAAATTTTCAATAAAAATACTACAAAATTTTCACCATCTTCAAAATTGCATCAGGGTCTTTTACCTTTGCTACAGAGTTTGTGTACTGCCGCTGAGACCTTCCTGTGTAAGAAAGATTGGATCATCATCATTACACTTTGGCAAATATCCATATGTGCTCCGATCTCTTCCTGTTTAACTTTCCACACAGTTATTTCCTCAATTTTTAAGCAGTTAATTCAAGGGAGGTAAAAAAAACAACTAACCCAACTACTCAATAAATAAACATATATATATTATTATATACTAAATTGAAGAAACTGGACAACCCAATAGAATAACAAGGTTAAAAAGTAATATAAGTAAAACAGTAGAAGTAAAACTAGAAAGACTTCTTATAAGGAAGCAACTCTATGGTGCAGTGTGCGGCTAATAGCGTGCAACAGACTTCCGCCATAGCGCAGTGTGCGGCTTAAAGCGTGGAAAGAGTTAAGAAAGAGATCGGATCACACATGGATATTTAGCGGTGTAATGATGATGATCCAGTCAACAGTAGCATGATGACTCGAGACCTACCTCTTGTGAAAAGAATTGTTCAATGATCTGGTATGCCTTCTTGTACACTTGTGTGTTTCATGGTTTTGTAAGAACTCAAATTTTTTCTAGTCCTCCAGCTTCTTCCAGCATCACACACAATGGCTCTACCTGGCCAACTCTATCTGCTGCCTGTGTGAAATTTAGACCAGGTTAGCTTTCAATATTGTTACATGTTTGAATACCAGTCAGTTAATTAGTTAGTTAACAGAACCAATGTTACAGCATGCCAGGTGAACTTATGGGTGCTCAGTCACTTTCAGAAGATATCAAATGGCTTCTTCTTCTTTTTGTCGTCACACTGCTACCGGGTTGTTGCCCAGTGTCGTGGTTTTCTGTTTTTGTCTTGCGCTGTTCTTGTGGCTTGTGTGATTGTTATCTTTGCTCTTTCACAGGATTCTGCTACGCCATCTAACCATCTTTTCCGTGGTCTTCCTCTTGCCTTCTTTCCCGATGTTCTGTTGTAGAAGACTCTGTGGAGTTTGGATGGATTCTTATTAAGTGGCCAAACCACTTCATTCTTTGTTTCTCTATGTAATTCAAGCACGGTTTTGTGCCAACTTTCTTTCTTATGCTGACGTTAGTGATTCTGTCTTTTCTTGTGTTGTTGGTAACTTTTCGCAGGCAGCGTATTTCACATGTAGTTATTTTTTGTGACTACGCTTTGCTCAATGTCCATGTTGTAAATGGCTGCTTACCGATAATTCACATAGCATTCTAGTAATATGCATCGCTAGCGAGAAACTCATGGCAGAACTATGGCTACAGAAGAACTCCTGGCAGAGCCAAAAAGCAGTGAAACAAGAGATTAAGAAAAGAAGCTGGCACAGGATAGGACATACATTAGGAAGACCAGCAAATAGTACAGAAAGAAGGGTCTTGTTCTGAAACCCATAAGGAAAGAGAAACAATGGAAGACCTAAATAAACATAGAAAGGAGAGTTGGAAATGGATATTGGGGCGGTAAATAAGACCTGGAAAGGATGTCAAAGGATAGAAGTGAATGTTTGTTGAGGACCTGTGCTTCGGAGGAAGCTGAAAGGAAGATTTATTATTATCATACACATGGCTTATCTGTTCTTGCATTGATCTCTGTCAACTCATACCATATCCCTCCATTTTTAAAATTATTTCTAATGAACTTTGCCCAGGCAGATGCTTTCCAGCCTGATCTTATCGATTTTGAACTGCCAAGGGTTATTTTGTGTGCTCAACTTAAACACTGGACCTACGTTTTATCATCTGTCTCAGATAGGACTATGAACTTGATATCACCTACATTGAGATCAGGGATCTGGAAAAAATAGCCAGTTGCTCCTCAAGGGAGCGAACCAAGTACCTTTGTAACGAGAGGTGAGCACCTAACCTCTGCAAGATATAAAATAAATGACCACTGGGGGAGACGATAATAATGACTGAACTTATTTGGTTCATAAAAGACAAAATAATAATGACTGAACTTATTTGGTTCATAAAAGACAAAATAAATATAAAATTCTTACATCTAGAATATTGTTAATACCATCAAGCAGAACATGAAGAAACCTGGCATCGTTGGAAGTCAGATGTTGACAGAATGGTTTAAGGACACCACACTGAACTACAAAGCTGATCTGTTCCAAGGTACCTCCTAATGTCAGGTTAGTTAGTGCCCATGCAGCTTCTTTCTGACTTTTAAAGTCACCCTAAGAATAAAACAAAAAGAATGTTAACCCTTTGAGACTTTAGAGTCGATATATAGGCTTACAGTTAGTTTCAGGATGACATGAAACTGATATGTCAGCTTTTGGATGTCTGTTGAAAAAAGTGAATTATTCTTCACACTCTTCTTCTTTGCGTTTGTTCTTTACGACCAATTTTAATCACTCTTTGTGATATGTTTTATCTTTGCCAAGAACGTGTATACGTTGCACATTGGTTTGGTAGGCCCCTTTTTTTTTTTTTTTTTCTTTCGTCCACTTTCAACTCAGACGAAGTTCCATCTCTGAAACTGATTTTTGCGTGAAAATCTGTTTTTCCAATCTCTTACAATAGCAGCAGCGTGCACATTGTAAATTACTTTACACCGCAGTCGTGTGCTCAATGTACTCGTAATTAGTATTCCTCGCCATACAGGCAGATTTTCTCAGACTTCAGAGGTACTCATGTTATCGTCCTGAGTAAGACCAGGGACTCGAACAAATGCCGGACAGTAGGTTCGAACCCGAGCTATGAGGCGTCTCACAGCTCAGGCAGCTACTATCAACTACTCTAGGCAGTCCCTGGTAGGCCCCTAAATGCATAGACTTCCACACGTTTAGGACATGTGCATCCGATTTCAACCAAACCTCCTTAGTCGCCTCTTGGAACATGCGTGGCAGGTAACTGGTTCTAGTCTTTACACCCCAAATTTGGGCCTCGGTAACGACTCTGGTGATTCTTCACACTAACTTTAGTGAAGTTTAAACATTCTCTTAATAAGGAAGTAATTATTTATAGTGACATTTCTAACTCCTTTTAAAGTGATTTGTAAGCTTCTTTGAATGCTCTATATCGACCACTCATTAAGCTACTCTTTCTTATTTGTATGTTATCTAAGATTGATTGTACATTGTATTATTTATGCGCCTACAAGAAGGCCAGCACATCTGATTTCTGCTACGCTTTTATTTACTAGGTAGCTTCCCAGGCTCCTACCTCAGTCGCCTCTTACGACATGCCTTGTGGGTCGCAGTTTTACTATTCTTTGCTAATCTTGAGAGCCCCGGCAACACACGGGCATCTGCGGTAGTTGATACCAGGGCATTCTTGTCAAGTGTCCAAACCATTTAATGTCGTTCTTTTTATGAATTGTATCATGCCATACATGATATAAAACAAAAATGCTAGATTGGATAACAACTAGAAAAAAATTGAGAAAGATACAACTATTAGTGAATGTTTATCCCTTCTTCAAGATACAAAACTCCAGTTGCCAAAGGTACTTCACTTGGCAAAAACTTCAGCCATTTGGATTGTTTTCAAACTTTGACAGATTTAACACTTTTAACGCTATAATGACACTTTTAGATGAAACAGTTAGGTTCAAACAAAGATGACCAAAAATGTACATGCAAAATGAAGATTTTGTTATGATATGGACACCTATAAGAAAATCATAAGGTGCTGGCTGGCGTAGACAATCATTGATCTCCAAAAATCTCTGTCCCTGGTATTTGCTATCATTTCAGATTTTGACCCTCTTCCATGCCAGGCTGTTTAATATTTTCTTTCTTTCTCATCTCCCTTCAATTTTACCGCGGGCACAATTTTTCTAAACTCCCTTCTCATCACATGTCCGAAAAATGATGACTGCCTTTTTTTTTATTGATAATAAACTTTCTCTGTGTCTTGGCTTCATTCAACACCTCCACATTCATCATCCTAGCAGTCCATGGGATTCTCATCATTGTAACAAAAATATAAATTGTAACAAATTATTTATGTTTTAATTTGTATGGACATTGATCGATGCAATGAAGTCAATCCTTCGTCAATTGTCTTTCCCCTCTATGGTGGATGATGGAATTCATTGACCACTCTTGCCATTAAATGAAAGGGTGCGAGCTTTAATTTGTGTTCCAGGGCCAGATGAGTTGCCTTTATTGTGTTATATACATTTTTATTTAGTGTGGTCTTGATATTGTCTATCCATCTTTTCTTGGTCTTCCCTTGGCCTTCTCTTCTTCTTCTTTGGTTCGTTCTTTACGACCAATTTTAATCACTCTTTGTGATATGTTTGATCTTTGCCAAGAACATGTATACGTTGCACATTGGTTTGGTAGGCCCCTAAACGTATAGACTTCTACACGTTTAGGTCACGTGGATCTGATTTCAGCCAAACCTCCTCAGTCGCCTCTTACGACATGCGTGGCAGGTAACAGTGGTTCTATTCTTTACACCCAAATTTGGGCCCGGTAACCACTCGGGCGTTCCCTTGGCCTTAGTACCTGTTCTTTTTTTTATTGTATGCTGTTATTGGTAGTTGCATTCCATTCTCATTAAATGTCCAAACCACTGCATTTGTTGCCTTTCGATGTATTTGGTGCATAAAGTTATGCCCACTCTGCCTCTTATGTCCTCATTTCGTAGTCTATCTTTTCAGGTGACCCCCACTGCCTTCCTCAAGCATTTCACATGTGGTGAGCTTTCTGAGTTGTGTTGCTGTCAGCGACCAAGTCTGACACTGGTAACAAAGTGGTGGTAGAAAAATACTTTTTATCAATGGAGACCAATAATCTAGAGTAAATACTAACAACAGCAGTAAGTAATTAATAAGGCAATGTAATGTTGACGGTTCGTAAGCCAGGATATTTTCAAATGTTTAATAGAATACAAACACAACAATGAATATTATTACCGTAGAGAGAACATGGATGATGAGAGGTAAAAGGTTATGGTTGATAACTGCCTGAATCTGGTCTGTGGATCCTGCAGTAATGTTTGATAACATCCAACATGCCTCCTTCTTAATGCTATTTTTATAATGCTCCAGTAGGCCTGGCATCATCTTCAGCACTTCCATGTCTAACACAGCCTAAATACAGATTAAATATTGTTAGTATACCGTTAGATTACATTTTATATTGCTAATAGTTCTTTTATGTGCTCAACTTGAACACAGGTTGATTGATTGATTTATAAGACCATCATCATTGCACTTCGCTGAGTAATCATGTGTGCTCCCATTTCTATCTTACACAGGAATATCTCAGCTGCAGTGCACGAACTCCATAGCACCGACGAGGGTACCCGTAATTTTGAAGATGGTGAAGATATTTTTGTAGGAATTTTATTTTTATCTTTTCTTATGAATTTTGCCAGGGCAGCAGCTTTCCAGCCTGCTCTTCTCGATTTTAAACTGCCACGGGTTCTTTTATGAGCTCAAATTGAACCAGGTTTTATTGTCCATCTCCGACAGGATTAAGAACTCGATCTCATCTACACTGAGATCGGGGATCTCTGTTAAAATATACTGATAACTCCACGAGGGAGCAAACCGAGTACTTTTTGGGCGAGAGGCGAGCACCTAACCTCTACTCCACATAGACCCCTTGGTAGTTCAAAAGCGAGAATAGTAGGCTGGAAAGCCGCTGCCCTGGCAAAATTCCTAAGGTTATAAAATTCCTACAAATTATTTTCACCATCTTTTATCTAAATTACATCAAGGACCTTTGTGGTGCTATGCTCTGATCTCTTTCTTACACAGGAAGATCTCAGGGGCAGTGCACAAACTCCGTAGCACAGGCAAGGGTTCCCGATGTAATTTAGAAGATAGTAAAAATATTTTGCAGAATTTTATTTTAAATATTTTTCGGAATTTTGTCCAGGCAGCGACTTTCCAGCCTGCTATTCTCCATTTTGAACTGCCAAGTGTTCTTCAATATGCTCAACTTGAACACTGGACCTACATTCTATCGTACATATCTAATAAGACTAGGAACTTGATCTCACCTACACTATACCACAAGGGAGCAAACCGAGTACCTTTTGAATGAGAGGCGAGCAGCTACCCTCTACACCCCTGAGAACCTGTCAAAGTAGAAGAGAGACAACTAAATACATGTCTCTCTTCTTCTACCATAAGATATAGAGTTAATCTGATAGGATCATGTGGTACTCTTTTTGGATAGTCTCTCCACACCCCAATCAATTATATGAGGACTAGCATCATAGCACTTCGGACATGTTCATAGGTGCAACAAATCTGTCTCAACAAATCAGGCAACGTCCAGCTGCCCAACATGCCAGTTCGATGTTAATTAATCAATCTTTTTGCATATTTGGTATGTCATTCTTTTTCGGGCTGTACCAATAAAGACACAAATCTCTCTCAATCTGGGAATCACAACCCTGAAACTCCTCTGTTCTTAAAGACTCTTTCAATGCGTTAAGAATGTAATTTTGGTCCATAGCAACTCCCTCTGATATCGTAGCCATGACAGCCAATCTATCAGCTTATACTCAGAGAAACTCAGAGAAACTCCTCTGTTCTGAAAGTCTCTCTCAATGCGTTAAGAATGTAATTTTGGTCCATAGCAACTCCCTCTGATATCGTAGCCTTGACAGCCAATCTATCAGCTTGTTCATTACTCCTGGGTGCCCCCTAAAAATGACACCTCAAATAATAGAGAAACAACAAGTAACTTGTAGAGAACAACCCACTTGTGTTAGAGAATCATCTCCTGCAACTATGTTACCAATCGTACGGAGAACTGGAGTTACAACAGCAGGCTCTGGGCTACCTAATAATTCCACTAGTCGTGCCACTACACCTGTTATTCAAACAGTAAATGTGCTTACAAATTACTCAGTACACAACCATTAAGTACACAATGAAATTACACAAAACAAAATGATATCATTATCAGCATGTCTACAGATGATGATGAGGAGGAGGACTTCCTTAAACAACAATGCCTTTTGACCAAGTCTCCTTCAATGTTCTCCTGCAAACTATCCTCTATATTTTCTGTCTGTCTTTCTCTGTATCTTTGACCTTACTGCAACCATCTTTTTAAATTGCCTTATTATATTTTTACTTCAAGTTTTACACCATCTTTTGTTCTGTTATTTTTATTTTTGGAAATTGACACGTCTGGTCGTGTCACAGCTTACAGTGAGAATGCAATATCTAAGTCTTTCAACACAACATCAGTTTGGTGGTCTCTATGGTGGAGTGGTTAAGACATTTGTATGCCATTCTGAAGAGTGTGGTTAGAATCCTGGACTGAATCACATGTGCAATTTTTTTCATAAGATCTCTAGGACTGTTGCCGGAACTACGGAGCTCGTGCAACACTTTGCATTTCTGCCAACAGGGACAGAGCCATAAAGGGAAACCGGTGTAATCTTCTTCTTCAAACGCTCTATATCAACCACTCTTTGTGATTTGTATCTAATCTGAGCCTAAGAGCAATTGTACATTGTGCCAGTTATGAGCATACAAGTGGGCCAGCACATCCGATTTCGCAACACTTTTATTTACTATGGTAGCTTCCCTAGGTCCCCTCAGTCGCCTTGTAGGTTGCAGTGTCCTGGACCCCGGCAACAAACGGGCGAGCCCCAGTGCAATGAAGGCAATCCTTGACCCTTAGATCAGTTTTAGCAGAGCAATTTTTGGACTGAGTTTGCCTTACTGCTTGAACACCTACGTACTTAGAAAGACTACAATGATACAGCCAGCTACTATTTGGAGGTAGAATATGGTCTCTGGATTATTGATGCTGACTGCTGTCTTCTTATTCACTGTGTCTTAGACCTCATTTGGACGCTTTGTGTCATGGTGAGATACTTATGCAACATATACTGAAGTCGCTCTATATTTTCTTGTCAATGTTTACCCTTCTTAGTTTCTGACAAGAATGCCCTGGTATCGCCTACCACAGAGAGCCACACAGAAAAAGTATAATGAGTACAAAGCAAGAGGAAGACCACGCAAAAATGGATCGACTGCATCAAGAATAGCCTTACGAAAATGAATATATGCTTACAAAGTGCCTTAATTAAAACAAGCACACACAAGATCACTACGCCCTCAACACTTCTATAAAGAAGTAATTGGTGGAAGAGAAGAAGTTTTCAGATGAAGATGTACTCAGACAATTTGCTGACACAAAACATGCCAAGAGAAAGCAGGAAAAAAATACACCTTGGGCGATACATCCATTGTCTCTCGAGACTAATAGGGCGTAATATTTGGCATGAAAACTGTATTACTTTGTGTTTACATAGTAATATGTTAGTAAAACATATGAAAAAATAGAGATGAAACAGAAGTTAATGATAGCCAAGTTTACATTGTCAAAATAGATCCATACAGAGGGCAACAAATGTTCAGAATGAATGATTTAAAAAAATTAAGAAACATTTACTTTAACAAAATAAAAAATTATTATTAATTTATTATCAAAAGGAACAAAATGGTCAGTTTCAGACACGCAGCTGCTCTCTTACTCACCAGGCAGCTCTACTATTTCTTTGATTTGAGTTGGGTTGCTGGCATCTTCTGTGATATAGGAAAGAGCCCAACAAGTGTCGCCCAGCACACCATTGTCTGTATGTTGGATCAGACAACTTAAAGCGGGCAGGCATGCCTTAATTGTTTTCATTTTTGGTGGAGGATTCTTATTGCGGCACAAGTTAGAGATGGTCCAGGTCACATTACGAAGGAATGATGGCTGGAAGAAAAGATTTTATCTAAGGTTAGAATTTATATTAGTTATTAAACTGACGTCACAGCACTCCAGGCTTCCCCTCAAGCATCCAGCTCTACTTGTACAAAACATGTAATTCCAAACTCCTTAAATTGCTAGAATTTAACTTCTTTGGAAGCAAGAAACAAGTAATGGTTACTTATTATAGAGAATTAACTAGAGAAATGGGAATCCTATAAAAGTAATGAATTAGTTTGATGAACAAGGAGAGGAACATCAGGAAATAAGGTGAGAGGAAGATCATGAACAAGTTGGATAGATGGCATAGAAGAATCCTGTTAAAAAGCAAAAATAACTATCACCCAAGCCACTAGAGCAGTGCAATACAAAAACAGAAAACCACAACACTGGGCAACAACCTGGTAACAGTATGATGACAGAAAAAGAACAAGGAGAGGGTGACTGAGATGTTAGAACACATACCTCTCAGTCACGAGCTTAAACTACAAGGTCTGGTGTTTTGGTGTGGGTACAATAAAAATCCAAACCTGCACACTATGTGGCAGTCTCTCTTCTTCTTCTTTGCATTCGTTCTTTACGATTAATTTTAATCACTCTTTGTGATATGTTTGATCTTTGCCAAGAACGTGTATACGTTGCACATTGGTTTGGTAGGCCCCTAAATGCATAGACTTCTACATTTTTAGGACACATGCATCCAATTTCAGCCAAACCTCCTTAGTCGCCTCTTACGACATGCGTTGCAGGTAACAGTGGTTCTATTCTTTACACCCCAATTGGGCCCCGGTAACCACTTGGACAGTGTGGCAGTCTCTTAACTTTTAGTCTAGAATAACTTCCTAGTGACCTCTAGACAACATTCTTCTTTCTCTCTTCTGTCATCACACTGCACATGTGTATGCGCTTTATAAATATCATTTTTCTTATGTCCATCTTTTGCTTTGTACCCACTGTATCATAGTAACATTGTTCTTTGAGGTGCACTGTCTGTTGGTAATCTGCTTATGTGGCCGAACCATTTAATTTACTGGTTTTTGATGAAATTCTGTACTGATGTTGTACCCACTTTTTTCCTGATATCTTCATTTCTAAACCGGTCTCTTCTTGATATTCCCAGCATTCTGCGTAGACACTTTATCTCTTATTAGATCATTACCTTCTGAACCTGAACAGAACACAACAGAATGCACACAGACAACTTAAAACTGATGAGACTTGTCAACTAAGCATCAGAGTTAATTGTGTATCCTTCACAGGACTTTGCGAATCAACCCCAGCTTTTAACGCTGTTTGTGATTTTCTAGGCATTATTACGTTCAGTAGTTTGCCACTGCTTTCTGAATGGGTGGTGCCATCGTCCTTTTGGAAAAATCCATGCAAAACAATTTGCAACCAAACTGTCCGCAGTGTGATTCAAACTCAGAACGTCAGTGTTAATAGACCGAGCCACTATCCCCTAGGCCACAGACGCCATCAAGCATCAGAAGCAGTAGAAAATATCCTTCAAATGTGTTGACTCTACATGGAGTTTAAATATATAGTCTACTGTGATCTAGTGACTGCCAGAAGAATGATGTAGTAGAAATCTGACCCAATTTAATCCATATTCATAAAGTAACATTCTTGCACAGATCACTTACAGGAGCATTCATGTCAACAAGTCGTACAAGTGGGTCAGTAATCCCACAAGCTGTGACAAGGTCTCTCAGTTCTGGTCCATCACCTGTTAAGTTCACAAATTCACATATTAAAAAACTCATAAATTACTTTGGTTAATGATCTGACCTCGAAGCACTTCTCTTCATGTAGCATGTCCTTTGTAGAATATATAGGAAAAAGGGTTTAAATGCGAAGAATTGACTTCAACAATTTAGGGATGACGGACTTGGCTGACTAGCAAAACAACATGAGTTAAATTAAAGAAAACTGCTTATCATTAACTCATGATAGGATCATGGCTCAATTTCAGTGCGTGGCATTTGTTTTTCCTGAGAACCTAAGACATCTATCTAGTATCCAGTTAAGGTGACTACTTTTTAACTTTTACTTATTAACTTTTACCTATTAACAAAGTCAATTATTAAGTTGACTAGATAGAGACCACTTATTATCTTGTCTCCTGCTGGCCTTGATGTTTTTCCATGGGTTGAGAGAAAACATATTATTTAGAACTTTACGTTGGTGCAGGGGCAGATTAGAATATTGCAGACTGAAAAGGAATGATCTCTCTAACATTATTTCATTGGGATTATAATGGATAAAAATTAATTACTACAATTGTTTTTAATTCTAAAAATTTGTACCATCTTCAAAATTACACCGGGGAATCTTGCAGATGCTACAGAATTTGTGTATTGTCAATGTGATCTTCCTGTATAAGAAAGAGATCAAAGCACAAACATGGTTATTTATCAAAGTGCAGAGTTCAGTCACTAATTATGTATGGCATTTTCATTATTACATGTCAATGATAATAGTGTAAACAATTAGAACAGCCAATCATGATCATTTTGGTATATGAAACTCTCCATGTGCAAAAAATAACGGAATCATCACAAAATTTGTTACAACTGGCATCAGTAAAATTGTGCAGTCTAAGATAAGCTTGTAGAAACGAGATGCTCAGTCAAAGTTACTTCTTCTTCTTTTGTCATCACACTGTTACCAGGTTGTTGTCCAGTGTTAGAGTTTTCTGTTTTGATCTTTCACTGCTCTAGTGGCTTGGGTGATAGTTATTTTTGCTTTTTGACCAGATTCTGCTATGCCATCTATCCATCTTTTTGCTTTGTTTTTCCTCTCGCCTTCTTTCCTGATGTTCAGAAGACTCTGTATACAGTGGAATTTGGTTGTATTCTTATTAAGTGGTCGGATCACTTTATTCTTTGTTTCTTAATGTAGTTTAAGCAAGATTCTGTCCCAACTTTCTTTCTTATTCTGATATTGGTGAGTTTACTAAAAGTTAAAAACAAGTATTGAATGGTTTACTTTTTTAAAAGGAGGTTTACTTCCTCTAGCAACAGCAAACATGTACCTGCTATATTCCCTAATGCCCAGACACATTGCTCAACCAGATTCACACATGGTGCCTCCAAGAGACGAATGAAATGTGGTACAGCATTAGCACGAACAACAACCTGTGTTTGCTCATATGTTCCTGAGGCAATATTCGTGAGGGCCCAGGCAGCTTCAAACTGAAGGTTAGGTCTGAGAAAATTAAATAATGGCTTTAAAAAATTAATGATAAAATATGTCTTCTCATAAAATATATTTTCTCAAAACCATTGAATCAACAAATCGTGGCAAGGCCATGAGCACTGACCTACCTCCTCCGGGAGACTGTTTGAATAAGGAACATACTCCAGTTATTTGGGACATAGATTATGTTATCTCCTTCACAAAATATGAGTTCTCACTCTGTTATGGTCTCCTGTTTGAAATAAGGAAATGTTAGACACTGACAAGACTTGCTGGGATCAATCACACTGGCAGCACCAGCCAGGCAGCTGTCAGTGGTACAGTACTTCAACAGAACAAAGTGATGTGGTTGAACATCCAGTGTGCTAACAAATAGTCTGGTAATAGATGTCAGGGTTGGTTACTGAACTGAAATCACAGCAGTCCGGGCAGACCCATAGGTGTTCAGTCTTCCCAACAGATATTGAAGGGTATGCATACTGATGGTTCCTGTGGCTTGCCAGTTAAACACACTCCTCTCTCTGCCGACCAAGCATCTAGCTCTATGAGGTAATAGATGCTAGAAATGGACACGAACTAAGAAATATCTCTACTGGAACTGGATCTCTATTCGTTGGCCAGACAAACTGTATATCTCAAACTTATTTACTTACAGGATGCACCACATGGAGATGCTTTAGGATCTTGGTTAGCGGTCTAACCTTGACATTCACACAAGAGCAATGTGAATGAAGAGCCATGTGAATATCTTTGCATCCCCAGTGGTTTACAATTACCATTACAGTTAGCCAATCATGATCTTGATAGTCAATCAAGCTTGATCTAACTTCATGCAGCATGGACAAAGAACATTGGGAGCGACTGGTCAAAGACTGGCAAGCATCGCGAGCGGCAGTGAGGGCGGCTCAAAAAGAAAACAAGAAAAACACCATCACATGTGGAGGCAAAAGAAAGCGCAGAGAGAACATCCTATGTATCAGCTCCAGTTTTACCTGCAGCAACTGTGGCAAGGAGTGCCACTCCAGAATAGGCCATTACAGCCACAAGAAACTTTGTGATTCAGCGCAGAACATACTATGTGACGCAAAACCTATTGTCTCCTGAGACAAAGAGGCCAATGATGACGCACAGTTAGTCAAGGAGGGTGGATGACTACCTCAACCTGCTACAAATATAGTTTATGAAACACAAAATGAACAAAGACAAGAAATATATAACTAACTTACTTGTCATTACAACCAAGGAACGAGACCAGTGTGTCCACCAAACCAGTTTCAATGACTTTGTCAATTGGAGGACTCTTGTCTTTAGACAAAAGCTTCCTCACAGATTCTGTTGCCTTCAACACACAAGAGGGGTCTGAACTGTGCATGCCCAATATAATCTCAGGCATTGTCATGATCTGTTGCTAGTAAGGATAAGAAATAATCTAACTGACATGGAGAAAGTTTGATAAGACTGACACGGAAAAAAAATGTTAAAATTGACACGGAGAAGAAATGTTAAAATTGAGAAGGGGAATAAATGTTAAAGCTACTTGGATAATAAATGCTAAAACTATATAAATATATAGTTAAACCAGCTTTTTCTTTTTGTGTAAATCTATTATGAAAATAAGAATTGCACATGTGTCTCGGTCCAGACTCAAACCCACAACCTTCAGTACGACAGGCAAATGACTTAACCACTTCACCATTGAGAACCCCCCAGTGTAAATCTATGTAATGGTACAATCAATCATGTTGTGTAGCAATTTACAGTGAGACTGCAATATATGTATATTTTGACCTAGAACATCTGATTTTGGCAAATTTTCTAATCCAAGCATTGTCTTTTCATATAAACATACAACTTTCTAAATGAATTGATCTCAGAATAAACAACGATATTTAAAATATTTCAAATGCAAGATGGCGCTTAAGGGGGGATTCGGGGTATGGGGATCATGAAGCTATTTTCGTTGTTTTCACATTAATGTAAAATTGGTATAACCATTTTGAAAGATTATGACTTAAAATAGTAGAAAAATTATTTAAAAAAATGTCAAAGAGTTGCCATGGAAACAATACAAAATGGCCACTAAAAACAAAATTTCAAATCCCTAAGGCTCTGAATCTAATGAATGTAAATGAGTTCTGTTTTCACTCTAAGGTGCGCAATTGTAATATCTAAAATATTACACATCTTTTTATGATATATTAAATATTTAATTTTTATAAATTTTTGAAAATTTCCATCAAAATTCGCCGTTTGAGAGGGTGTGTTTACCTAAAATTCATAAAAATGTAATATTTAATATATCCTAAAAATCATGTGCAATTATTTAGATATTACAATTGCTCACCTTAGAGTGAAAACAGAATTCATTTGTATTCATTAACTTCAGAGCCTTAGGATTTGAAATTTTGTGTTTGGCGCCATCTTTATTGTTTCCAAGGCAACGATTGACATTTTTTTAAAATAATTTTTTCTACTATTCTAAGTCATAATCTTTCAAAATTGTTATACAAATTCTACATTAATACCAAAGCAACGAAAAAGTTTCAAGACCAGAATCCCCCCTTAACTAAATAAATGACTACATAAGATCTCTACCTTATTCAGTTCCTGCAAGGGACTATTTGTTTCGTCATCTGACATATCAACATTTCTTCTTTTCAGCAAAGTTTCCTCTTTCTTTTGTTTTCTAATCTCAACTGACGTTTCCACTCGTCTTCTCCGAAGGTCCTGAATAAGTTATAATTTAGCACGAATTAAGTTAGCAAACTTAAGTTTCTGGAGGGAACAGTGCTGGAAATAAGAATGAGAGGAGATCTAGATCTTCTTCTTCTTCTTTTCGTTCATTCTTTACGATCAATTTTAATCACTCTTTGTGATATGTTTGATCTTTGCCAAGAACGTGTATACGTTGCACATTGGTTTTGTAGGCCCTAAACGCATAGACTTCTACACGTTTAGGACATGTGCATCCGATTTCAGCCAAACCTACTTAGTCGCCTTTTACGACATGCGTGGCTGGTAACAGTGGTTCTATTCTTTATACCCCAAATTTGGGCCCCGGTAACCACTCGGCAAGGAGACCTAGATGACGCTGGGTGCAGGATGTCACTGATGAGCTAAGAATAACTGCTGCTGGTGCCAGGCATCTTGCACAGAATAGAGAGTTTTCAGGGCTGCTATCATGAGAACCAAGTTCCTGAAGGGACAAACTACTTGATGGTGAAGTTAACCTCTTTTGCTTGCAGAACTAACATCAAAATCATGCATTATTTTTTCCACTATCCAGTAAAAAAAAAATTATTTTGACTAAATATTTGAAAAAAAGTAACATCAAAGAAAGGCTATAGTCAAAAATAAGATTTTTTTAAAAGTTCACAGTTGATTGATTCAACATCAGTGTATTCATAGTGGACACTCTCAGTCCATTACAACGTTCCCTGCTGATTGTTTATTTGAAGATTATCTTCATCCTACATCATACATGATTATAATTGCTCTGATCTCCTACACGTCTTTCAGTGTGTTTAAACTAACAACTGTTGCTCTGTGCTGGGTCTTACCAACCAATCAGTATGCCTAGATTGCACAGCCGGGATACAACAAATCATTTATCTTCTTTATTGAAACCTTCAGAATGTATGTTTACTCTTAGAACACTTTGTCCATGGAAGGTCTATTTTAGACCTTCTTGTCAGTGCATCCCTCTCTCATTAAAATTCCCCACAGAATGACATGCACAAAGATGAAGGTGAGTGTCTGGATTGTCACATTTTGTATTGGTTGTATCTACTGCCTTTGCACATAATTGGTCTTCATCTTCTGTATCATGCTCATAAGTTGCTGAGCATGCATGCGTGAACATTTGCATCTTTAGCAACTACAGAGATTTTGTCACACCACGACCTTCATAGTCATACTGCTGGTAGTCATGACATATGAGGCACTTGCCTCTTTATCAACTTTCTTTAATTCTAGCTGCAAAGACCCATGCACTCCAAGTGTGCAAAATCACAGTACCATTAGTGTAGATAATAGCAGCTTCTGATGAAAGAATAGTCTGTGGAAAACTCCTTGGTGGTTATTATTACGTAAATAAGATATGTTATTGCCTTGCTAAAACATCAGACATTCACTTAATTAAGAGTGTAGCAATCCATTACAATTCTTTCTACATTCAAAGAATAAAATGCTATTTTAATGAACATTTAACCTCAATGTCACGGCCTTTGTTTTTGTAAGCATTGAAACGGGCTGTATGACCTGCAGGTGTTCCATTCTCTGCCATGTTACTCCTATGAGGTGTATCACTGAAAGGGAACCCATGCATGCAGTTTTTAGTTACAAGTTATCAATTTAAAAAGCATAAATGGCAATGTGGTGTTAGAGGGAAATGAAGCAAGTGCAGAGAAAGTTTTTACATTAATTTAAGTTTAGTCGCCGGATCACCATCACTGCACGTCGAACAAATTAGTCCATAAGTGCTCCGATCTCTCCTCAGTATGTCCATCACGTGGTGGCGACTAACGACACCGGTTCTTTGTTGGTTTACAATTCTCTTTTGTCTGCCAGCATAGCGTTCTTGTCGAGCTACACCACACTATTTAATTTAAGTTACATGATCAAACTAATGTATCATGCATAACAGTGAAAATGGATTCTGAGAAATGTCTGGTCAACAACTAGCTAGCTCCTTGAAAAAGAAGCTTTACTGAGGAGTGTCTTTCACAAATGCTCATCTGTTGAACACTGATCAACAACTAGTAACAACTGCTATAAGAAAGAGAAGATATGCTGGACATTATGAAAAGAAATAATCTAAGAATACCAAAGCCTGCATTGAATTGGGAGGCAAATGGTTCAATAAATAAAGGACACCTTAGGGAAACAAACTTTACTGAGAGAGGCGAGAAATAACTGACTCAATTCCATAGAAGAGATTGCATGAGTTGTCTAGGATAGAGTGGATTGGTCGTTACACGGATGCCTGATAAACGCATCCTAAAACAGCTGATGTATTGTGATCTTGATGTGGGCAAATAACTGGTTGGGGAAAGTGGGGAAGAGACTTCACAGACACTCTTAAGTATCTCTGAAATGTTTTGATATTGATACCACTTGCTGGGAATCCCTTATACAAGATCGTTAAATTTGGCGTTGCAACAACACAAGAGGAACTCGCATTTTAGATGAGAATCGCCGTTTTATGAGAGGCAGAGAAAACAAGCTCAGCTGTGTGTAGAGGCAGAACACACATCACCCCCAAGTTCAACCCTGAAGATGTATGCCCCACCTGTGGTAGGGAAGTATATTTTAGGATTGAACTCAAGTCACCTCCGCACACACCAGACATGAAACAACACACATCTATGACTGCTCTCCTGTCATCATGGGTTGCTATTGACGTCTATTATCTTTCTTTTCTTTCTTTCTCGAATCCTGTATGCCTCACAGCGTCAGGTCAGGAAGAGATTTCAAACGGGCCCTAGTATGCGCTCGTAGATAGTCTCTTTCTGCGCCTCTGTTATCTCTGAGGTCCATCTTTTGCGTGCGGCCTTTTGCTTTGTACCCATTGTATCGGAGCAGCATTGCTCTTTGGGTGCACTGTCTGATGGTAATCTGCTTACGTGACCGAACCATTTAATTTGTTGTTTCTTGATGAAGTCTAGTACTGATGTTGTACCCACTTTTTCCTGATGTCTTCATTTCTCAACCGGTCTCTTCTTGTTACACCCAGCATTCTGCTAGACACTTCATCTCTGTTGTGACTAGTTTTCTTCATCGTTTGTTGTCAGCGTCCAGGTTTGGCACTGGTAACATAATGTGGGAGAAAGATTGTGTTGAACATTGCTCTTTTTGTGTTCATGGTGACGTGTTTGCATCTTAAAATTGCGCCATTTGCCCTATCATTTGGTTTGCTTTGTTGCATCTGTGTTGAATTTCATTAGTTATTCTTCCATTTGCTGAAAAAATGCTCCCAGGTATGTGAAATCTTTTGCTTGATTTAGTAGTCTATTATCTATCCTATTATTGTACATTTTTATAATGAAATGTAATTAGTTTACTTCATTTAAAAATAAATAAGCTAAACGTAAAAATATTTCAGTAAGTTCAGTTCAACGGCGTGCTATTGAATCAGCCTCCCCATTGAACACCTTATGTAATAAATTGTCAGCCAACTGCCTCCTGATGAAAGACAATGGTTAAATGTTTACTGTTTGAAGTTTGTGATCAACCACCAGCTGATTCCGTTTCCAGTTTAAAATATGTGTCTCCAAAAACCTGGCATTTCATTGGACAGTCTCAAATATTTGTGTGTAGGTCGGAACTAAAATACGACCTGTACCGAAACGTTAGCAACAGTATGAACATTTTATGAATGTAAAACTATGGAAGAGAATTCACTTAGAATGGATGAGAGAAGACTCCTTACCAATCCCTCATATGGACACCAGAGGGAAAAGAAAACGAGGAAGACCAAGAGAGACTCTGCGTAGAACCATCACCAGAGAAGGCTCAACGATGGGCCTAGTAAACATTAAAGACTTAAAACAAATAGCAACGAACCGCGAGACATGGAGAGCTATGACCTCTGCCCTATGCGCCGCCCACAGGCCCAAGAGGAAAGACTAACTAACTAAAAATATGGAAGATCATGAAAAAAAAATAAGAAGAGTTATTTTGTTCATTATGCGATTATGTGACCCACAAGAAAACAGACAAAGGTACCATAACTTTATAAAAGTGAATTGAATGAACCTTTCAAACTGTGTCTAAGATGATACACAAAGTAAACAATAGTGTTAAGCAATAGCTCCGGTCATGTCCATAGGTGCTCCGATCTCCGTCACAGCAAATCCAGCAGCGTTCAGCGGCCCAACACGCCAGTTCGATGTTGATTAATCAATCTCTCTGCATACCTAGTATGTCGTT
Organism: Arion vulgaris; assembly: GCA_020796225.1. Taxonomy (NCBI): domain Eukaryota; kingdom Metazoa; phylum Mollusca; class Gastropoda; order Stylommatophora; family Arionidae; genus Arion; species Arion vulgaris. Next base: position 5,781,405 of record CM036762.1, read on the forward strand.
CTTTTCTGGCTGCACCAATATTGACATACAATCTCTCTCAATCTGGTCAGCGAGTGGGATTCACAGCCCTGAAACTCCTCTGTTCGGAAAGACTCTCAATGCGTTAAGAATGTCATTTCTATCCGTCATCCATGGCAGCTCCCTCTGATATTGTAGCCAGCCAGCCAATCTATCAGCTCGTTCATTACCCCTAACTCCTGCGTGCCCGGGGACAAAAATGAAGGTGATTTTTCTGACCATTGTCTGTACCAGTACCTCCACCCAGTTGCGTTTCACCATTCCCTTTATTCGACTTTATGAATCATGCTCATGGAGTCACTGAGTATGAAAACACGAGAAAATGTTATGTTTTGTTATTTAAATGCCATTCTTTGTTTCTAACAAAATTGCCTGTGCGCATGCGTTTGAACATGTTTTCATTTGCGACAAGATGGCGCTTGCATTTTTGTGTATGCGCACTAGTTCGAATTCTTAGCAATACAAGTTCTTTTTTATCACGTTGACGTTGAAATATATTCATTTTGATTTATTAGTTTAAAATTAACTCATTTTTTGTCGAAATATAGATATACGAAATGTCCGCGGACGAAGACACGGAGCTTCGCGATCTTGTCGCACAAACTCTGGAGACGAATGGAACTCTAGGAAAACTGAGGGTATGATTAGGAATCACACCTAGATGATAGGTCATAGGATGAATAACTTTGTCTTTGAATAAGAATGAAAAGTTAAAAGTACTTCATATCTATTTAAATTAGGAAGTGATGTGTTCAATGAACTTTCATGAAATTGTGTATTTATAAAATACGGCTTCTATCTTTACAATACAATGAATCTCAATATGGGTGGGAACTCGGTGATTTATTTCTGTAAACTGTTTAAAAAAATAGTCATGTCGTTTCAAAATTTAATTATAATAAACTCAAAACTGTTGAAGACACAAAAGGACAGAGAACACAGGCCATTTCTTTTATTCTGATTGTCCAGCAAACATTTGTTACAAGGAGATACGGACAGTTACAAGAGGGCATGACGTGGTTGACATCTCTGATCTCATAACTACTCTCGTGTTTTCATACTCAGTGACTCCATAATTATGATTTGTAAAGTCCAACAGAAATGGGAGACGAAACAGGGTGGAGATGCTGGTACAGACATGGATGAGAGAAACCACTTTCATTATCATCCCTGGCCACACAGGAGTCAGGTGTAATGAACGAGCTGATATATTGGCTGGCATGGCTATAATATCAGAGGGAACTGCAATGAATCGAAATTACATTCTTAATGCATTGAGAGTCTTTCCGAACAGAGGAGTTTCAGGGTTGTGAATCCCAGTTGAGAAAGATGGGTGTCTATATTGGTATAGCCCGAAAAGAACAATATGCCAAAAATGCAAAAAAGGTTAAGATTGATCGAACTGGTGTGTTAGGCTGCTGTATTAGTTAAGGATGGGATCTGAGCAACTATTGACATGTCCAAAGTGCTATGATGATAGTCCTCATGTAACTGATAACCAAATGATAACAAATATTAAAACTGTTCAGATAATAGATTTTAAGCATCTGATTAAAGAGTCAGTTTTTACAATATTGGAACCAAATGTTACTTCATCAAATTTGTGTGTGTAAAAATGATATAGTCATTCAGTTGAATAATGTGCTTTCTCCCAATATATTTATCCACAGGCACAACTCAGAGCAAGTGTATTCCTTGCTCTAGAAGATCAAGAAAAGGGACAGGTAAAATTAATTCAGAAACATTCTATACTAAATACTTCTTCTTCTGGTTCACCCTCTATGAATTCAGACATAGAGATGGCACCTAGTATGACACTTCTGACTGATTTTTGCGTGAAAGCCTGCTTACCGTTTTATTGATTTCCTTGCCATACAGGCGGGCCTTCTCTGACTTTAGAGGTTATTAAATACTTATCGCCCATGTGTTTCTGGGGGCTTGCAGTGAGAGCAAAGAATAGTAACACTGCGACCTACAAGCCATTTGTAAGAGGCACTGAGATAAGAGCCTAGGGAAGCTACCTTAGTAAATAAAAAGTGTAGTAGAAATCAGATGTGCTGGCCTACTTGTAGATGCATAACTGTTGCAACATACAATCGTTCTTAGGCTAGGATCACATAAAAATTAGTGATTAACAAGTGGTTGATATGGACCGTATAAAAGAAGAAAAATCATTTACCTTGAACACCTACTAGCTTAAATATCTACTAAATAGTTTCTAGTTACCTCTTATCAGTTAGGTGATACTGAATGCTTGTGGCCACTATTGTGGTGGTACACTCATTTTGTATTCAAAATTGTTTTGATCGTACAAAGCATTTATTGAGAGTTCGACACATCAGCCATAATGAGCTTATTCCAAGAAATCAAGCACAGGTCTGCAATACCAGCCTCGATCGCCATCCTTATTATAACTACCAAATGTTGTGTGTCAAGATTGTAAACTACAAGGCTTGATTACATTATTTTTCATTTTCAGAATCTTCTTTTGTCATTACACTGTTACAGAATTAGTTGCCCAGTGTCATGGTTTTCTGTTTTTATCTTGCGCTGTTCCAGTAGCTTGGGTGATAGTTATGTTTGTTTTTTGATAGAATTCTGCTATGCCATCTAACCATCTTTTTTCCTGGTTTTCCTCTCGCCTTCTTTCCTGATGTTCTGTTGTAGAAGACTATACAGCGGAGCTTGGTTGCATTCTTATTAAGTAGCTAAACCACTTCATTCTTTGTTTCTCAATGTAATTCAAACAAGGTTCTGTCCCAACTTTCTTTCTTATGCTGATATCGGGGACACTTGTCTTTTCTGGTGTTGTTAGTAGCTTTTTGTTAGCATCACATTTTACATGTAGTTATTTTTGCGACTGTGAATTGCTTATTGTCCATGTTTGGTACTGGTAACACAAAATAGGCATGAACGTGCTGTTGTTTAGCTGTCAGTGAGATGTTTGGGTGATTTAACAATGGGGCTAGCTGTTAGGTTACAGTATTTTCTTTTTGCACTCTAGCCTCTATCTATTTTCAGAATAAGGCTCCATATTTGAACAAAGAACTGCGAAGCTTCTTGGCAACAGGAGAGGGTATGTACTGAAGTATTTATGTAGAATATTTGTATTCTTAGAAGTTCAAGGCAATTCATCCTTATGTAACCTTGAATTTATCCATTAGGTCATAGTCTTTTTTAGAGAACAGAATTTGCATGAAACACACCCCTAATTGTAATAAGTAAGCTTGAGAACCATGTAGTGCAGACTTGGATGATTCTGTATTCTTAACAAGGTAGATTGATTAAATGCGTCCTAGGTAGCTGTGGCAACCGTGATCAGTTGATGCTTAGAGCAATTCAGGAGAGGTGATGAAATCAGAGAAATGTCTGGTCAACCACTACCAACAACTGTTGTAGGAAAGAGAAGATGGAGATATATTGGGCATACTCTGAGAAAATATGATTGAAGAATCACAAAGAAGACATTGAAGTGAGAGGCAACTAGCTCACAATAGGAAGGACACCCTAGGGAAACGCTGAAACAAACCTAACAGAAAGAGGCAATAAATATCTGACTCAATTCCATAGAAGAGATTGAACATGTTGCCCAGGATAGAATGGTATGGAGATTGTTTGTAGACCCTGTGTAGCAAGCATATAACAGTACAAGAGGAATCCAATGTACATTTATTATTTGAGAAAAACATTAATTTTGATTTTTCTTTCCAATTTTTCAGGAAAACTGACAGCCAGTCTTGTGCAGGAATTTCTTGAATTTTTTGGTCTAGAATTTACTTTGGCTGTATTTAAACCAGAAACTGGCCTGGTAGGTAGAGATTGTTAAAAGTAAGAAATTGTCTCACATGCCAGTTTGCTTTTTTTTATCTCGTTTTGATAATAGTATTTATTAAAAATGTTAGACATATGCAGTTTGTGATGTGTATATGTTCTTGCCTTGTTCCTTTTTACAATTCTTTGTTTGCTTATTATATGGCTACAAATTATGAAGTTTGTGACTAAAATAAGTTTTACTGGAAAGGTCTTTGATTTGGAAATACAGTTTGAAAGGTTCTAAGCTTCCATTTGTGGGCATTTGAACAGTTGACCTTCAAGTTAAATTACAGTAAACTGTAGTACTCTAAAGTATTTATTTTAGTCCTAAAAAAATAAGGATACAGCCATTTGTTACTATCTTCTTATAAATAGTAGGACCTATATTAATCTTTTTTCAATCATTATAAATGGTAATACCTTTATTATTCATTTACTTTCTTATTATAAACAGTATGACCTATATTAGTACTCTACTAGTCCTCTACTCCCTGGCTATAAACAGGATTACCTATATTAGTACTCTAGTCCCTGGCTATAAACAGTATGACCTAATTTAGTCCTCCACTCCTGGCTATAAACAGTATGACCTATATTAGTTTTCTACTCCTGGCTGTGAACAGTAGGACCTATAATAGTCCTCTACTTCCATGTTATAAACAGTAGGAACCTATAATAGTCCTCTACTTTCATGTTATAAACAGTAGGACCTATAATAGTCCTCTACTTCCATGTTATAAACAGTAGGACCTATAATAGTCCTCTACTTTCATGTTATAAACAGTAGGACCTATAATAGTCCTCTACTCCCATGTTATAAACAGTAGGACCTATAATAGTCCTCTACTCCCAGGCTATAAACAGTAGGACCTATAATAGTCCTCTACTCCCTGGCTGTATACAGTATTACCTTTGTTACTTCTCTAAGAACTTTATTATTCCATAATCCCTGACAGCAAGAGTTTTTTCACTGAAAACTATGTGATAATAAACAATTATCTGTGATCTCTTCGTGTTCTATGATTTGTCTGTGTCAGATGATTGATCTTCAGATTATTACTGTTTGCAGAACGAGCAAGTAAAACGAGCAGATCTGCTAAAGGAGTTGAACATTCTACCTTCAAATGCACCTTCAAGTGCCCCTTTACTGACATGCCTTCTCGGTACCAACAAGACTTCTGCAGATAACACAGGCTCTGGTGATGGAGTGCATGTTGCGAAGGTAAACACTGGTATTCGTTCGTTATGTGGAACATTCTCTGATGTGTTAAATGTTAATTACACTTGTTGAGTTTTTCGTTTGCCCGCCATGAGTTCAGATGTCATCATTACGACTAATATCACACCTCTGACCGATTTCTGTAGGAAAGCTTGCTTTCCTTATCACCAGTGTTCAATTCAGATGAGTCTTACTCCGGCTTCAGAGGTATTTATTGAGCCACAGTTAAGCAAGACCTTTGATAGGTTTTATAAAAGGAATGGGATGCATTAATGACAATTGCATTTTGACAGCTATGTGAAAAAAACAATTGAAAAGGACATAAAGTTAAGCATCATATTTATAGATCGGAGAAAGCCGTTGACAGGTGGAAGGGGAAAAGGTTACAGAATTTCTGGACAATGATAGAGCTCTATATCAATATATTGTAGTGTCATAAGAACGATGGATAGACTCAAAAGCATTGTAGGCAGCATCATGTGTCTGACAAGGCTGCATTCAATCAACACTTTTATTTAGTATATATACATACACATGCACGCACACACACACAAGAGAGAGAGACACAGATATATATATATGTATATATATATATATATTATATATATATGGACACAATAACATCGGTTAATCTAGTACAGTACATGAAAAATGAAGTGAAGGAAAGAAAATGGATCATGCAACCCAGAGCACAACGACATAAATAAATTAAGCAGAATGCAGTCTTCAGATTTAGAATGGGACACTGTGGTCTCAGAGCATACCTCCATCAAATGGGTCTCAGAGACTGCTGCCTTCATCTCTGGAGCACCAAAGTAGTTCCCAGAGCACTTCCTGCAAGATTGCCCCAGTTTGAACAACGAGAGAATGAAAATATGGCAAACAGGAACAACACTTCAGAACAAACTATAGGGGATCAGTGAAGATCTAAAGCATACTGCCCTGTTTATGATTCAATAGCGGAATAGTCACATAAGGCGTTGTCGCAGCAGAAGAGGACCTAAGTTGAAGGTGTGATCACAGTAGATAGAAAAAAAATTAAGTCGCAATCCACTGAATGAATAAATTGTTGCAGACGACCAGAGTTTGATATATGAAGATTAAAACATAGTAATATCACAAACTCACTAACCTCAACATGTGAAATATACTTCTCTCCTTCTTCACGACCAATTTTGTGATATATAATTGATCTTTGACAAGAACGACTAACATTTGTTTTTCCGATCCAGAAGCACTTGAGCTTTTCAGCTCGGTGCCATGGACATCGTAACCCGGTTCGGTGCCACGAACACCGTAAATCTGGGAATCTGTGGCTTTTTCTGCCATCCCGCCGAATTGAACCCGCACACACAGAGGGATAGTCACCGTAGTCCAACGCGCTACGAACACGCTGGGCAGACGGGCAACAACTAACATTAACCCTCTTATTCCCAGCCCTTCCGAAAAAGTTACTACGAAATCCACGGCAAGGAAATAACCCAGCAACAATGAGAAGTGCTCGTGAAATAAAATTCATAACATACAATTTCTAATCAATATTTGTGATTTAAAGTCCAATTTACAGTTCAATGGATGAGGTACTAGTTTGTAAACATGTATGTTGTCAATACCATGCAAGTTGGATGTAAAAAATTATATACAAGTGAAGAAATAAAAATGAATGGCAATATTGAACGTATGTTTCACTAAAAATGTCAGTTTTATTGAGGATAAATGTAAATTGAAAGGTTGAAAAGCAATCTCCCTAACAGAGGTTGATTTTACATGTGGGGCAGCTATCACTTGTCTCCACACACTTTCGGGGTGCAGTCCTCATCTTCATTTAGAAACACTAACCGCGGCTCTGCATTCTGCCAAACAGTAGAGTTGAGTCCGTTGATGGTTGGCATGAATGGAGATGAATGGAGTTGATCAGTCCTGCAGTATCTGGGAGTTTATCAGTCCTGCAGTTGCCTAGCCTGCATGTTTATACGGGCATGAGGGCCCTCATACAATCAAGACAGAGGTTCAACCTTGCACATGTCCATATTGTCCTCATGGAATGAATTTGGAATTGACATTGAAGTACAAATATTTGCTGATACTTTCAAATCTATTTCTTGACACTATATTTGACAAAGCAGGCACATTCAACAGTTTATCGGTAAACTAAAACATTCTGTAGTACGGTAACTGGTGAGTTCGACACATAGTTTACAGAAAGAAAGATATTGATGTAATGAAAAGGAACAGTGTCCATGAAGGATCTGGATTTTAAAAAAATTTTCATAGAGCAAATTATTTGGTTCACTCTGTCCAGTTCTAAAAAAATACCTCGCGTAAAAATCGAGCGTGCCGTAACGCTAATGACGGTAATCACAAATAGAGAATACTCTGAATCAATGTCATTTTCAGAACCTATTACTTCACTAAATTGTTCGATATTGATAGTGCTCAGCTGTTGCGACTATTCTCTCTAACCTGGGTGGACGGAGGGAAGCAGCGATGTTCGCATCCATCGACAATCGTAATTCATCGTAACTAATAGTTATGCAAATCGTCGTAAACACTAGAACTAGCATCGTAAATTTTTGCAGCAAATATTGAATTAATTATATATCAATCCGATTTATCCACGATCTCCCTGGCAAATTTTCCATCAACTGAATCATAAATCACAAGTTTTCCAGAAAATAAAAGAACTTTTTTAAAACTTCGCCAATAAAATTCCACTAACACTAGAACGTCGGATTTCTAAAATGACAGCAGCCATTATCCGCAATGACATCAGGGCTAAATTTAGCGTGTCTATTCGCAAGGAAAGATATAGAAAAACGATTTAAAAGGTATATACCGCCAGGGTAACAGCCGCTATGGGTTTATACGATAATGGCGCATTCGGCCGCTCCAGGAATAAGAGGGTTAAACCCCTGTTGCTGGCCCCTACTTGTGTATGGTAACATACATGTGTAGGTCAGTGTTTCCTTTTTTTTACGGAAAATGTTTCGAGTCTGTCTTGCTGACAGTCTCCAACACTTCCCCATTCCTTTGTTTGTATAAGTTCTCTTTAATGATCTGTTTATCGCCGTATATTTGGACTTGGATCTGCACCAAAGAGCCTTTTGTACTTTGCAACCTTTCTGACTGAGTGCGGCGTTCCTTTTGCATTGTGTGAAAAACACTCTTTAATGCCTGAAGTATACAATATGATGATAATCACATTAAAGACCAAACGTATGAAGATCACTAAGTTCACTTTGCGTATGTGTATGTGCTATAACATATTACAGCCACTGTTATAGTCTTCATTGTTTTATTTAATATGATAATCTTCCTCTCCCCAGCATGAATCATACAGGGTAACGTACTGCATCTCTTAATTCTCATAGCAACTACTTATTAACCGTTAACTCTCCTCTATATTTTATACATCGTGTTGTGCCGCAGCAACAACTAAGTAGTCATTAACACTCTTTGTTTATGTAAGAGATGGCATTGAATATATAGACCTATCGTGGACATTGGAAAAGAACCTAAACTATCTAACGATGACTACCACACACTCGACAGACAAGGACAGACTATCATGTTCCGACTCAGGATAGGACATAACAGACTGAACAAACACCTACACAGGCTACAATTGTCCCCATCCCCTCTGTGGCACTGCTGATCAAACCACAGAACATTCCTGCAAGACTGTCCCCTGTATGTCCTTCGTAGAAAAGAATGCGGGCCCTACAACTCAACACTACATAATAGATAGGATACACAACAGGATATAACTGATGACTTAGTCTCTTATTGCTTCAGATATAATTAGTGGCTTACTCTTTCATTGCTTCAGATCTAACTGATGACTTACTCTTTTATTGCTTCAGATATAACTGATGGCTTAGTCTCTCATTGCTTCAGATCTAACTGATGGCTTAGTCTTTCATTGCTTCAGATCTAACTGATGGCTTAGTCTTTCATTGCTTCAGATCTAACTGATGGCTTAGTCTCTCATTGCTTCAGATATGACTGATGGCTTAGTCTCTTATTGCTTTAGATCTAACTGATGGCTTAGTCTCTCATTGCTTCAGATATAACTTATGGCTTAGTCTCTTATTGCTTCAGATATAACTTATGGCTTAGTCTTTTATTGCTTCAGATATAATTAATGGCTTAGTCTTTTATTGCTTCAGATATAAATTAATGGCTTAGTCTCTCATTGCTTCAGATATAACTAATGGCTTAGTCTCTCATTGCTTCAGATATAACTGATGATGTAGTCATTTATTACTTCAAATATAACTGATGGCTTAGTCATTCATTGCATCACATATAACTGATTGCTAGATCTCTTATGTTATTACTTTAGATATAACAGATGACTTGAACTCTTTAATTATTGCTTAAAAATTCATTATAAAACAGTTTAAAAAAAATAAAATTCCTACAAAAGATTTTTACAATCTTCTAAATTACATCGGGGACCCTAGTCTATGCTACAGAATTTGTACACTGCCGCTAAAATCTTGCTGTGTAAGTAAGAGATCAGAACACACATGGCTGCTCATTGAAGTGTAATGCTGATGGTCCAATCAATCAAATTTTGCTTCATATTATTGCAAATCATCTACAAAATAAATACCATTATCTCTTCATAATAACAATTTCTTTGAGGATTAAAAATTTTTTCCAGATATTTTAAATCTTTATCGGTTTGAATATTTTGCAGGATTTGTCAGAGAAACAGATTTCAGATGCTCGGAACAAGTTTGAATTTTATGACAAGGTAATTTAACACCCTAAAGATGCTATTCTTCTTCTTCTTTCTTTTGTCGTCACACTGCTACCCGGGTTGTTGCCCAGTGTCGTGGTTTTCTGTTTTTGTCTTGCGCTGTTCTGGTGGCTTGTGTGATTGTTATCTTTGCTCTTTCACAGGATTCTGCTACGCCATCTAACCATCTTTTCCGTGGTCTTCCTCTTGCCTTCTTTCCCGATGTTCTGTTGTAGAAGACTCTGTATACTTTGGAGTTTGGATGCATTCTTATTAAGTGGCCAAATCACTTCATTCTTTGTTTATCTATGTAATTCAAGCACGGTTTTGTGCCAACTTTCTTTCTTATGCTGATGTTAGTGATTGTCTTTTCTATTAACGATGCTATTAACGAGTATAAAATCAAGGAAAATTAAATATTTTTGACACAACAAATGAAATGCGGGCCTAGAGAAGATAATTTGTGAGGGGAAAGGTGCCTGGAAGAAGAATTAGAAGAAGACCTAGAAGACGATGGGTGCAAATTGTCATTGACAATCTGAGAATGACTGCTGCTGACACCGGTCAACTTGAGCAGAACAGAGAGTTTTTCAGGACTGCTGTCATGGGAGCCAAGTTCCCGGGAAAGGGGGAAGCTACTTGATGATGATGATAAATTTAACAGTTGGTTCATACAGAACTGTCAGTTCCATGATTTATGTCAATACTGTCATGCCAGTAGTCAAAGCCAGAACTTCTAGTCTCTAGTTTTTGTTCCAAACCACTAATGAAATAGTTGGTAATCCCATTTTGTGTAAAATATCTGAGTATAGTCATTAACTGATTAATTCAATTGATAGTACCATCATCATTGCACTTTATGAGCAACCATGTGTGTTCCGATCTCTTTCTTACACATGAAGATCTCAGCAACAATGCACAAGCTCTGTAGTACTGGCGGGGTCCCGATGTAATTTAGAAGATGGTGAAAATATTATGTAGAAATTTTATTTAATAATCTTTCTAATGAATATTGCCGGCAGCGCTTTCCAGCCTGCTCTTCTTGATTTTGAACTGCTAATGGTTCTTTTACGTACCCAACTTTATCACGGGACTTAATTTTAACATCTATCTCTGATATGACCAGGAACTCGATCTCACCTACACTGAGATCAGGGTCTCTGGGAAAATATCCAGATGGCTACACGGGAGCAAACTGGGTACCTTTGAAATGAGAGGCAAGCACCTAACCTCTATGCCACAGAGACTCCTAACTGTATGAGTCATCTAGAGTAGGATAACTCCAGACAAACCCGGGAAGACAGATCTCGTCAGCAGGGGACTGCAACTGTCTAGAGAACAACCTCAAAAAAGATGTCCTCAGAAAAGGAATGTGTCAGCCATTATTAGCGGGGAGGAATCAACGCATATGAACAACTCATTGACCATGCGCAAACTAAGATTTGGGGAAACCTGACAGACCTGAAGCTGACTGCCCCATTTGTGGTCCACAGTAAATTAAGAGCATGACCAGAGATTGCTGAAGAAGAAGATAGGCCAGATGTCCCGCCTCTGCGATCGTCATGCTCAAACCATCAGTTAAATCCTGAATCCATCTTCTCCATGGTCTTCCTCTTCTCTTTGCTGGAATGCCTCCTTCGATGATGGTCTTCTCCAGGCCTTCTTGTCTCTTTATATGTCCAAAATACTTCAATTTTCTTATTTGTAGCATCAGCCAGTTTTCTTTGATTTTGAGTTCTTTCTGGACAGATCTAATTATTCTTTTCTCTGTCCATGATATATGGAGAACACCAAGATTCACATCAGATCCTTGATGATAATGTTAAAGTTACTAATTTGGTACATGGTTTATTTAATACCTTCAAACTTTTCATAAAAAATGTCTTCTGTTTTAGGATAGTAGTGGTGCCATTGACAAGGATGAACTGAGAAATCTTTTCCATGACATGTTCCCAAGCTTCCATCGCAACATGCTGGAGCGATATGTCAACGATGAATTCAATGCAGCAGACAGGAACTTCAGTAGCTGTGAGTACAACTTAAATTTGTATCTTTTTCTTTATTTACTGTAGGTCAACCACTTGTGAAACTACTATGCTTGATTGATTATATGATATGGAAAAACATATATGTTTTGAATTTAAGTTTAGTTTAGTCGTCGAATCATCATCACTGCACTTCGAACCAATTAGTCCATAAGTGCTTCGATCTCCTCCTCAGTATGTCTCTCTTCGTGTGGTGACTAGAGACCCCGGTTCTGTGTTGGTTTACTATTCTTCTTTGGCTACCAGCATAGTGTTCTTGTTCTTGTCTAGCTACACCACATTTGACTTGGAATTCTTGCAGTCTGGTTAGTGTTGTAGATTCATCACTATTACTTGAATCATGCACATGACCTCTCTTCCTTAGGAATTTATAATATCTGTCTGGCCCATTGCTCGCCTGCTTTTTACAGCAACCATACCTGCAGGCCTATCGGTGCATTTATTTCTCCTTACACCTGCGTGCACTGGCACAAAAATAAAACTGATTATTTTCAGCTTAGACCTCCCCAGGGACTCCATCCATTGTCTCAGAGCCCATCCTCTTTCAATCTTCCAGAGCATAATCTTGAATTTAAGTGTTACAAGGGAGTCCTCTGTACATTATGAATAGGAAAGAGAACAAATAGATCTACTCAGAAAGAACTCAAAATAAAATAAAACTGGCTGATGCTACAAATAAGAATGAGAAAATTAAAGTTTTTGGACATAAAAAATAAAAAGATGCAAAGGGTTGGAGTAGCCTTTTTAGATCTTAGGACATGAAGTCACTTCACGTTTCTAGTCTCTAGTATGTAGTAGGGAGGAGGGCCAGTTTCTTTCCTTGTGTGTGGGATTGAACCTACAAGCCTCTTGTTTCTGAGTCAATAGGCGAACGCTTATGTATTATGCTAATTCATCCCACATGTGGTCGGTATATGAAATGGAAAAGATATATGTGCTATTGAATATAAGTGTTACAGAATAGTCCTCCGTATATCATGGACAGAGAAGAGAACAAATAGATCTACAAAGAAAGAACTCAAAATTAAATAAAACTCGCTGATGCTACAAATAAGAAAGAGAAAATTGAAGTATTTTGGACATATAAAAAGATACGGAAGGTTGGTAAAGACCATTTTAGAAGGAGGCATCCCTGGGAAGAGGGAGACCACAGAGATCTAATTCAGAATGGGACTGATGATTTTAGAATGGCGGATGCAGAGGCAGGTTATGTGGCCTATAAGAGAAATTTCAAAGGATTGTTAGGGCTGCAAAGTTCTGCTCAGGACAAGCTATTTGATGAGATATGATTTGTGCCTTAGAGTATGAGTTGGTTGTGCTATTTTGGCACCTACAGATCCATAGGCCAGCACATCTGGTTTCTGCATTCTTTTTATTCGGGTTCATCTTCCTAATTAGGATGCAAAAAAAAAAACACAATTTTTAGTTCATCTCTCAAGGCAGGTCAGAGCCCCATTAGCCTTTGAGTCTTGCAGATTATCTTTAGGTCGATCTAGCCTCAATTGGGTACCAGAAAAGCACTGGAAAGTAAAGGCAATCGATGTGATGTTGACCATATCCCTCATCGTGTACGGGTGGTCAATGAAAAATACGGGTCTAACACCGTATTCCCCAATATATATCTCATGGTATGAAAAATTGTCCCTTTTTGATATGTAACTTACTTACTGCCTTACCCTTGTATAAAGTTATCCACCAATTTTATTTATGTATGTTTTTTTTGTTTGCATTCTTTCCCAGCAATGTATTCATTAACACCAAAAGGTATATACATTAATCTTGCCTGTGCATGGATTGATTGTTACATTTGTATGTTTTAGGTTATGGTTATCTTCTTCTTTTGTTGTCATACTGTTACCAGGTTGTTGCCAAGTGTTGTCATACTGTTACCAGGTTGTTGCCAAGTGTTGTCATACTGTTACCAGGTTGTTGCCAAGTGTTGTCATACTGTTACCAGGTTGTTGTCATACTGTTACCAGGTTGTTGTCATACTGTTACCAGGTTGTTGTCATACTGTTGCCAGGTTGTTGTCAAGTGTTGTCATACTGTTACCAGGTTGTTGCCAAGTGTTGTCATACTGTTACCAGGTTGTTGCCAAGTGTTGTCATACTGTTACCAGGTTGTTGCCAAGTGTTGTGGTTTACTGGTTTTATCTTGCACTGCTATAGTGGCTTGGGTGATAGTTATTTTTGCTTTATGATGGGATTCTGCTGTCATCTTTCCATCTTTTTCATGGTCTTCCTCTCGCTTTCATTCCTGATGTTCTGTAGTAGAAGACTGTATACAGAGGAGTTTGGTTTGCATTCTTATTAAGTGACCACTTTATTCTTTTCTGTCTTTTCTTGTGTTGTTGGTAACTTTTCGTACACGTCACTCGTATTTTATTGTTACGGCAAGATTATAACAACAAAAATATTGCACAAATTCTGCAGTTAAGATTATTTGTATATTGTCTCTCTTGTTAAGAGCGCTGGCGTAGTTATGTTGGCAGAGCACTTGCTTTGCAATGAAAAGAAACTTGATTTCAGGCTTATAGTTCAACTTTAAACTCACAGTTGGGAAGAAAAAAATCTGTAGTGCTAAGAACCTGTTACTTCTCAGTTTAATTCTCAAGTACTAGGGATGTAAGGTATCAAGAATTTATAACTAATTTTCTGTTGTTGGGATTGCTATTTTATTTCTGTATTGCTATTTTATTTTTGTATAGTTTTGCTCGAGGAAAAATATAGAAAGCTTGGCAGTAGTTGTTGTTATTTAGTCTGCATGTTTATAGATGCATGTCTGCTAGTTAAAATTGTTTCAGATCTCTGTGACATCCATCTGGAATAAATTACTCATTCCTGTAGTTGTTTTTAATACATTGTTCATTGCTCGTTTGAGGATCATCATCATCATCGCACATGTCCATTATTGCTCGATCTCCTCTCAAGCATGTATTTCAGTGTGTTTAGACTAACAACTCCCGTTCTGTGTTGGTTGATCTACTGGAGTCTTATGATTTTCTCATCTTGCCGTACCTATCAGTATGCATAACTTGTGCAACCGAGATAGAGAATACCCTTTATCTTCTTTGTTTCATTCATCATTGGCCTCTTTGTCTCAGGAGACAATAGGTTTTGCTTCAGGTAGTTTGTTGTGCGCTGAATCACATCTCTTAAGGCTGTCTTTGTTTAATACCTAACAAATGAAGTCCATGTCTTCCTGGGCATAATTCACTCACAAACAACACTTGCTTTTGTAAAATATTTTTGAATGTGATACTGCACATGTAAAACACTTCAATTTAATAATGTCCGTACAAAATTATGTTATATTTTATGACATGTGTAAAATGCTGTTGAATTTTATAATTCACATGTGAAATGCTGTTTAGTTTAATATCACTTATATAAAATGTTATTTAGTTTAACTAAGCCATTACATTGGGGTTTTTGGCCTCTGACGTAATTATTTTTAGTTCCCAAATAAAATTGCACTTCTAGTATAGCAAAACTAAAATATTGTTTCTAAATATTATTTACAATGACTTATTATATATCAAATTCCTGCCAGGAATTTTTAATTTGTGCAATTTGCATGAAAACTCCATGTTTTATATCCATCTCCAATATGACCAAAACCCTTGACCTCACCTTCCATGAGCTCAGGGGTCACTGCAAATATATTTTAAATTTGTTTATCTCCCTAGAAGTGGAAACAAACTCAGAAGCTTTGATTAGAAATGCCATCGACTATAATCTCTCTACTAGGACGACACTTAGACTGTGTAATATCCATTGTCCAGATAATATCCATTGTCTCCAGCAAAGCTATCAGTGACATTCATGAGTAGTTGCATCTTGTATGACAGTAATAAACTCTCCAACCCACTCGATCTACTGCCATCATTTGTAAGGCAACCCCATGTCTCTTTCGTGAGCCTCCGCATCCACAGTTCTCTACTAATTTTTAGTGTCAGGATCACTTCTGAAGACATGGTCAATGAAATTCTAGTTTGTTATTATGATGCATAAGTCCCTTGCGGAACGTCGCTTTCATCACAGCCTACCTGAAAAAACTCTCTGTCTCTAGCAAGTTCTCGACCTACAATATCTAGCAGGTTTTTAAAATTTTTAATCGGGCCCGCTCCGGACGTGCCACAAAAGGTGGACCCAGTGCTAGTGGACATGAAAACATTTAAATCTCAGAGCGTCATCAATCTTTCGAATGAGAGCACTCTGAGCATGTATATGGTTTTATTTTGCCATTTGGCGTTTAATGAAGGCGCCCACCCTTTGGCCACTATCAAGTAGGCACAAGCAATTTGATCTTAGCCAGAAGGCAGAGACCTAGCAGGTGTAGTATATAAAATATTATGGGAAAATACTTGTAGTGTGATGTTTAGGCGATGTACGGAAACCTACAAATTTGAGATGGTCAGAGCGGATCAGATCTGGAGAAAACCGAGAGGTGGCTGTGGTGATACTTGATAAATTTGCGTTTTAGGCCGTATGATATCACATAAACAAGCAAAATAAATAATCAATGATCAACAAATATTCGTTACAAGTGAGATAGAGTGAGAAACGAAAATATCAGAAGCATCGTTGGTACTATACCATGCATACAGTACATCGAGAAGCAAAGATTCAAGTGGTTGGCCATTTAATGAGAATGGAACCACATTTACTACCATCACGTGCCTATAATAATCGACACTCAGGGCGCAGAGCACGAGGCAGGCCAAGAACACGATGGATAGATAACATCTCAGAGTCCCTGCGAAAGCATGGACTGACAACGTCAAGCGCAACACACCTGGCCAAGATAGAAACTAACTCTCCTACGAGCTTCACTAGCAAATGTGGTTAAGATAAGATAAGATAACAAATATTCACACAAATACGTGCAAAAATTAAAAGTATCTGTAGACATATGCAGTTTTGTTTGTAATTCATTCAAGATTTGTTGACAAAGAAAGTGTATTGAGGATCATGTCATCACTCTCTTTATCTCTCTCTCTCCACAGCCATTGACTTTAATGAATTTTTGGGCATGTACAAGCGCTTGTTTTTGTTGTGCAGAACTGTTGTTGCTAGTGATGTGGATGAAATTCTCTCCCCTAGTAACAAACCAGAGCTCAAGGTATGACTTTATTTTTACTTTGGAGTGCAGTATTTTATTTTACTTAAACTTGTGAACGCCCTCAGAGAGTGAACACAAGAAATATTTTCATTTAAACCAATCCACGTTAACTACTAGATTACAAGAGCTGGGAGTGAAGATTGGAGTGGCCAGAAAAGAGCGGCACAACAGGTATATGAGTAGACTCATCAATCAAAATCTAACTGGTACGGTCAGTCGCTGGATGCTGTTAGAGATATATGGGAAACAATTATTAGAAAGGTAGCAGAATGGCAACAATGGACTCTTTGTTGAAGACTTATTTGTCAATCAGGACACAACAAAGACGAGATGGATGGACGGACTAACAGGCAGACATTAAACTGCATTTGATGACCATTTTGTATCTGCTCCGTGGTCAAACATAATAATAGCCGCCCATCGCAGCGATGATGACAACAATCTCAGACGTGTACTGTTGCACCTCTCTGGTGTGTGCGGAGGTGACTGTAGAGTCCAATCCTAGAACAGAATCCCGACCACAGGTGGGGCATACATGATCAAGGTTAGACATGTGCGTGTTGTGTGCTCTGTCTTTTCGCGCTGCTCGTTTTCTCTGTGACTCAACAATTCGATGATTCTCAGCTATTCGGGTTCCTCTTTTGTTGTTACAGCGCCACATTTGGCGATCTTGCGCAAGGATTCCCAGCACGTATTGTCTATATCGAAGCATTTCAGAGACACTTTAAGAGTGTCTTTAAAGCGTTTTCTGTCCACCAGCTAAACGTCTGCCCCTTCAAGCTCGCCATACATCAACTGTTTTGGGATGCGTTTATCGGGCATTCGAGCAATGTGACCGACCCATCTCAGTTGGGCCTTCTGCAACAGGGTGTTGCGCTTGGGATCTTTGCTCTTGTGAGGACTTCGCTGTCTGGAATTTTGTCCTGCCAGTTTATTTTTAGTATTCTGCGTAGACAGCTTGTGTGGAAATGGTTTAATTTTCTTCCGTGTTTGCTATACACTGTCCATGTCTCGCTTGCGTACAGCAGCGTGGTTAGCACTATGGCCTGGTAAACTTTCAGCTTTGTGACTATGCTTATCCCCTTCCGTTCCCACACAGTGACACGTAGGTCAAACATAGAAGGCTTATCACTGACCACAACTGGCATGAGTCGGCTCTAACAGCCTGCATCCCTATGGCCAATCAGATCTGATACCATGCTACAGTATAACTCCAGATGTAGTACTTCACAATGGGGATTTTTTGGTTGTAAAATCTTATACAAGATCATTTATACCAGATACAGTATTGAATATATAGGCAATATTTCAAGAAAGCGAAAGAAAGGAAGGATTACAATATTTCAAGAGAATGAAAGAAAGGAAGGATTCCAATATTTTAAGAGAATGAAAGAAAGGAAGAATTCCAATTTGTTGTTGAAAATTCCTGTCGTTAAAGAAGTTTGTTTTAAAATTAATTCATAATTAAAATCTATAATAGTCAGCATTACATGTAGAGCATGTTTATATCTGACTTGGTCTGAGTTCGAACCCACAACCTTCAGAATGCAAGGCCAACATCTTAACCACTTTGCAATAGAGACCCCATGTTTAAATAAGTAAACCTAAAGGAAACATACAAGTAGATTTTTGCTTGGGGATTTTCTTTCAGAAAATTTCACAAGAGCAACAACTCAATCCAGTTATCACCAAATCCAGCCCTGCTCCACCAAAAGTAGACTCTCATAGTAATAACGTAACCAAACACAGCATTCACTCTGTTGGGGAGGATTTTGGCGGTTACCCCGAAGAGGATCCATTCTTTGATGATATACCTGCACCTGGTATCAGTTTTAACACCTTGTCCAGGTAAGAATCAATATTTTTGGCAGGATGAATGTATTCATGGTTATAGCGTTTAATAATAATACATGTATCTTTATTTATATTATGCCATTGAATTTAAGGTGTGCCATTCCTTTTTAGATGTGCCATCGTATTTGAGATGTAACTGCAATTTTGAATATAAAACAGAGACTCAAATGGTTTGAACCCGAATACACCAGTTGCAAGAGCGTACAACCTGAAAATGGAATCATCAAGAGGAAAGGACAGACCAAGAAAAGATGGGTTGATGGAGTTACAGACATCTTAAAACTCCACAATATCACACCATATCAAGCGACCGAGCGTGCATTATCTCGGAAACCGATCATCAGTTAAACCTGCTACGCCTAGCGACAAAAAAACAGAGAAGGACAAAAGAAGAAAGAAAGATTGAATTTTGAGATAAGTGAGCAATTTTAAAAAAATGTACCATGTGTTCTGACGTAGTACTTTTGTCCACCTCACAAAGTAGTATTGATTGCTTGATTGATTTATGGTGTCTCTGGCGTGAGGCTAGGTGCTTGCCTCTCGTTCCAAAGGTACTGGTTTGCTCCCGTGAGCCATCAGGATATTTTCAGAGATCTCTGATCTCAGTGTTGTTAGATTGAGTTCCTAGTCCTATCGAAGATGGCGATAAAACGAGTCCGTGTTTATGTTGAGCATTTAAAAGAACCCTTGGCAGTTGAGAAATCGAGAAGAGCAGGTTAGTAAGCCACTGCCTGTGCAAAATTAAAATTCATTAGATTATGTTTAAAAATAAAATTCCTACAAAATATTTTCACCATCTTCTAAATGACATCTGGGAATCTCGCGGCCACAGAGTTCATGCACTGCCGTTGAGAGATCTTCCTGTGTAAGAAAGATCAGGCACACATGATTACTCACCGAAGTGCAATGATGATGGTGCTATCAATCAATCATAGACGCAGCAAAGAATAAACTGCATCTTAATGGAATAAAATTTTACAAGGAGGGGAGACGGTGCAGAATATTATAAACGAGTTGAGTATGACTGCGGCAGACGCTGGACACTTCACGTGACACAGAAAACATTTCGAGCTGATGTTATGAGAGCCAAGTTCTAACAGAAATAAGCTCTAGATCGCCCGAGTGGTTACCGCGGCCCAAATTTGGGGTGTAAATAATATAGAACCACTGATACCTGCCATGCATGTCGTAAGAGACGACTAAGGAGGTTTGGATGCTCGTGTCCTAAATGTGTAGAAGTCTATGCGTTTAGGGGCCTACCAAACCAATGTGCAACGTATACACATTCTTGGCAACGATCAAACATATCACAAAGAGTGATTAAAATTGGTCGTAGAAAACGAACACAAAGAAGAAGCTCTAGATGACGATAACTATACAGTGCCATGGTCAGTGCTGGACACTTTTGGAGATATTCAGAAGATGATCCGAACACCTATGGACATGTTCGAGTGCAATGAAGATATTTCAAACTGAAATTAGGAAATGGAGGGATGGATGGAGACGTCAGCTTTCATTTAATGACTAATACTCCATTTGATAAGAATGCATCTAATTTCAGAAAATGTGTTTTAAAAAATGTCAATCTTAGAGTCATAAAGCTATGCCCATTTTGTAATATGCAAGTTGGAGACATTTCAGAATAAATGTTTAAGAAAAATGCTGCAAATTTTCTGGCCAAATACCATAACAAATTAGGAGTTTTTTAAATGAACAGACTGCATCCTTGGAGGCCATCATTAAGAGACGAAGATGGAGGTGATTTGGACATGTATGTTGTATACCAGTGGGGGCATTGGCTAGGACAGCTCTCAGATTGACAGCGGATGGGAAGAGGAGGCCTGGACGTCCAAAGGAAACATGAAGAACGGTGGAGAGTTGAAGGAGTGTGGCCAGACTTGGGAGACGGTTGGTAGAAAGGCAGCAGAACAGCAACAGTGGAGGTTTCTCGTGGAAGCCTCATGTGTCAATCGGGACCCGAAGAGGATATAGATATAATTCGCTCATTTTGTAAAGTGTATTCTTGTGAATGAAACATTTATTTGTAGTATGTTCTGTTCTGTTTATAGATATTCTTATTCACCCTTCGCCCTAGGGAAGCATAGGTCCAAACCAAGGCCTTCCAAGCCCGCCTATCCAAGGCCATCCTTTCCAGATCTCGCCACTCTCTCCACGTCCTCTTGCATTCCATCTCTAACTCCAGTCTCCAGGTGTTTCTGGGTCTTCCCTTACTTCTATTGCCCTGGGGTTCCATCGGAGAGCCTGTCTCACGATGCTGTCAAGGGTTTCCTCAGTGTGTGTCCTATCCATCTCCACCTTCTGCTCATTATCTCTTGTTCCACCTGCCGTTGTCCTGCCCTATCCCACAGTTCTCTGTTTGTGGTCCTGTCGTACCATCTCGGATGGAGTATCCTGCATAGGCATCTATTGATGAATGTCTGCAACTTTTTGGTGTTCACCTTAGGTTTATAGATATTACATTCTTATTATAAATTTGTATTAGGTTTATATATTTCTTTGAGATGTAATGTAATATCACTACTTTATAATAATGTAGTACAGTAGATATTTAAAAAAACACAGAAATAATAACTCACCATGTAGATGCTACTGCTTTTCTTTTCCTAATTTATTTTGTCTTTATTTAAACAAGTGCTTCTTATTATTTATTTATATGTGCCTGCCATATATGCCACAGGGGCCTAATGGGAGCGCAATATGCTCACATTCTCGACACAAATCATGGTTAACTCAATTGATAAGAATGAACACAAGCAAGGGAAAATCATATATTATTTTCTTTTAAACAGCCGATGTTTCAATAAATTGAACTTAATCCCAGTTTTAAAAAAAAGACAAATCAAGTAGTGAGATTCATGTATATCAAAAAGAAATAGCATAAATCGAAGATAAGTCGGCCAATTGGTTATCGGTGCGCTCAAATTTGGGGTGGAAAGAATAGAACCACTCTTACCTCCCACGCATGTTAGATGCAACCAAGAAGGGTGGGTGTGGAGCTAGTCACCACAACCTGGGACATTCATAGATCGCCACTTAAGGAAGAAGGAGGACCCCACACAGACGGACTCATAACACCTGGAGGTGGGAGTTGGAGACGGAATGCAAGAAAATGGGGAGAGATTGGAGAGATCTGGAAAAGGTCTTGGATAGAAGTGTTTGGAAGACCATGGTTGTAGACCTAGAGGTGAAGAAGAAGAAGATAAGTAATATACAACAGTGATGGGTAAGTAAAGTCCTCACACTTGAAAAGACAACCAGCTAATACAAAGTGTCAGGCCCATATGATGACACGAAGAGAAATGTTGATGTAGATGTAAAGATTAAGAATAGGAAGAGATCCGTCACAAGAAAGTGTATGATGATGAAAAAAAACAAGATGCAATGAAAAAGACGGAAAATAAATGCAAACAGGCAGGGGAAGGGAAAGATTATTAGAAATTGCTGATGGGTCACACTGTGGTGCTATCAAACTAGCTACAGAGCATTTCTTGTAGAAGCATCCTAGGTATGATGAACAGAGAAAACATGACTGTCAACAATACTAATCTTCTTTGCGTTTGCTCTTTACGACCAATTTTAATCACTCTTTGTGATATGTTTGATCTTTGCTAAGAACGTGTATACATTGCACATTGGTTTGGTAGGCCCCTAAACACATAGATTTCTACACGTTTAGGACATGTGCATCCGATTTCAGCCAAACCTCCTTAGTGCCTCTTACGACATGCGTTGTAGGTAACAGTGGTTCTATTCTTTACACCCCAAATTTGGGCCCAGTAACCACTCGGGCGAATATTAATCTAAGACAAGCTTTTTTGAAAATGCTGACAGATGCATCACTTCTTTCAAGACATCACTGAAAATACACATTGAAAAGTAGAAGAAATGTGTTCTTTTAGTCATCATACTGGGGACTGCCTAGAGTAGTTGATAGTAGCTCGGCCTGCTAGCTGTGAGACGCCTCATAGCTCGGGTTCGAACCTACTGTCCGGCATTTGTTCGAGTCCCTGGTCTTACTCAGGACGATAACTAGAGTACCTCTGAAGTCGGAGAAAATCTGCCTGTATGGCGAGGAATACTAATTACAGTACATTGAGCACAGGCTGCCAGTGTAAAGTAATTTACAATGTGCACGCTGCTGCCATTGTAGAAATTGGAAAAACGGATTTTCACGCAAAAATCAGTTTCAGAGATGAAACTTCGTCTGAGTTGAAAGCGAACGAAAGAAAGAAAAAAAAAAAAAGTCATCATACATATTTTAGAAGAGACAGGTAATGGCATTCAAATGAGGTACACATCATTAGGCAGTTTGGAGTTACCCGTTGTACAAGTCGAACTGGATGACTGAGAGGTAGAGTGAGAGGTGTGTTTAATCAGTGAGCCACGGGAACCATCAGTATGCATACTCTTCTATATCTGTTGGGGAGCACCTATGGTCTGCTTTCGAGTGCAATGACATCAGTTTAGTAACCAATAACACATCATTAATCATTAGCATCTAAATTAGGGTAATGATAAGATTATAAATGATTAACTCATAGAAAGAACTAAACAGATACCAGTGGAAAAAGAGCTTAGGAAGAGACACTGGCGATAGATAGGACACACATTGAGAAGACCGTCCAGAAGCATTGCATGACAGGCACTGTTTTGGAACCCGCAGGAAAAGAGGTGTAGAGGAAGGCCTTGAAATACCAGGAGAGGAGCTGGAGACTTATAGTAAAAGAATAGGCAAGATGGGGAAAGCCTTGGAAGGGAGGACAAGAGATAGTAAGGGCTGGAAGAAGTTTGTTGAAGACCTGTGCTCCATTGGGAGTTTAAAGGTGAAGAAGAAAGTAGAGTAACTTTTCCGTAAGTTCTTATTATTAGTTTTTCCATGCATTATCAAATATTGTTGTTATATGTTGTGTGTGTCTAATAAAAGATATATATAGTACCCCCCAAGTCCCTTTATTTAAGTATCTCACCTGAAGCCCTTGCAATGTTTTCAGTTTTATCACTGAGCGGTCAAGACCTTCGTTTTTAAGGTTCACATTTTTGTTTCCTAATTTGCTTTTCTGTTTTCACTTGTTGAGTAATTTGCTTGTTGTTCTTGTCATAACCTGCACAGCAGAGAAGAATAATAACCTTGTTGTAATAATTTTTACTAGTTCTTGAATGCAAGAAATCTGCCGCATGTGTTGCATTTAAAAACTAAACATTCATTAATTTGAACTTTTTGAAATTATACTTGCATGTTAGTTTTCTGAAAAGCGTTTCATTTTGTTGTTTGTTTTATAATCCGCCCACATGTTGCAGGGCCGAAAGAATAGTAACACTGCGACCTACAAGGCATGTTGCAAGAGGCAACTGAGGTACCTATGGAAGCTACTGTAGTAAATAAATAGCGTCGCAGAAACAGAAGTGCTAGTCTACTTGTAGGTGCATAGCTAGCGCAGCGTCTAATCACTCTTAGGCTCGAATCACATACAAATCACAGAGTTATTTAATAAGTGGTTGATATAGAGCGTTGGAAGAAGTAGAAGAAAGAAGTTTTTATAATCACAAATGTAGGCAATCGGAAGCACTCAAAAAATGTGATCAAATAGTTTATACTTTTGTTATTTGTTTACGATAATATTATGAGCTCCAGAGTTTGTGCACTGTCGACTGGGCCTCCAGCAGCTCAGGCAAGAAAATATACATATGAAAGAAGTAGTAGAGGAGAGAAGAGAAATGAACATAAGAGACAAGCTGGACATAGACTGTTTAGAAGAAAGTCGGATCAAATAGATGTTTAAGCGATCCAGCAATTTAAGCAGTTTGGAGTAACTCGCTGTACAAGTAGAGCTGAGGAGTGTGTTTAACCAGCTAGCCACAGGAACCATCAGTATGCATACCCTTCTATATCTGTTGGGGAAACTGAGCACCTATAGGTCTGCCCGGAGTGCAATGACGTCAGTTTAGTAACCAATTACGATAATTTGTGTAATTATTCTGCGCAAGTAAAAAATATCAAGCAATAAATTTGACAGATATGTTAGTGTTATTGGTTCTCTCTCGCACACACGATCACCACCCAGACCGATGTACCAGGTCTCCCCATAAATTCTGTTCATGTGGAAATCAATTCATGCAGCCTTAGCATTGGTGTGTTTACGTCACATCTTCAGCACCATTTGAACCTTTGGTGCTTATCCTTCGGCGATGTGTCCAGTTTCAGCCAGCGTTTACTCAGTTCGATCTCCGTTCTGTAGCCATCTAGTGTTTTTACGGTGTGGGGTAGCTAGCCCCACGTCCAACCTCCTTGGTCACCTCTTACGCCATGCGTTGCAGGTAACAGTGGTTCTATTCTTTATACCCCAATTTGGGCCCCGATAACCACTCGGGTGGTTTTATTGGTTCGTGTAACAGCTTCAAGAACAATAGTAAATTTAACTATATTTGTATAAAATATGTTAATAATTTTTTTTTATGTTTACATCTCTCAAATATTTCCTTCCTTTTGTGGATAATAAAATATGTGTAGTCGTTACTGTCTGTAATACCGCTTTTTAAGGCTGTATGACAGGGGGGACATGAATCTGTGGGTACTTTAACAGCTCTCAGGTCGACCCAGCCTCAATTGAGTACCAGGAGAAACACTGGGAAGTAAAGGGGGCCGGTGTGATATTGACCACATCATCCATCGTGTGCCGACGGTCAATGAAAAATACAGGCCTAACACCGGATTACCCCTATATACCACATGGTATAACAAGGATGAGAGCCGCGGTAGCGTAGTTGTTAGTGAACTCGCTTTTCAAGGCTGGTGGTCCGGGTTCAGCTCCCATAGTGGGCGTGGAATTTTCCCGGACCGCGACGGCTCTCAGGTCGACCCAGCCTCAACTGGGTACCAGACATGCTCTGGGAAGTAAAGGCGGCGGCGTGATGCTGACCACATCACCCATCGCGTGCCGACGGTCAATGAAAAATACAGGCCTAACACTGTATTGCCCTATATACCCAAGGTATTAAAGGGTTCCTTTACTTTTTTATAACAAGGATTCCTTTTTTTTTTTTTTAATGGCTAGTGCAGCCACCGCAAACTTTTCAGGTTAGGATTTTTTTTTTATACCTCCCACAACATAAAAACTTTATGGCCTTACCATGGATCTGCCAGGTCTCCTGAATGGGAGCCTGCACTCTAATCCGTTCGGTCAGATGTCCAACAATATTTATAGAATGCTGCATAATCTAAATCATAAATCTGTAGATAATATTTGATCTGTTTCTGCTGTGTTTGCTTATATCTTGTTACAGTGGATATGTGGCACCATGTTCTGCTCTTCCTGGCCTTGCGTACCATTGTTACAGTGGATATGTGGCACCATGTTCTGCTCTTCCTGGCCTTGCGTACTCATTGTTACAGTGATATGTGGCACCATGTTCTGCTCTCCTGGCCTTGCTACCATGTTACAGTGGATATGTGGCACCATGTTCTGCTCTTCCTGGCCTTGCGTACCATTGTTACAGTGGATATGTGGCACCATGTTCTGCTCTTCCTGGCCTTGCGTACCAGTCTTTAAGCATGTTGTATTTCTTTGAGGCCGCATGTATTTAATAAGTTATTTAACACATATGAACGTGAATATCTCCCTGAAATTCAACCAACCTTCAGGGACATTCTAGTAGATTTAAAAAAAACAGATCAACTTCTTTCTTTTCTCCACTCCTATTTTTAAAGCTTACAGTGTCAGGATAAGATGAGACTGCTAGAACAGACTTTTTTATGTGCACTTGATAAATAGTGTTTTTCACTGTCTTAGTTTACTTCTGAGTTCCACCTACGTGGGGATGGCATTTTGCTTGTTATTCACTGTATCGGAGTAACATTGCTCTTTGAGGCTTTTCGAGGACCTTGGTTGCTATCCTAAACCTCCTTAGGGTTGAAGGGTGCAGAAGAATAATTTACTTTAACATATGTTACATATTATGTATGCTAGAATACACTTTTTCTGATTATCATTAAAATTGCACATAATATCCTTGCATCTTGTGATCTGAGTTATAGCACCTTTCATATTTAAAAATGAATAGAATTCATGCTTACAAAAAGAAAACTGTGTACTGTTTGCACACACAATTTTTGTGTGTATTGTTACAAATAAGCTTTTATTTCCACAATTGTTGTTCAATGGCTGCATTTATGATAATTTCTTTTTACAAAATATGAAAAACTACTAAAAACAAAAAGGCCTTTGTATGCTCCGTCCTCCGATGCAGCGGTTATTTCAATATTACTATGCTCATGTGCTCAGTTGGTGTTCTTTCTTTTGTCCTTCTCTGCTTTTTGCCGCTAGGCGTAGCAGGTTTAACTGATGATCGGTTCCGAGATAATGCACGCTAGTTCGCTTGATATGTTGTGGTATTGTGGATTTTTAAGATGTCTGTAACTCCATCAACCCATCTTTTCTTGGTCTGCCCTTCCTCTTGATGATTCAATTTTCAGATTTCGCTCTTGCAACTGGCGTATTCTGGTTCATTCTGACCAAGTGGCCAAACCATTTGAGTCTCTGTTTTTCAATAAATCTAATAGCAGGTGTTGTTCCGACTGTTCTTCTAATTTCCTCATTTCTTATATGGTCTCTTCTTTTATTTACTGCTTTCCTCAAGCATCTCATTTCACATGTGGTAATTTTCCTTTCTTGTTCTTTTGTCAGTGCCCATGTTTGGCTCTGGTAGCACAGTGTTGGTATAAAGATTGCATTTATAATATGTCTTTTAGTCTCTACTGGAATTGCTGGGTGTTTCAAGATTGGGGTAAGCTGGTATGTAATGTTGTTGGCTTGCTGGATTCTAGTTTCGATCTCTCTGTCCAATCTACTATCAGATGTGAAGATACTTCCAAGGTATTTGAATTCTCTCACCTGCTTCGTTTGGTCATTTATTTGAATGTTAATATCTTTATGTTCTCTGCTTATAGCCATGACTTCTGTCTTTTGAATGTTGATCTTCATGTTGTATTTGAGGCAGCTATTGTTGAGTAAGTTTGTGTTCTTGAAGCTATTCAATATTATTATGGAATAAACACTGGTCATCAGCAAAGAGCAGTTCATTTTGTTGGTTCAGTTGGTGTTGGTGGCCATATTTTCTCTCTCTATCCTGAAGACAGCACTATGTACATGTCCATCAATATTGGGAATGATGCCCGTCTAATGTTCTTTCCTTTTTACTAAAGTAATTAAACATGTAATTTTTATACTGATTCAAATTATAATTATATCATCTTGAAGTAGCATGTCCCTTGTGGGACATCGTTTTCATCACAGCCTGCCTCAAAAACTCTGTCTCTCCTGCCTTCTCCAGCGCTGATAATTTCTTGGCTTTGTTCATTCAGTAGTTTGCCGTTGGTTTCCGAATGGTTCTGGCTGCTTACCAACTATGGTCCCTGGTGGTTTTGTCGAATTCATTGTTCTTCCACCTATTTTGCCAGCAACTGTGTGTACTGTTTAAGGGGACTTCCTTTCTTTAATTTGTTCATCGTAGTTTAGCCAGCCAGTCAAATCCGTTTCCGGGAGGTGGTGTTCCGACACAATCAGACTCTAGGAACCATACGTGACTAGGCAGGTGCGGAGTAACCAAATAGGTTCCAGGCCGCTCTTAAAAAAAGACTGCCTCTCACCGTGATATTATAATTATATATTGTTTAAAAAATATTTTTAAAGTGCAAAAATGCTAATAAATATACTTGCTTGCAAGATAATAGAATAAAAAGTAAGAAATCTGTATAGAACTATGTAAATTTGTCTTATTTTGTTGTCTCCTTGTAATTTCAACAGGTTTGGTAAGTAGAACCTTCTTGTATGTTAGACAATCCTAGATGTTTTTAAATACTGCAGCACAGTTTGAATAAAAGTGAAAACTCAGAAGTTGTCATAGTAAAACACTTACCAATTATAAAGAGACAGGACTGGTCTTACTCAGGACGATAACATGAGTACCTTTGAAGTCGGAGAAAATCTGCCTGTATGGCGAGGAATACTAATTACGAGTACATTGAGCACACGGCTGCCAGTGTAAAGTAATTTACAATGTGCACGCTGCTGCCATTGTAAGAAATTGGAAAAACAGATTTTCACGCAAAAATCAGTTTCAGAGATGGAACCTCGTCTGAGTTGAAAGCGACGAAAAAAAAAAAAAAAGACAGGATGAGCTGAAAGACAGACAACAGAACAAACTCAAGTTGTACAGTAAACATGCCAATTGACTGTCTGTAAAGACGAAAAGACCATATATACAAATGTATAAGCGTGTGATTACCATTTATTTAAATCCACTCTTCATTCTGGCCTCGTGCCCAATCCTGCTCATAAAATGTGAATTAAAATCATAAATTATATACCAACAAGAGGTCGATGAGCTGCTACTAGAGGGTTTCCTATCCATCTTCAATACCAAAAGATACCTTAAGAAGCCTGTCTGCCGTATTACCATGAACACTCTGACATATCCAGGACATTAGATCTATGTAATATTCTGTAGGATGGAAACCTTGATAGATGACATCCACTCATACCTGAGATGTGGGGTTTTTAATCTTCCAAAAGCACAATCTTCTTCTTGCATCACCCACATTGACTTTAGGCGTAGTCATGTCGCCTGTTGGTGCCAGGCTACCAAGGGAGCAAAGAATAGTACCATTGTGAATCTACATGGCATATTGTAAGAGGCGACTGAGGTAGGGGCCTATGGAAGCTACCTAGTAAATAAAAGCATAGCTGAAATCGGATGTGCAGGCCTACTTGTAAGCACATAACTGACACAATATACAATCACTCTTAGGCTCAAACCATATACAGATCACACAGAGTGGTTAACAAGTGGTTGGTATGGAAAGTAAGAAGAAGGTGTAGTCAGGACACCTTATATGACACTGCAGATTGATTTTGCGCAAAGGCCTGCTTTCTGTATTATCAGTGTCCCTCACCATTCAGAGTCATTAGAAGGCAGCAGTAACAACCTGAACCTCCGTCCACATGCTGGAAGTAGTTGTCATTTGTGCTCCATTCTGATCTGCAATGAGGACCCTTACCTGTGCTACGAAGTTCGTGCACTGCTGCAGAGATCTTCCTTTGTAAAAAGTAGATTGGAGCACACATGGTTACTCACCGAAGTGCAATAATGATGGTCCAGTAAATCTGATCAATGCTATCTTGACTCCCATAAACAGACTGTTTCTCACTACAATGATCAGACCTACCGGTATGTAACATCATCATTCACTATGTTATCTCCTGTCAGGTGCTTAACATCAAGGCTCATTTTCTCAATCCCCTAATCTCTACATTTTCTTCGAAGGGTTATGATGATTTGTTCATTATTATTTTTATTTAGCCTAAACAATATTGTCATAATTATCTGTAGAATGGAGTATATACTAATGGTATGATCATTTCCTGTCTTCAGTGAGCTGGAGAAAAATAAACAGATGCCGCGGGAATCTAAATTAAATGGAGCAGATACAAAGGGAAAGCAGCCAGGCAGCAGTATGAGTTCTCTAGATGGTCTCCCTGCACTCACTTCAGGGCGGGGTTTAGGGACAGGACCACTTGCAGGAGCACCACCTTTATCACAAATTAAACCCTCAACAAATGGTAACATATTTTTTAAAGCTTATTTTGTTGTCATGTGACTGATTGTAACCATGTGATTGGTTTATCCCTGTGATTGTGGTCATGTGATTGGTTGGGGTCACTTAATTGGCTGTAACCATATTGTTCATGGGAGTCATGTGATTGATTCTGGTCATGTGATTGTCTCTAGCACTGTGATTCATTATGGTCATGTGATTGGTTTGTAGACCTGTGATTGGTTCTAGTCATGTCAGAATCAGCTCTCATTTCCTTTGATATTTCTTTGGGATGGTCATCCTGTAAGGACAACCACTGAAGGTCTTTGTACATTGTTTGAATTCTAGTTACTTGTAGTCATGCGACTGGTTTATTCCTCATGCTGTTCGTTTCTTATTTGGCACAACATATTGATATACCAACTATTTCTATTGTTACAACTTCCAATCTAGTAAGAGGAGTTACACTTTTCATAAGTACAGCTGGGAAGATGTCTTTGGGACTTTATTCATACACCGAAGACTTCAAAATTCCTGGCGGGGTGTGTAATAGATGTAAAGATTCCTACTCTGATGAGATCTTTGGGTGGTTACTGCAACATCCACAGCACTTTGCAATTATCTCTGTGAAAATGTTTGTGCCACCTGCCGAGAGCATAGCTCAAAGCATGAACTTAATAGCTCTGACAGCAATCCTAGGGATATCTTGAAATAATGCACTTATGAACAGAATAAGCGACCGGATTTGAAATCACAACCTTCAAAGCGCAATGCAGCAGCGTAACCACTTAGTCGCAGAGACCAGGTAAAAACTTATGTTGGATGTAACTGTGACAGAAAGTTCTAATAAATGTAATTGACAGACATGTCTGGTGAATGTAACTGTGGCAGAGATCAGATGACAGCTAAACAACTAGACATATGAAAACTGAGAAATTTTACCTGGTCTCTTCCATTGCTACTTCTTCTTCTTCTTCCAACGTTTTCAGACATCGTTTGTATACTTTAAAGTAATTAGTGGTCAACGGGGTCCATGTACATCTCCGTATAGCTTGTCTTGGACTGATATGGGGATTGGTCATGTGTTTTCTCTGTTCCGTGTATGTTGGACATTCTTAAAGTAAACATTGCTACTTTGAGATGAGCTGTATGAAGATATCGACAACCTTCTGCTGATGAATGATTTCTTTGAAAACATTCAATTTGATGATTGAAAGTGTCTGCAAAGAAGTGCCCTCAACATGTACTGCATGCTGTTTTTATATTTCTGTTAGTTTGCTTCTTTTGTATCCAGTCTGACAAATTTGGTTCTAATGTATCTTTCAGATTCACTCCTCAATGACTCTGAGATAGACAAGAATCTACGGGCTATAGACAAACGAATGCTTGATTTGGGTCTTGGTAAGTTTCTTTATTCAGTAGATTGTCTCTTACGAGACTGTTTCTGTTACTAGTAATTTTAGACTTAAAATATATGTAAGATGGTCTTGATATATAAATATATATATATATATATATATATATATATATATATATATATATATATATAATATCATAGAAGACTGCTTACATATATTTTAAGTCTAAAGAATATATATATAGTTCATAAGTCTACAGAATATATATATAGTTCATAAGTACAGTTCCAACTTCACTGCAACGGGTCACCCCATAATTGCTCCGTTCCTGTGCCAATGAAAATCACACGAAATGCTAACAACTGTGAAATGTTTCCTGTGTGAACTAATTCCAGAATTAAACAGCCGCGTGCCGCCACAAAAAGAAACTGGCACCGCATAAAATGCATATGGCCGTCGCTAATGTAGCAACACAAAACTGTTCATCACTTGAATTGCAATTGTTGTCGAAGGAACATCAATCATGACAAAATCCAGTTTTCTGCACTCGCAATATAACTGCATACGGCAGATTGAGCTTGTTCGCATAACCGCTGTCCGCCATTTTCTGATAGGTCAAATGGTTCGGACATACATCAAGGTTACCACAGGAAGTCTCCCACACAGAGCAACGGCAACAGAGTCAGAGTACTAGCACGTAAATGATGAATCAACGGAATATCAGAGGTACTAAATTCCATCTTGTTCAAATCACATAAGTAGACTCTCCCCATGTGCCTCTTTTTTCCACCTGACACCGAGATGCAAAACAGGGATTGAGAATAGATAGATAGAATAGTGTTCTGGGAGTGTTATTGTGCAGTAGTGAGTGCTGGAAAATGACCCAAGATATCATACACAAGCTGGAGACATTTCAAAATAAAAGTTTTAAGAATAATTCTGCAAATATTCTGACCAAATACACGAGCAAATGAAGAACTTATAAATGAACAAACTGTGCTTCCTTGGAGACCATCAGTCAAAGACAAAGATGGTGGTAGATTGGTCAGGTATGTTGTGTGCCAGTATAAACATTGACTAGAACAGCTGTCTGATGGGGGAGGGGAGCCTGGTCATCCAAAGGAAACATGAAGATCTGTGGAAAAATTGTGGATTGACATGGGAAATAATTGGTAGAAAGCAGGTAAAACAGCAACAATATAAATCTTTTGTGGAAGCCTTGTGTGTCGAACGAGACTTGAAGAGGATATAAATAGACTATTTTGAAAAAATCTGGCCAACAATAGCGGAATGCGGGAGGGCCATTCAGAGTCAGAACGGTTTGATTCTGAACATGACTTTGCTAGAGCATTTCCGCTATGTTTGGTCGGGTATTTTCCGGTTTCGTTTGCCGAGCTACTGAGTTAGTGCTTGAGCAACGCTGTGACTGTTACATGGAATGCTTTTTGCTGTGTCAACCGTTCGTTTGTTGTGTGTATTCAGAAAATGGCGGACAGCGGTTATGACGAACAAGCTCAATCTGCCGTATGCAGTTATATTGCGAGTGCAGAAAGCTGTATTTTGCCGTGATTGATGTCCCCTTCGACAAGAATTGCAATTCAAGTGATGAACAGTTTTGTGTTGCTACATTCGCGACGGCCATATTCATTTTATGCGGTGCAGGTTGCTTTTTGTGGCGGTACACGACTGTTTCATTCTGGAATTAGTTCACACAGGAAACTGTTCACAGGTGTTAGCATTTCGTGTGATATTCATTGGCACAGGAACGGAGCAATTATGGGGTGCCCCGTTGCAGTGAAGTTAGAACCGTACTTATGACCTATGAACTAAGACTATTTTTATAAAAACCTTCTCTACAAGTACCATATGAAAGATCTGATGCATTCATTTGCCATTCATCCATCAAATCTTGCACCCATCTTTTACTTGGTCTTTCCCTTTTTGCTCTTTCATTTGTATATTATTATTATGTTCCTGTTATACATACTATTAAATGTTACATGAGGCCTGCAAGCAATTACTCCATACTTCTTCAGCGATCTCTGGTCATGCGCTAATTTACTGTGGACCACAAACTGGGCAGACAGCTTCAGGTCTGTCAGGTTTCCCAAAGCTTAGTTTTCAGGTCGACTGGGTGTGGCCACATGTTGCTTCTCAGCTCACACAGAAGAGGACAGTCTTGCAGGATATGCTCTGGTGTCTGTTCTGCCTGCTGACACTGGCAGAGAGCTGTTTGACTTATTCCTAGTCTGTATAAGTGTTTGTTGAGTCTGCAGTGTCCGGTGCGTAGTCGAAATATAATGACCTGGTCTGTTCTGCTTAGGTCTTTGAGGGAGTCTTTTCCATAATCATATCCAGTGTTTGTCTTCCAGTCCACTGCAGATTTTCTCTGTATGAGGGTTTTGACCTCTTGAAAAGACAAGGGTTGGTAAATTTGCTCTTTGGCACTGCCCTCCTTAGCTAAGACATCAGCACTCTCATAACTACTCCATACAACATAGCCTGGGCAACTTGTTCAATATCTTCTATGAGTTGAGTCCAACATGTAGGATTTTACATTAAGCACCCTGATTCCACTGCCATGTCACTAGCGGCCCCCACTGGATGAATATGTTCCAACTACAGAGCAGAACTCTCAGCCCTCCTGATGACAGCACAGCACATGAATAAGCTGCAAGCACCTGCAGGCAAGATGGTCTTTCTTAGACCATCGGCTGTACCCACTGTCGGCTATACAAGCCATGGAGGCTAAATCCGCTGACAACACGGTACAGAACCTAGAAAAAGAACTTGCTCTTCAGTAGTGGATTCCATCTCACTGTAGCATTGCAGGCAATAAGAGTGCTGATGTCTTGTCTATGAAAGGCAGTGCCAAAAAAAAAATCTACTGACAACTGTCTTTTTAAGAGATCAAAACTCTCATACAGAAAATCTGCAGTAGTGTGGAAAACAACCACTGGATATGATTATGGAAAAGACTTCCTCAAAAACATCAGCAGATCAGGTCATTATATTTCAACTACGTGCGAACACTGCAGTGCTTACAGACTTTGAATAAGTCAACTGCCCTCTGCCAGTGTCCACAGTCAGAACAGATGACCTGCAAGACTGTCCCCTCCTAAGTGAGCTGAGAAACAACATATGGTAACACACGCCCAGTCGACCTGAAAACTAAGATTTGGGGAAACCTAACAGACCTGACCATGTGTGAGCGTCTGTAGCTTAACTCTTTATGTCCACGAAAATTTTTGGGGGTAATCACACTCTGCCAGAACACATTTCTAGCAAAATTTTTCAATATGGAATGATCTTGGAAATATGCCTATAACTTAAGTTCTTTGTAAGCTAGATTTATACTGTTGGTATCAAAATATGCAGAATTAAATTCTGAACAATCTGATAATAAATAGTTATATATGTAAATCAGTATTTATTTAGTAAATTATTGTTGTATTTCATGTTCAGAGTAACTACTACGACTTTCAAAATTGAATCAATACTAAAGCCATTGCTGAATTCTCCATCATTGTCGGTGAAATCATAAACATGAAACACTGTGTGTTTATTTGAACTTTGGAACAAATCCATGTCTTGTTAGGCACTTTATCGGCGTGGAGGACGAAACAACATCTTATAACTAAACTTTTCACATGAAAGTTCACTTTTTCACAACAGGAAAAATATATTTGCGAATAAAACTATTTACTAAAAATTCGAAAATAAATTCTACCATGCTGTACAGTATATGAATGAAATGGTAGTTATCTGCCCGTTGAATTCTGTAAACAAAAACAGTGTCGGACGTATAGTAGCTGAACAGTAAAACAAAACGTGCATGGACTCAAATTAGCCGTTGGCAGCGTGTTTTGGCATAATGAGAGAACTGTTTTCTACGCTGGGAGCGTCGACTGGACATATAGAGTTAAGCTGTGGTGAGCTTGATCACAATCCAAGCATACCTGGTACAAACTCCGCGGTGGGCATGTGGACAAATTAGTTCCCTTAGACTTTTACAAACAGTAAAAGTAGACCTCACCATTCAGTAAGCAATGGCAAACTACTGAACATGTAAGTGGTGCCTAGAAAATTGATGACTCGTTTACTGTGGTTGATGGCTACATCCTATAAAGGATATGCCACAATTTTCATTTTAACAGACCTGAAGCTGACAGCACAGTTTAAGGTCAATAGTGGATAAGCACATCGCCCGAGTAGTTACCGGGGCCCAAATTTGGGTGTAAAGATAGAATCACTTTTTTTTTTTTTCGTCGCTTTCAACTCAGAGCGAAGTTTCATCTCTGAAACTGATTTTTGCGTGAAAATCTGTTTTTCCAATATCTTACAATGGCAGCAGAGTGCACATTGTAAATTACTTACACTGGCAGCCGTGTTCTCAATGTACTCGTAATTAGTATTCCCTCGCCATACAGGCAGATTTTCTCCGACTTCAGAGGTACTCACGTTATCGTCCTGAGTAAGACCAGGGGACTTGAACAAATGCCGGACAGTAGGTTCGACCCGAGCTATGAGGCGTCTCACAGCTAGCAGGCCGAGCTACTATCAACTACTCTAGGCAGTCCCGAATCACTGTTACCTGCCATGTATGTCGTAGAGGCGACTAAGGAGGTTTGGCTGAAATCGGATGCATGTGTCCTAACGTGTAGAAGTCTATGCGTTTGAGGGGCCTACAAACCAATGTGCACGATACACGTTCTTGGCAAAGATCAGACATATCACAGAGCGATTAAAATTGATCGTAAAGAACGAACGCAAAGAAGAAGAAGAAGATTAAGCGCATAACCAGAGATCGTTGAATAAAAAAGAAGATACCAGCAAATAAAAAAGTTGTTCTCTAACCCAGACAAAAGTTGATAATTATAGACAAATATTCATGAATTCTAATATTTGTCTATTATTTCATCACTAGATTCACAAAATGAAGAGTTTGAATATGAAGAGGACTTCATCCAAGAGTAAGTTTCAGTTTTCATGGTTCATTCTTCCAGAAAAGCACTTTTTGTTTTATCCTAGTTCTGATAACTATGTAAATATGCATTCATAGCTTGTCCTAAGCAGAACTTAACAGTCCGTAGTAATTTCTCTCTCTGAGACCAGATGCCTCTGCAGCTGTCATGCTCCAATCATCAGTTATATCCTTCCATAATGGTCTTCTCCAACCCGTGTGTCTCTTTATATTCAGGGAATACACAGGATATATCGGATTTGGAAAATCGTGTTTGTAGTGGAAGCATCTGTAATTTTTTCCAGTTCACCCACTATGAATTCAGGTTTAGTCATCGCACTAATTTGGTACCTCTGAATGATTTTTGCATGAATGCTTGCTTTCCTTATCACCTGTGTCCCTCGCCATTCAGGCGAGCCTTACGACTTTAGAGTTACTGGTAATTTAGATCCCCAAGTGGTCGATATGGAGCGTCCGAAGAAGACTTGGGGATCTAAATAATCTTCTTCGAACGCTCCATATCGTCCACTTGTTAAATCACTCTGTGATTTGTATGTGATCTACGTCTAGAAAATTGATGACTCGTTTACTGTGATTGGTGGCAAAGTCCTGTAAAGGAAATGCCACGATTTTCATTTTCACATTTGGTGTGCAGGAAGCCTTTATGTGTCTCAGTTCTGCATAGGGTCAACGGTAAAATCCCCAAACGTAGCTGAATTAAAAAGCAGCAATTTGTCTCACTTTGTTGTAAAGTGTTGATCATCATCATCAGGTGCCATATCTACATCAAAGGATAGCAGCAATGAACCTTCAACATTCTATCTCTTACCTTGATGTTGCACTCTGCCCTGTTGTAATTTATCCATCTCTTGATAAAGTATTGAAATGAAAATGTGACATATCCTTAACAGGATGTAGCCATCAACAACATTAACTCTTAGTGGACCAGGACAAAAGCCATTATAGAGTAAAACGCCACTTAGTGTGGCTCCTGGTCCACAAGGATTTAAACGAGTCGTTGATTTCACCACTTATACGTTCAGTAGTTCACCATTGCTTTCTGAACAAACAGATCTATTTTTACAGTTCCTAAAAATCCAAAGGAACGAATTTGCATTCAAACTTGCTCGCCGCAGAGTTTGTACCAGGTATTCTCGGGTTGATAAAGTATTACTAGAATTAAATATCACTTCTGTTGTATGTGTTACTTCTGTATTGAGTACTTGCCTTACGTTAATTCTAATCTCATTTCTATAACAGTCGCAGCCTGAGCCAGAAAACAGCATCCATAAATTCCAAAAGTAATGGCAAGGTTGAGAATGGGAGTGTAGCAGAGGAAATTGATGATGAAGAAATTGAAGATATTTCAATAGAGGCTGATGATCTTTCCCGAAGTGAGAAGAGTGGGGTAAGTTCAATGTGATGCTGTAAGAGTCCTTGATGGTTTCAACGATGTCGTAGTGAAAATTTTAGTTATAATAAAGTATATTTTAACATTTAGAAATTAAACAAGTTAACAACACAATCTTTCTCCCAACATTATGCTGCGGAGACGTTAGACGAAAATTAGTCACACCAGAGATAAAATGTCTACGCAGAATGCTGGAGTATCAAGAAGAGACTGGTTAGAAATGAAGACATCAGGAAAAAAAGTGGGTACAACATCAATACTGAAGTTCACCAAGAAAGAACAGATTAAATGTTTCTAACACATAAGCAGATTACCAACAGACAATGTGCCTCAAAGAGCAATGCTACTCGATACAGTGGATACCAAACAGAAGGTGGAATTATGAAATAACAGAGGCTGTGAAAAACACTATTTATGAAGCGCAGAAAAAACGCCAGTTCTATAAATCTCTTCTTGTCCTGACACTGTGAGGCAAAACAGGATTCGAGACAGAGAAAAAAAGAAAGAGAAGTGATCGAATCAGTTGTAGATTATTTGCACCATCTTCAAGAAAGAATTGAAGCTTAATTTTTCATTGATATACAAATACCATTTTCTTATGTTCTTTTATTTTATTTCACCAGTTTGATGGTCACACAACTGACTGCAGCATCTCACAAATTGGAGGCTTTGACTACGCAGAAGATCCAATTCTTCCCTAGCATTTCTATCTGCTTCCTATACGATCACAACCACATTCTCATTATTAGATTAATCTTGGAGTCCTGAAATCAAGACTCTTTGGTAGCAATATTTTCGTGCGGTTACTATACTCACATTATTGCCTTAACTGTGTAAAATATATATATATATAAGAAATTAAAATTCTGTATTCAACATATTTTCATCTTGTTGTGTGAGAAAGTTGTTGCTAAGCTATGTTGTAGCATATTATCTTTCTTTTTTTCCAATCCTGTTTTGCCTCACAGCGTCAGGATAAGAGATTTTTTGAACAAGCCTTGTGTGCCTTTTTCACCACTTTTGTGATCTCTTAGGTCCACCTTTTGTGTTGCTGGCCTTTTGCTTTGTGTCAGAGCAACATTTTTCTTTGAAGTGTACTGTCTGTTGGTAATCTGCTTATGTGATGAAGCATTTAATTTGTTGTTTCTTGATAAAGGGTTTTTTTTTTTTTTTTTTCTTTGTCGTCAACTCAGACGAGTTTCATCTCTGAAACTGATTTTGCGTGAAAATCTGTTTTCAATTTTACAATAGCAGCAGCGAGTACTGACGTATACCACTATTTTCCTGAGCCTTCATTTTCAACCAGTCTCTTCTTGTCCCCCATCATTGTGCGCAGACACTTCATCTCAGTCATGACTAGTTTTCTACTGTCATTTGATGTCAGCATCCAGATTTGGCACTGATAGCATAATGTGGGGAGAAAGATATATATATATAATATACGTATAATGGTATGAAAGGCGCCTGTGTGTTCCTGGGGCTCAAAGGGAGCGAAGAATAGTACCACTGCAACCTACAAGGCATGTCGTAAGAGACGACTTCTTGGCAGATGACGCTCATCAACCCGGGAGGGTAGGTCGTCTATGGGTTGCTGCCGTGAAAGCAAATAGCAGCCTGCTGCCTTGTGGGTTTTGTCTGGGGACAGCAAAAGGCTAACAGAGAGTGAACCCAGTAAATGCTGGTTGAAACCAAACACACCACCAAAGGATAAGCACCCGAACTCCAATAGGTACTGAAGACTGTGCACGTACATCCGTTCTTGATGGTTACCTGCTTATTTATCACAATAGAATGATAGAGGCCTAAGAGCGATCGCAAGAGAGTAAGAGACGACTTAAATAGGGACATAGGAAAGCTACTTAATAAATAAAGAGCATTGAGAAATCAGATTTGCTGGTCTACTTCTAGGCGCTGCACAACGACAATCGCTCTTAGGCTCAGATCACAACAAGTGGTCGAGAAGAACATATATATATTTATTCCTCTTGTGCTCTTACACGTCTCATAGGGCCTGCAAGCAATTTCTCCATTTCGCTCTGTTCTAGGCAACTCGCTCAATCTCTTACACAGAATTGAGTCTGCTATTTCTCCTCTCTCAGCAAAGTTGGCCTCAGGGTTTCCCTAGGGTATCATCTCATTCTTGAACCCTTTGCTTCCACTTCTTCTTCTTTAGTATTCTTTGAACATATCTTCATTTTCTAGTAACAGTTGTTACTAGTGGTTGACTAGACATTTCTCATATTTCATCACTTCTGAATTTGTTCCATTTTATGTTCATTATTTTTAGCACACATCTATTTTAAAAGGCATTCAATTTTCTATATCATTAGTCATTTTCCAACTTTCGCTGACATATGTTAGGATTGATTAAAATTAAAAAATACTGTCATCACTACCTGTAGTGCTGCTTTTTAGGGCAGTGTGGACAAGAGCCTGAGGAATTTAATGCAGTTGCAGTGAAGCTGTTCAGGTTATAATTTTTTTATTTATGCCCACAACCGAAAAAATCTTTGGTCTTGCCGTGAATTGAACACAGATCTCCCGCATGGGAGTTGCGCTTTAATCCATTAGGCCAGACTCTCTTAATTAAATATGTACAACTTGCAGTTCCACATTTTATTTAGGTTTTGAAAAGCCGATGTTGCTTTGATAATTCAGTAGCACGCGTTGGCATATACTATAGTAGAGATAATTACTATTTACTTCTGTATTGTATAATGTGAAGCATCATAGTTCAGTGAGCTAGGTTTGTGCTGTATTCAGATCACGATACTGTTCTCCAATAACCAGGGGAAGATCGGTGTGTACCAATTTTTCTCAGTTCAGGAAAACTTTGGAGTCTTCACCGGTGCTTTGCTGATGGCACAAGTTAATTGAAAGGGGGTTGAGTATCCATGGAACGGCTAGAGTACTACATGAAAACAGCACATCCCTTCATACATGTTCCTTCCTTTCGTTCGCTTGAAATATTGTCTATATATTCACAATGTTGTTGAAATATTGTTCATACATCGTCTCTTGTATAAACTTCACTGTCTTTTGTAACTCACACAGAGGTTCGTGTAATTTTCTGTTGTTTCACTAGGCATGTTAGTTTGCCTCAATATATTATATTCAGAGCAGTCTTGAAGTATGTGCTCTGCAGTCTCTCTCTCTCTCGAGCGATCTCCCCATAAATTCTATTCATGTGGAAATCTGATTCATTCAGCCTTAGCATTGGTGTGTTTTACGTCACACCTTCAGCACCATTTGGAGCTCTGGTGCTTGCTTATCCTTCGGTTTCATCCAGCGTTTACTCGGTTCGCTCACCGTACTGTAGCCATCTAGTGTTTTTACAGTGTGGGGTAGCTAGCCCCACCTCCTTAGTCGCCTATGACATGCGTGGGAGATAACAATGGTTCTATTCTTTACACCCCAATTTGGACCCCAGTAACCACTCGGGCGGTGCTCTGCAGTCTAATGCGCCTGTCTACATGGCTGAATTGCCAATCTTGAATTTTGTATACATGTAGCTACAGTCGATTGTGACCTGTTCTGAGGTGCAGAATGAACACTTGCTCTAATCTGCTACTATATATATATATATATATATATATAGTAGACGTCTTGGTATTGATAGATTTATCTACTTTGGTGGTAGGTAACTGGCACATCCGGTTGCCTTCCTGCCTTTGCCAGTCGCTCCGCTGTTTCATTTCCTGGTACTCCACAGGGAGAAAATATGGCCTACTAAGATCTTGATACTTCTGAAGCTATTAGTCTGACAGAAGAAGAAGAAGAATATGTGAAGTGCTCATATCACTCTCTCAAACATTAAGACTTTACACTGAGTCAAGTTTCAGAACTTTTTAATAAACAATTGGATAGAATATGTACATAAATCATTTGAAAATTAGAAAACAATAGTATACACAGCAACACATTCTAAACACACAATTGACAAGGGTATCAATGCATACTGATACTACTAGATAGAACTGGTGTCTATCGTCTCCGAGATCTGGATCTGAAATAAGAAAGAAAATAGTGTGTTACACCTGGGCTATTTCCATGTACTATATTTAATACTCTGTTTATAAATCGATGGTGTATTATTTCTTGATACTTTCAGTGGGGATAGTTTTATTACACTGATATTCTTTTGTGAAAACTTAAGAAATTAAAACTGAAAACGAATGAGATGGTAGAAGTTGGAAAGAATATTGATATGGTAATCACCTGTCCCATTACATGACAAACCCGTGAAGACTTAACATGGTGGAATATGTCCCATGCTGTGAATCTAATAACATGAGGTGGTAATCACAGTCCCATTACATGACAAACTCTGTAGATCTAATAACATGAGGTAATCATGTCACCATGAAAAACTGTTGAAGATCTTAATAACATGAGGTGGACCAGTGCTATTTAAAAGAAATTTTTTTATTCGAGTTGATGTCTGAGCGTGTGAAGAAGATGACAGACCCGAGGTCAGCAAACTAGAGCTGACCAAGTCCCTGCTTCAAGTGGTAGTCATGGTAACATGATGATCCACATCGACCCAGGTATGAATCATGAAATTAGATGCAGAAATCTGCACATGGTGAGTTACGATTGAAAAAGGCAATCGGGTTCTAAAAAAAGGAAGATTGATGTGTCAGGCTGGAAAGAGTATATATTGCAGCCTTGTTGTAAACTGCATCACAACATAAACACCCTTCTCAGAACAAACAAAGAAGAATATCTATGGAGTCTTCAATTTATGTGTCAACTAGCAGTCCAAAACTTATGTCTCTTGTTTTTCTTCATTTTTATTAACTTTTTCTTGCTAGAATGTTAAATTTGTTCTGTAATATTTCTCTTTGTGATCAACAGATATGATAAACAAGAAACATGACAAATAAAATCTCTTACACACAAAACATAATAAAACAACAAATGGAAAGTTTTACTGCAGAGCATCTGAATATATATGATGTAACTGAAAACATGTTGAAAAATAAAAAAAGGGACAATGAAAAATACATTATTTTGGTCACATAAAATGTAATGAAGGCTTGGAAAAGAAATTATGATCAACAAATAAACAGTGTACAGGTATTAAGAGCTTCCGTAAAAACAAATAAACAAACACAGGACGAACACAACCAGCGAGCCATTCATTGAATGGCTCGCTAGTATTGCTAGGCTAGGCGATGGGTGTCGTAAGAAATGAGGGTAAGTGGTTCGAATCCGTGTTTGTCTATTTGTTTTTCGAAGCTCTTAATACCTGTACTGTTTATTTGTTGATTATATTCGTTACTTCCTCTGGGGTTCAGGCAAAAAAACTCCTTGTTCTCACCCGAAAAGAAATTACAGAAGGGTATATTACCAGGGGTTCAATCCTATTCAATCCTCAACATTCCACATGTGAGGAAAGGAATTGTCCCTCCTGCACACTAGGACCTAGAAATATGAAGTGATTTCATACCCTAAGGTCTGAAAAGGCTTTGGGAAATATATACAAATATCAAGAAACAGGAAAGGCCGAGGGGAAAATAGGGTGAAGATATGATCAACAAACTCAAAAATGAATGCATCCTCGTATCAGAAGCACCTTGCATATGATATAGTGTAGTATTTAGGAAAGTTGTCTTGGGTGTTCTATACTTGGCATGCAGTAGCATGAATCTCAACAAAATTAGTACACTTTTCATTTTCATTATTTTTAAAATAAAATTTACAAACTACCTTCCTGAAACTTTAATATTCCAGGTGCATTTACATTGTATTGTATACTAAGTTAGCTAGCATACTGGCTTTGTGACATCTTAACAAAATACTGCAAGCCAATATATCAGGTTATCAGGCGAAGGGTTAAAAGATATTTGAAGAATATTTTGTAAATAAATCATTAATTTAGATGCAGAAATGCTGCAAAGAAATTCTTGTCATGAATTCAATTTGAAAGTAGACAGAACAGCCCATGTCACATTTCTAAACTAATATATATATATGTTTAATTTTAGGGATTTATAGTCTGATTGTTTATGTCATTTATGGCTGCCGTAACAGAAGACTGAATTTCTTCCTTTCAGTTGTATCCTTTGCTTTATAAAGACCTTTTGGTCAAACGTTGTTTTCTACTTTGAAAACTACAGTACTTTGGATTTACGTGTTTCACCATTGCTACATAGTTTTATTGCCGTTTTCCCTTATATTGGTTATCTCTCTCTCTCTCTATATATATATATATATACAATCATACTAGGATAAAAATGGGTGGAAGAAAACTTTAATAATGAATCTAGAATATACACAATTTTATGGATAACAGAAGTAAATGTGCCGGCTCAATATAAATGATAAAGAACAGGAGTTGTTAGTGTAAACACACTGAAATATATGCTTGGGAGGTAATCGTAGCAATTATGGACATGTCCAATGAACAAGGAGAAAGTGTGGACCTATATGGAGACAGTGCTTCTTTATGGGCACTAGAAATGATCTGAAGTAAATCATAGTTTATTGATGCTATTAGTGCTGTGATCTGATTACCGACAACACACCAAAAACAATAACAAAAGTGGATCTCCCAAAAAAATTGGTTTGCATGTTTTAAAAAAAAAGTGGATATTATTTAAGCAAGTTTGTTTCACATGGGGGACAGAAATTGGAAGACAGAGAGCAAATTTCATCACAGTAAGTAGAAACATTAATTTCACATAGAAACATGAAGTGTCATACCTT
The DNA here is from genome assembly GCA_020796225.1 of Arion vulgaris. Classification (NCBI taxonomy): domain Eukaryota; kingdom Metazoa; phylum Mollusca; class Gastropoda; order Stylommatophora; family Arionidae; genus Arion; species Arion vulgaris. The sequence continues at coordinate 5,826,279 of CM036762.1, forward strand.
GATCGAGATCTACGGTCGCGATTGCTCTTGGATGGCTTACCACGCTCTCTCCTTTCCCCATCATATTCTTCATCTCCCCCCTCCTCATACTCAACTCTGCTCCTGCGATGTTTGGACCTGTGTTTTTCTCTGGACAACACATCCTTCTTCTGCCAGGACTCTGCATCACTCTCTGAGGATGATCTTGACCGCCGCCTCTTTTTACCAGATTTGGATGACTTCGGTGTGCGAGAATCTTCGGAACTGTGACGAGATGATTGGTGTCTATCCTTACTTCTACCACTCTTACTATGATACCTGTCTTCCCTACCTGTGCTTCTACTATTTCTAGATTTTTCTTTCACCTTATGTCTGTCATAATCGTCATAGTAATTCCTGTCGCGGTCATCGTCCGAGACGTCTCTACGGCTATTGTAGTGTCTATCTCGCTCTTCTTTGTCGCGAGAATTCTCTCTAACAGGGCTAACACTCTGTCTATCTCTACTTGTAGTCGTCTGTCAGTACTCCTTCCACCATATTCCCTTCTCTCTTCATGGTCACTCTCAACACTATTACTGCGGTTCCTCTTTCTTTTCTTTTTTTTCTCACTCTGAGAATATTCTGAATCAGTGTCTTTAACACGTTGCTGTTTCTCAACATCTTTCTGATTTTTTACTAATTTCTTGTTTCTATCATTTTCATACATGACTCTGTCTCTTTTACTCTTCTTTCTGCTCTCATCTTCCAGCTGCTTTTCTGAATGTTCTTTCTTTGGTAATTTTGTGTCTCTTGCATCCTCTTTCTTTGACTTCACTTTCTTGCTTACTTCACTCTCTTCATTTTCTTTGGAAGAGCCTTTCTGCTTTGCAAGAGTTCCAGAGGAACTTGATGATGAAGATGTAGTCGATGCTGAGGAAGATGAACTAGAGCTTTCATTGACATCACCATCACTACTACTGCCGCTACTACTACTACCACTTTCTGAATCTGAACTGGAATTAGATGAGGAATCCTCATTACTGGAATCTGTTGAAGCATTTGTTTCTACCTCTGGTTTTTCTTCTAACTTATCGCTACCATTCTCAGACCTCTTCTTATCACTTCCCTCTTTTGAATTCACAACACTCTTCTTCTCATTAACTTTACTATCACTTTTTTCTTGTTTAGCTTCAACACTTTTTCTTTTATTATTTACTTTCTCTTCATCGATATTATTCTCTTTTTTCTTATCCTTCTGATCACTTTCATTATTCTTCTGCTTCATTTTATCCTTATCTTCTTTAACCTTGCCATGTTTTTGTACACTTTCTTTTTCTTCTTTAACATCATTGTTTTTCTTCTCTTCACTTGATATCTTACGCGACTTTACATCACTAACTTTTTTATTTTCTTCTAAATCAGTCTTTCTAGCTTTGTCTAACTCAGATTCTCTACCACCATGTCTGTCAGTTTTTTCTGAAATAATTCTATCACTAGAATGTCTAATGATATTATCAGGTGTGCTTCTTGAAGTTTTTCCTCCATCTTTTTGGTTAGTAGACCTGTGTTTGGTGATGGGTGAACTAGGTCTGGCTGAATCTTCAGAGTTTTCTACAAGGAAAAAATAGAAAAACAACAATTGATTTATTAAAACTAGATTGGCTTTTTTACAGACTCATGTCACTGACATAAAATCTGTGTACCTGTGACAGCAACTTTATGACAAGTGAACATCTACTATAGTAAAGTAAAGGAACCTGTTTTATACCTTGAGGTATGTAGGGTAATACAGTGTTAGGCCAGCACTTTTCATTGACCGTCGGCACACGATGGGTAATGTAGTGAACATCACTTACTTATTCCTTTCCACTCCTCGTAGAGTATAGTAACTCAATAATTGTTCGCCACTCTACTCTGTCTCTGGCTGTTTTCTTTATGTCTCCCAGGATAGTCGAGCATTCTTCAGTTCCTCAAGAAAACTTCGTCTCCAGGTATGTTTAGGATGTCTCCTTTTTCGTTTTCCTTGTGGGTTCCACTCAAGTGCTTGTCTAGTGACACTCGACTATGTCTTCCATAGGGTATGACCGACACATCAAACATAAGTAGTACATGGCCTCTACCATATCCTTTTATGGGATTTAGGTTAGTTTTCTTTTCATGTTTGTGAAGATTTGTTGGCTTATTTTTTCTACGGGGTGAGGTAGACAGCCCCACACCCTACCCTCCTTAGTCACCTCTTATGACATGTCTGGCAAGTACACATTGCTGCATATTCTTTCCTCCCCTTTTGGGCCACGGCAGCACACTCCTACCATAGTCGCCTCTTACAACATGTAGGGCAGTGTTACAATACTTCGCTTCCCTTTGCGGACCCTAGCAACACACGGATTGAGGATATTTCACTCAAATGTGAAGTCAGCGCTGTTCTAAGGCTCGGAAACATAGAGGACAACAAAAGAAACTACCAAAAACTACAGACCTTCATAAATGGATGATTACGTAGAATAGAGGGACTGAGATGGTATGATAAGATTACAAACGAAGAACTCAGAGAAAGAACTAAGGAGATACCAGTGGAGAAAGAGCTAAAGAAGCGACTCTGGCAATGGATAGGACACACATTGAGAACACCGACTGGAAGCATTGCAAGACAGGCAATGTTTTGGAACCTGCATGGAAAGAGGAGTAGGGGGAGGCCTAGACATACCTCGAGAAGAGAGCTATAGACTGATATGAAAAGGATAGGTAAAACATGGGAAGAATTGGAAGGGATGGCAGGAGAGAGGAAGAGCTGGAAGAAGTTTATTGAAGACCTGTGCTCCGTTGGGAGTTGAATGGTGAAGAATGAGAAGTTTCATTTAGTCATTGGATCATCTTCACTGCATATTGAACCATTTAGTCCATAAGTGCTCTGATCGCCTCCTCAGTAAGTCTCTCAGTGTGTGGCGCCTAATGACTTTATATATCTGTTTACTATTCTTCTTTGGCGTCCAGCATAGTACACCATGTTTGATTTGGTATTCTTGCAGTCTGGTTAGGATTGCAGATTCACTCCCATTCCTGGAATTGTTTACACACCCTATCTCCCTGAGGGAATTCAGAATATCAGTCTGGTCCACAACTTGTTTGCTTTCTACAGTAGCATTACTGGCAAGCCTTCAGTATTTCCCTTTGCATCTGCACAAAAATAAAACTTTTTTTTTCCATTCTAGATCTCTTCAGACTCCAACCATTGTCTTCGAGCCCAGACCATATAAATCTTTCTGAACATACTCATTTAGTCACTGAGAAAAAATTACTGCAATGATCTCCATAGTCAGACTTCTTGTAGGTTTTTTTTGGAATGTTGTAATGTAAGGTTTTGTAACCTAGAATTAACTAGTTCATTTGTCAAAAGTGGAAATTGGAAAATGAACAAAGAAGCATAGAGAAATGGATTATGAATTGAACAAGGTTTAAATTTTAAAAAAACTAGTTATACTCTCACCATCACTGTCGTCATCGTGATCACTAGAGGTGTTGCGAAGACGCTTGGCAAAAGCCTCCTTCTTCCGGCGTATCTTCTCATTAAGATCAGAGTCAGAATCTGAAGCATTACTGTTGCTGTCTCCATCACTTGCTTCACTCCCTGACCCGTAGCCAAGACCTGTCATTTGTTTTAGAACGTCATTCTCCAGTACAACATACAGCACAAAAACAGGCAATGTCTTTATCTCTACCATTTGTATAAATTCACTGAGCAGCTACTAGTTTCTCCTTTTATAAATTCACTGAGCAGCTACTAGTTTCTCCTTTTATAAATTCACTGAGCAGCTACTAGTTTCTCATAATTATGAGCACTAGTTTCTTAGACAAAGTTTGATAATTTTTACAGCAGTATCTAAATAAAGTTTGTGTATTTAACCAAACATAAATAATTTTTCCAGAATTTTGTAAATAAATCTTAGAGAGGCCGAGTCATATAGGGTAAAACCTGGTGTAATGAAGTAATTCACTGGCTTTAGACACTTTTAGATATTTAAGTAGTGAGACAGATTTGTAGACCAGGCCCTAAACACTGCAGAACACATTCTTTCAAAGTATCAGCTCAACAGGCAAGACAGAGAAAATATGGCTTCCCAAGACAGTTGTTCAATACAAATCTGTGGTGATCTATTGTATAGCATAAAGCACATTATACAGTTCATTGAAGCTAATGTTGCTGTGATCTGAATACTAATAGAATCATTCAGAACACACAGATTTCCTTGCTTTAAATTCTTCTTATAACAACCGTCCAGATGGAGGTGGTTTGGGCATATATGTCGTAGGCCAGTGGGGGCATTGGCTAGGATAGCTCTCAGATGGACAGCGAATGGGAAGAGAAGGCCTGGAAGTCCAAAGGAAACATGGAGAAGAACGAGGAGAGAGTTGAAGGAGTGTGGCCTGACGTGGGAGACGGTTAGTAGAAAGGCAGCAGAACGACAACAGTGGAGGTCTCTTCTGGAAGCATTATGTGTCAATTGGGACACGAAGAGGAAATAGAGAGAATAGAACAACCGTCCAGTCTATCCACCAAGATAGGATGTGCTAACTAAAACGGTCTAAAGGTGAAGGATTTACTTATTGTCCCGGGTTTATCTATATGCCTCCGTCCCTGTCAACAGAAATGGCATGCCACCTGCTGAAAGTGCTGCACAGAGCACCAACTCCATGGTTCCAGCAATACTTCAAGCAATCGCATGAAAAAATTGCAAGTGTAACTCAGCCTGGATTCTAACCTACAACTTTCAGAACAACAGGCAAACGTCTTAACCACAGATAACTCCCCATTGTGCTATCTCATTTTAACAATATCCTAAATCTCAACTGATAAACTAGACCACACAAGTCCACAGTTTATGGAATGTCAAAAAGTAATTTCTTCTAGATTACATATTGAGATCTTAACCGTCACCAAATGTCAATTAAGTATTTCAGAATTACATATTATAATAAACTTAACCAAATGCGAATGAGTAAACAATTCAACATTTTTTATTAGAATAACCGTAACCAGATGTGGATGATCAAGAATTACGGGATTACATATTTGAAGAAAATTCACCAAATGTTGTCTAGATTTTATAAAATTGCGACAGACCACCAAATATTGTTAATTCAAGATTTGATAATATTGTAACAAACTTCACCAAATGTTGATGATCAATTATTTCAAGATTATATATTGGGGCAATCTTCAATCAAATATTGATGCATTAAGATGGGTGGATTATCCATTTCTAATATAAAATGGAACGAATTCATCAGAAGTGATGAAATCAGAGAAATGTCAGGTCAACCACTAGTAACAACTGTTATAAGAAAGAGAAGATGGAGATATGTTGGACACACCTTGCTAGAAATGATCAACGAATATCAAAGCAGGCATTGAAGTGGGATGCAAAGGGTTCAAGAAACAGAGGATGACCTAAGGAGACCCTAAAACGAACTTTGCTGAGAGAGGCAAGAAATATCGGTCTCAGTTCCATGGAGGAGATTGAGCGAGTTGCCCAGGATAGAGTGGTATGGAGATATTACTTACAGGCCATATGTAACGTATAATGGTACGAGTGGGATTATTATTACTATTATCCATTTCTGGGAATCAAGAAATTCTACTGTACACTGATGAAGCGCACATAAGAAATAAATTATAATGGTCTTATCAATTATAAATAATGCATACATCCTGGATACAAAAAGTTACAAAAATATGCACAGACCTTCTTCTTCTCATTCACCATTTACTTCTTTATATAAGTGTTGGAAGGAAACATAGTGATCTTGTGTGTGTGTGCTTGTTGTAAGATACTTTATAAGTTATTATTCATTTTAATGCTGTTCTTGCTGCCGCCACACCATCATTTGTGTGGTCTTCCTCCGTACTCGTTATACTATTTCAGTGTCGCTCTCTGTGATAGTCGATACCAGGGCATTTTTGTTAGGTGTCTAAACCATTCAATCTTGTTATTTTATGAATTGCAGGACTGGTTTCACATCCAGTCTTGTACAGAAACTGCTGATAAAAAACATTATCAGAAGTATGTAATGAATTAACATAGTACTCACCCAGAGAGGTCAAAGAAGCCAAAGCCGGGGACTTGGCGAGTTGCTTTGCAGGTGCTTTGATATAATTACATAGACAGACATTAGTGAAGAGACACAATGGACATTACACAACATGTAGAGGCCGAGACAGCAGTATGATGTGGTTCCAAAATCGCCCACACCACACTGATTCTGCTCTGCCAACATCCTGAAAGAAATCTGAAGAATTTTATGAGCTGTGGATTAAAAATAAGGTGATTAATTTCCCCATCTAACATGATAGTATTTATAGCAGTTAAAGTGGTTTGAAAGATGGCACTTTTCCCTCCCCATAGTTATGTTAAGGAGTATAAAGTGTTAAGAAACTTCCCAGTAATAGGTCTTATAATTTGGTGATGAGGTGATCGATTGTGTTTCTTTTCCAACTTTTCTTTCACTAACTCAGCAAACAATGTACCATGATTGCTGGTGGGTCGGTTAGAGTATGGTTACACCAAAGTAATCCTGGATTCTTGTTGAATACTTAATTACTTCATATATAAGTTGCAATTTTTAATTCATACAAAATATGCTATACTTACTTCTGACTGCCTCGAGATATAATTTAAATATATTAATTTTCTATAAATTGTCAAAGTAATTTCAATATCGATCAAGACTGCAGTAAATTGTCGAAGTAACACCAGTTTTTAAAGTGTAAATAAAATATGGAATTGCAAGTTATATAGTTTTAAAACTAAATTATAAAAGTGAATTTCAATGTTGTATCAATCCTAACATATGTCAGCAGAAGAGGGAAAATGACTAAAGATATAAAAAGTAAGTTGAATGCATTTGAAAATAGTCTGCAAAAATAATGAACATACAATGGGATGAATTCAAAGTGATGAAATCAGAGAAATGTCTGGTCAACCACTAGTAACAACTGTTATAAGGAGAAGATGGAGATATGTTGGACATACCTTGAGAAGAAATGATCAAAGAATAACAAAGCAGGCAATGAATTGGGAGATAAAGGGTTCAAGAAAGTGAGAATGCTCTAGCAAAACCATGAAAAAGGCAAGAAGTATCAGACTGAATTCCATGGAAGAGATTGAGCGAGTTGCTGAGGACAGAGCGGCATGGAGAAATTACTTGCAGGCCCTATATAACATATAACGGTACAAGAGGAATATAATAACAACAATACTTACTTTATTTAAATAACGATACACTTACCTAATCTATGAGAAGCTATACAATAATGATATCCTGAAAACATGCTTTAGTATAAGGAACTATCGTTACAATAACACACACTATTTATTTGTTATGTAAACCTTTTTTGGGGAGAGCATAGCCACTGCAGTTTGTAAAAATACTTACCAGATAACTGAATTAAGTATGCAGTACTATCATGTCGATGATTAAGTGAGTTTTAGCGCAAAATGAAATAGAACTCCAGGAACTAACTAACATGATGGTGACAGAAAGTATTAACACGACTTAAGTCTGAATATTAAGTGACATTTTCATTTTAAAAAAGGGTCTAATGTCAAAGGATCGACTTCATTGCACCGTGATTTACCACATATGGCTCGGTCCCTATCCATAGAAATGGCATGCCATCTGCCGAGAGTATTAGACAAAGTATGAACTTCGTAGTTTCTGCAAAAATCCTAGGGTCTCTAAAAATACACTTGTGAACAGAATGTCCAAACTCACTACCTTCAGAATGTGGGGTGAGGGCAATTAGCAACAGAGACCCCAGATTATTATGCTGTAAGTTGTTGCAAGGATTATTATGGTTTGGTTGGTGTAAATGATACATGAATGTACAAAACACCCGATGGTGGTATTGTAGTGAAAGTAAAAGACACTATACTAATAGTTATAGTATAAGAAGAGACAGTTTGAGCTATATAAGATAGCTAAAATGTTGTAGAGGAAAACTTTGTAAATTTTTATTAATATTTTTGGAGTGTAAAAATAGAAAAAGATAGGGATGCTTTGCTGGAATTCTTTTTTAGAAGTCTAAAGACTACTTGCAACTCAGTACAATCATTTTTTTCCCCCTCCGATCCAGAAGCACTTGAGCTTTCAGCTCTTCAGCTCGGTGCCATGGACAATGTAACCCTTCGGTTTGGTGCCACGAACACCGTAAATCTGGAGAACCTGTGGCTTTTTTTACTGTCCATGGAATTGAACCCGCACTCACAGAGAACTTGTCACCCGTCATCCAATGCGCTACAAACAAGCTAGGCAGTCGGGCCAGTACAATTATACAGACACTAGAAGACCACCATCACCTTTGACATTTGGTTGGGAAGAACCCAAAGGTAGTGCGAGTTTTCATTCTTTTCCTATGCAAAGCTTGGGGACTGATTCTGGGAAAGTTTTCTCACATTCAGGATAACAAAACGCTTAATGTGGTGTGCAATGCCACGAATTGTGAAAGCTACTACTTAGATGGGGTATATCAGTGGTTACTGTAGTATCCCAGGCACTGATCCGTTATCCCTGGGAAAGTGTTTTATATAAGTGGACTACCACAACAGCCATTCAGGACATGTCATTCGCATCAACTGTCAAATCTGCTTGTGACAGGAATAAATCTGGCAATCATACTTGTAAGACTGCTACAGTGACTCTTCAGGCACAGAACCATTTTCTTTGGGAATTTAGGTCCAGTGAGGAGACACCACATCAAATATTCGAATGTATACAGTATTTGCATTTCCTTAAAAAACATAACCAGATACTGACATATCTAACAGATTAATCATTTCAATATATTATCAGTCAATATTGGATTTAACTCAATTGTTTAATTATAATTAGCAGTCAATGTTGAATCTAATTTTTTTAATCATAAAGAAGCAGTCAATAATGTTAAATACGAATAAATGATTTCAACCATAGCAATAAATCGACTTATCTCCATCACGATAAATAAATCGACTCATCTCCATCACGATAAATAAATCGACTTATCTCCATCACGATAAATAAATCGAGATCTTCATTAGTACAAATAAATCAATGTTGCATATCCACCATGATAACTTGGTAGTCAAATACAGAGTTTCTAACGTAGCCACAAATCGGCAAACAACCTAGGTCCTCTTCTTATGATCAGGAAAGTTACAGTTTAATCCACAGTCAGAGAGGTAACTCTATAGTGCAAATCAAAACAGTGCAAATGGATGACCAAAATAGATAATCTCTCAATAAATAATAAGGCAAGAAATTTTGCATTTTTTCTTGGCATACTATGGAAGGAGAGCAACTTATGGTGGGCCAGCTTAAGAGTCAAGACCCCCCCTGAGGGCCATCCACTTCTTTCTAATTCTCAAGTTCAGGAACAAGTCAGTTTCTCATATTATGTCCCTCAGTTTTGTCTTTTTGAAATAGTCAATTATGTCAAAACTACTTTTACTTAAAATGAAGAGGATTGACTGATTATCACGATTATAAAGTCGGTGCCCAGAGACGACGGCAAATACTGATGATATCCGATAAGATTTCAGAATGTTTAGTTTAATCCAAAAGTATCTGCCAATGTTGGTGCAAAGTAATCTACCTTGGAGAACCTTCTTACGAGCTCTCTGGTATACTTCTACAGCAACTGCACGGATTTCCTCGTTGGTTACTTCAAGCAATGTTTCTGTTAGCAAACGCTTGACTTTCATCATCTGGAAATGGATAAACAATATAAGCATCAGATTGTAATATGTATTTGTCTATACACATCAGATCAGTATTGTTATAATGATATGATATATCTTCCAGTCCTGTTGGACTTCCACAAGAGATTCCCACTGTTGCTGAGATCTCGCCTGTCTATCAATTATTTCCTATGAAAGGACACAATTTTTCAATTCTCTTTCCACACTTCACCACGTTGCCTTTGAGCATCCAGGTCTTTGTTCCTCATTCAGTCAGGTGGATTTGGGTGAAGTTTAGACGTTAAAATGAAGACTTTCTTCGGATTTTCTTCTTTTTCGAATGCTCCATATCGACCACTTATTAAACCACTCTTTGTGATTTGTATGTGATCTGAGCATAAGAGCGCTTGTATGGTGTGCCAGTTATGCTCCTACAAGTATGCCAGCACATCCCATTTCTACAATGCTTTTTTTTATTTACTAAGATAGTTTCCCTTGGCCCCACCTCAGTCACTTCTTATGACATGCCTTGTAGTTCGCAGTGGTACTATTCTTTGCTCCCCTTGCGAGCCCCAGCAACACACAGGTATTATGAATAGATGGGTGTGGTAGGAGGTGTTCTTATCTAGTTTCCTGTAGTCCAGAACATCCAAGCAAGGCACGCTGTACCGTCTCACGCGAATGACTGCACTTTCTACAGTGTGGTAGGTGAGTGAGGTTTATTCTATTTAGGTGGTAATTCAGTCCAACATATCTTGTCCTAAACTAACTAAAGTAGTGACCTTCTTCATCTTCTTGCGTTCGTCCATTATTAATTTAATAGTAGTCATGGAGCCTGGCGCTTTTTACTAATTTATGTGTAAAGGAATGCTTTCCCTTTTATCAGTGTCCCCCACCATACAGGAGTGTCTTCTCCGACTTCAGAGGTGGTGGCCTCATGGTGAGGGTATGCCATATAAAGCATATATAAAAGTTAAATAAAATGTAGTAAATAAATCTGACTGACCAATGTCATTTCTTTCTCTTCTTCTGTCATGAATGCTGTGGGAGATGGACTTCTCCTGATGAGTGCTGGTGACTGCACAGCTTTGTCTCTCGTACTTGAACTTGATCGTGATCTGGGCCTCTCAATTTCTACCTCGTCTACATCATCTTCATCATTTTCTTTCTCACTCTGAGTATCGACTTCCTCATCTGAATCCTGTAATATATTGTTCATGAGTTTTCTAGCAAATGCTACTTCATAAGGATAATTTGTATGGATTTGATAACACTTAAACTAAACATGAGGATTATCAAGTGCTATATTTACTTTGTATTTTGCTATAGTTCAGAAACATGGACAATGAACAAACATATGGAAGGGATAATTAATGTCTTTGAGATGTGGATATACAGAAGAATAGGTCACATTTCATGGGGTAAAACAGATAAAAGAAATTTTAGTAAAAAATTAGTAATAAAGAAAGAATTACAAGCAATAAAAATCAAACTTAAATATTTCGGATACCTAAAGAGACATGGCAGATAGATCAAAACCTTATAGTGGTGGGGTGGTGGTGGGGTGGAGGAGGAGAGTTGAAGGAGGACGAGCAAGAGGGAGGACGAGCAAGAGGAAGACCAAGACACAAGTGAGAGGGAGACGTCAAGTGATTGACAAATTACAGCGTGACAGAGTGCAACATAAAGACAAGAGACGTGACATGTTGGGGGCTCATTGCAGTCAAACCTTCGATGTGGAGACGACTCTCCTGATGATGAGGAAGAAATATGAAATGAAATCATGAATGTTATAAATTACTGACAAATGTTAATTGGACTGATGAACGTTATTCACTACTCCTGAATTTCTAACAACTGACTCCTTTTCAAATATTCAAGTCTGCATCTGAAAGTGTATGCAGAAGAGACACACATATAGAATGTTATAATTTTGAAACTGAATGTAACCAATGCAACAATTAGTATAATAGTTCTAATAATGAAAGCAATGGTTGTAAGAATGAATGTAATAGTTCTAAGAATAAATGCTATTATTCTGAGATTGAATGCAGCAGCCCAAAAAATGTAAGTCATAATATTGAATGTTAACAGCATAAGTAATGTTATGCGATCGATGTCATGGCACATGGCTGTTCCCATACATGCTCGCCCACGCTGCAGCAGTAATCCATTTGGGATGCGTTTACCAGACATCCAAAGAACATGACAGGCCCATATCACCTGGATCTACTACAACAGGGTTTTGATGCTTAGGATCTTGGCTCTTATGGGTGACTTCGTATCTGTAATTTTGTCCTGCTAGTTTATTTTTAGTAGTCTGCGTAAAGTTCTAATGAAGAATGTAATACTCTAAAGAATGAATGTCAAAGTTGTAAGACTGAATACAATGATTCTAAGAACAAAGATAATCATTCCAAGAAATAATGTATTAGTTCTAAGATGTAATCTGACTAATACTCACAAACTTGCTCTTCATAGGATTATCATTGTCTTCCCATGTTTCATTTTTTGTTCCTTTCTGCTCTTTCAGCATAGCCTCTCTTTGCTGCTTTAACTGTTCCTTCTCCTGCAACTTTTGTTTCTCCTGCTCCATCTTCTCTAAACCATCTCTGATCCACACTGGCAGAGCACGACGTTTAGCTGCATCTACAAAATGAAATAAAAATTTCAGTCGCTTGCAAATAATATACTATTTGTGTCCCATATTTTTCTACATCCCTTATGTAAAAAGCAATTTGTATTGCAGGAAGGTTTGCATTAACAATCACTGCTACAATTTTTGTCATATAAAAAATACATGTTTAAATGGTCTTCTTCTTCTTTTGCGTTGTTCTTACGGTCAATTTTAATCACCTTGTGATATGTTTGATCTTTGCCAAGAACGTGTATACGTTGCACATTGGTTTAGTAGGCCCCTAAACGCATAGACATCTACACGTTTAGGATACATTCATCCGATTTCAGCCAAACCTCCTTAGTCGCCTCTTACGACATGCGTGGCAGGTAACAGTGGTTCTATTCTTTACACCCCAAATTTGGGCCCGGTAACCACTCGGGCAGTTTAAATGGTCTAAAGACAAAGGATTAACTTCATTGCACCATATTTTTACCCCAAATGGCTCAGGCTCTCTCCACAGAAATGGCACACCACCTGCAGAGTATTGTACAAAGCATGAACTCGTAGCTTATGCAATAATTCTAGGGTTTCTGAAAAATGTACTTGTAAACAGAACGACGATGTCCGGATTTGAACCCATGACCTTCAGAACGCCAAGAACTTAACCACAGTTTGGTACTTTGTAAAACTACTGATGCTTTCGACTTTGGTTTACACAATCTACCCCAGTAAAAATGTAAAACAATACTACAATTGAATACAAAAATGTAAACAAAATTTAATAGTAAGTAAGAAACATTCTTGCACATTGAATGCATTTGACAATAGATGTCTGTGAAAAATAATGAACATAAATATGGGAAGAATTTAAGAGAAGTGATGAAATAAGAGAAAAATCTGGTCAACCACTAGTAACAACTATTATAAGAGGGAGAAAATGGGAGATATGTTGGGCATACTCTGAAGAAATGATTAAAGAATCACAGAGCAGACAGTGAAGTGGGAGGCAAAGGGTTCAAGAACTAAACTGCGCTCTTGGGAAACCCTGAAACAATCTTTACTAAGACAGGCTAGAAATACCAAACTCAGTTCCATTGAAGAGATTGAACGAGTTGCCCAGGATAGAGGTATGAACAAATTGCTTGCAGGCCCTATGTGATGTACAGTGGTACAAGAGGAATATAATAATAAAAGAATGGACTTTCATACCATATGGTATATTGAGGAATACAGTTTATGCCTGTATTTTGTTTTAACAACAGCACACAGTGAGTGATACTCACTACCTGCGCTGACAGTCTTTACTTCATAGTGTTTCTCTGGTACTCATTTGAGAATAAACCAAGCAAAGAGTTTCGTGGTAAACTTCCATTTCAACTAGGAGAAACCGGATCACTCATCTAGGAAGCAAATGCATTAATCCCTGTGGTACCCCCATCTCTGAAGTACAAGTTAACGGACACATTAAAAACAATAGTACTGTATAAGTCAAGAAGACTTTCCTGAGAGCAACTCAGGCATAAAGAGAAATTTAACTATTGCCTACAATTATCTGACAGTTTACCTAGACCACCTTCCTCCTCATCAATAAGAAAATCCCCTCGCATTTGATTATGCCGTAAAGATCTTTGGTGAGGATGTTGTTGTTGTTGTTGATGATGATGATGGTGGTGATGCATCTGATGATGTGATCGTAAAGGAGGTTCTGCGAGTAAAGGTGGTTGTGAGGAGTCACTGTCTCCTCCAGTATGTTCATCCCAGTAGTGATCCTTATTATTTGAGTCCTGGATAAGAAAAAAAAAGGTTCACGGATAAGAAAAAATATTCACAATGAAAGATGCTATTTAACCAACAAATATTCCTTCTAAACCATGTCAAGCACAAAACTACAACAATTATTCATGCTACATCTAGGAAAGCTACCCTAGTAAATAAAAAGCACAGCAAAAATTTCGGATGCTAGCACAACGCCGTAGGCACAAATCCCAAAGAGTTGTTTAACAAGTGGTTATTACAGAGCATTCAAGAAAAACTTCATGCTGATGAATTCATAGGGTGAAGGGAAAGGTGAGTTTTAAGTAACTGGACTTGAATTTATTTTGCAATCAATTTTCTGTTTTCAAAAATTATAATAGAGGCGATGTCTTCATAAATCCAAAGTGGCAGAGACATTCCATGTAAGATATCTTAGCATGGTCACTAACTGTACAATGCATTTAAGTCAATATCCACTGCCTGCGATGGTTGATACGTTCAATCTTGAGAAAATTGATATGTCCTTCTTGTCCATGTTCTTACACTGTCCACAAGACATCACAGGTTTGTGTGGATCTCTTGTTTTTTTAGCTGTAGATGCACTCGGACATGTCCTGATGGGAATCAGCACATGTCCGTGTGTAGAATTTCATTAAAATCTTTACTCCAATGTTGATAGTCACGTACTGACTGCCAACTTTGTCAGAGTCATTAAAGTGAAAGTCTGAAAGGGAATGAAAAGAATATGTTTGGTAAAGACCGAAAAGAACGATATACTAAATATGCAAAGAGATTGATTAATCAACATCGAACTGGTGTGTTGGGCCGCTGGATGCTACAGGATTTGCTGAGGCGGAGATTGGAGCACCTAGGGACATGTCCGGAGTGCTATGATGATAGTCCTCATATAACTGATGTGTTTGGTGGTTGAATCCTCCAAGAATGCTCAGCTCATTTTTCTTGTGGAGAAATCAAGCTTTGTTGCAGTGATATAGGGGTAGGTGAGTTCTAGTGCCTAGTCCTACTGGAGATGGATGATATAATGTAGGTCCAGTGCTCAAAGTGAGAATTTAAAAAAACCCTTTATGGTTTAAACTTGAAAAAGAAGCTGGCTGTAATCACTGCCAGGTCAAAATTTTATACAAAATCAGTTAAATTTAGTTACTACCAAATCAACCAGAATGAAATAACTGGGAGAAAGAAAACTAATAAAAATATACATTATGAAATGAGATGTACTGGGCCAAACAACATAGATATCACTGCAAACACAGCACAACATACTGATGCCAAAATCACAAAACATAATCACAAAGAGTGGCTAATAAAGTGGTTATATTAGAACAAGTGAAGACGAATAATCCAACGCGCAAACCACTATGCTATGTTGACTAATCACATACTATCCCCAGAGACACATGAAATTTCAGCACCAAGTTTAGCAAACACAGACTTTAACAGCTCAAAATTAGAAAGAAAAACAAAACAGGAAACCTCCTTTTTCAAACCTTGAGGTATATTGGGTAAAATGGTGTTAGTCCCGTTATTTTTCATTGACCGTCTGCACACAAAGGGTGGTGTGGTAGACATCACGCCGGCCACCTTTACCTCCCAGTACTTTTCTTGCACCCACTTGAGCTAGGTCGACCTGAGAATCATTACGGTTGGAAAAAAATCCACGCCACTGTGGAATTAATCTGAACCACTAGCCTAAAAAGCGAGTTCGTAAACAATTATGCTACTGTTGCTCTCAAAATTAGTGCTCTACTCGGGGACTGCCTAGAGTAGTTGATAGTAGCTCGGCCTGCTAGCTGTGAGACGCCTCATAGCTCGGGTTCGATCCTACTGTCCGGCATTTGTTCGAGTCCCTGGTCTTACTCAGGACGATAACGTGAGTACCTCCTGAAGTCGGAGAAAATCTGCCTGTATGGCGAGGAATACTAATTACGAGTACATTGAGCACACGGCTGCCAGTGTAAAGTAATTTACAATGTGCACGCTGCTGCCATTGTAAGAAATTGGAAAACAGATTTTCACGCAAAAATCAGTTTCAGAGATGAAACTCGTCCTGAGTTGAAAGCGGACGAAAAAAAAAAAAGTGCTCTACTCAATAAAAGAGATTGTCTCAAATGAAGAAATACAATTCACACATCTTGTATTAGTAACTGTCCGTGTGGTTCCGGGTCGAAGGAAAGCAAAGAATAGTACCACTGTGACCTACAATGCATGTTATAAGAGGCGACTGATGTAGGACCTAGGAAAGCTACCCTAGTAAATAAAAAGCAGCATCGTTGAAATCGGATGTGTAGGCCTACTTGTAGGTGCATAACTGGCACAATGTACATGTGGTCAATATCACAGTGTAACAAGTGGTCAATATGGAGCGCTCAAAAAAGAAGATAAATGAAGTCTTAAATTAGTAACAATAGAAGATTTAGCCAAAATCTTACTACATGAACGCACAAAGCTATCAATAAATATTGCAAATATTATCAGAGATAAGAATCTAACTTTGGATAAAAAAGTAACGTTAGAAAACGAATACACTGCAATACTTTAGGTGGGTGTGCACAAATTAGGGATTACAGAACTTGGACAAAAATTACTGCACCATCAAAAGCAAGACAGAAGAATTTGATGTATTCTTTGTCACAACAGACAACATTCAAGTTGTTATTTACCTGCCCCATTAATAGAATACTTGGATGAAAATGAGGAACGCCATCTCTAGGCATTACCTGATTAAAGTAGATATCGCCCCAGGAGGAAAGATGACATTGGTTGGAAGCCCTGCAGATCTCCAGAAAATCCTTCCTAAAGATGAATGATTAGAAGTACAAAAAAAAAACATGTTAAAATCAAATATAAAAACTTAGGACAGTCTCAGAGACATCCTACAAGACCTGCATATCAAAGAGCACTGGCTCATAAATAACATCATGTCCTGGAAGATGAAATATTTTGGCCAGTTTAAACGTCACAGTGGTTTGGAGAGAACAGCAATGGAAGACATGGTTCCTGCAGTATTAGGCAGGGGATGACCAAGATGAAGGTGGCAACAGGACACAAAAGAAACCTTGAGCATGACGCTGTAGAAGGCAGGAGAATTTGCTAGAGACAGAGGGTTTTTTAGGAGGGCTGTGATGAAAGCGATGTTTGCAAGGGACATGCTATTACTTGAACAGTATTATACTCGGGTCATCACCATGTAGAATATCCTTGCAGAATGTCGCTTTCATCATTGCCACCTCATAAACTCTCAGTCTCTAATAAGTTCTTCCATCTCCTCCAATGTCATGTTCAAGGTTTCGCTAATGTTTTTATTGCCACTGTCATCTCGATTGTCCCGTCTCATCTTCAAGGAACCATGCCTTTCATTACTGTCTCTCCAAACCACTATGATGTTTAATGTGACCAAAACATTTCAGCTTCTAGAACATGATATAGTTTATGAGCTAGTGTTTCTCAATGTTCAGGTCTTGTAGGATGTCTATTTCTTTCATCTTTTCTGTCTTGAAAGTTCTACAAAATTTTCAGTAGCACTTTGTTTCAAAAGATTTGATTTTTTCTTTATTGTTTGTGTTATGGTCCATAATTTACATCTATAAGTTGCCACAGGAAAAATGCATGTTCTCAAAAGTTTTACTTTTGTTGATTTGAGTTGCTTGTGTTATACCATAATTATTTCATACTAACCACTCTCTGAAATGTCATGGCCAATCCCTTTCAGATTTCTTTTATTAATTACAGAATTAAGATATTCAAATTTTGTCCCATTTTTAATGTTGTCATTACTAATGGTAATTTTGGGTTGGCATTTTGCTTTGTCAGTAGACATGAAATATTGGAGCGAAGAACCAGACAAATAATAGTGCCACTGTTAAACAATAGCCAGTTTGGGTTTAGGATGGGTTGTTGTTATTGTCGAACCCCAGGAATTATGAGTTTTCACTTTTTCCTATATCTGTGCATTGGAGAGAGCACCCAGCTTTCTTTCAGACCCAGAAATCTCCAACAACTCTAGGTGTGTAGTGCTATGCTTAGTGCTGCAGAGATTTCTACTCAGGTAGAGTCTATAATGGTCACCACTATAGTATTCTTCAATTTCTAGTACAGTAGAAGCTCTAAAAAAAAACATCACTTATTGATCACAGTGAGAATGTCCGGGAGCTACTTCTGCAAGTGCTCTAGAACAACCACTCTTTGTGACCCATGCGTGATTTTCACCAGAGAGAGTACCAAGTGAAGACCTACAAGGACAGATGTTTGCGTTCACTCGAAACGATTCATTTTCGGCTTAGGAAGGGTAAGAGCTGCACAGATGCAATATTTACACTAAGACAGATAGTTGAGAAAGTAGTGACTCACATAGATAGTTTATGGAAGTATAAAAATTGTTTTTGAAGTAAACACACATAGGAGAAACAAATGTGGTGGAGGCCAAAGAATAAAACAAAAGAAGCATTTGCAAACACAGCTAGCAGGAGGAACTGAAAAATGGTCAAAATATACATAAATTATGAACCTGTTGCGGATCTATGTTCTACAGGAAACAGTATTTTAAGGAGTTTGGAATCATACAATGTACAAGCAGAACCTAGGAGGGTGTTTAACCAGGAAACCATGAGCACACATAACTTTTGACATTTGCTGAGCAAGAATAATCGCTTATGGGTCTTCCTAAGGGTACACCATCAGTTCATTAAGCAACCACCACATATCAAGACATTCTTCCTAGTCCACAATTAAACACCATTAATCAAACCAAATGACAGAAACTTACAAGCACATTCTCAAGAAATTGATGGAGACAAACCTTGTTTGATCCTATCTGTGGTCCCATCCATAAGTCTTCTGACTGTCTTGGTGGCCACCATGACTGTTGCTGTGGTATCCATGGAGCCTGTCCAGAAGAAGAAAACTGCTGGCCCACAGCTTCTGGCTCAGAAACGCGTGCCACAACTAAAAATAAAGTGGAGAACTATTATAAGAAACAGCTATTATTGTAACAGTAGAGTAAGTAACAAATGTTATTTGTGAGCATCTGTAGCTTAAGCAGTAGTGAGCTCGATCACAACCCAAGTCTACGATCATCATTGCATTTCTGTGATTAACAATGTATACTCCGGTCTCTATCTTACACAGGAAAATCTTAACAGCAGCGCACAAACTCTGTACCACAGACAAAAGTCCCAGATATAATACTGTGGATAGTGAAAATCTTTTAACTTTTAAATTTTTAATAAATATTTCATAAATTTTATCAGCACAGATACTTTCCAGTCCATTCTTATTGATTTTTAACTGCCAATGAAACTTTTATGACTAAAGATATAAAAAGCAAGTTGAATGCATTTGAAAATAGATGTCTGCAAAAAATAATGAACATAAAATGGAGTTATTCTGGAGAAGTGATGAAATCAGAGAAATGTCTAGTCGACCACTAGTAACAACTGTTATAAGGAGAAGATGGAGATACATTGGACACATCTTAAGAAGAAATGATCAAAGAATATCAAAGCAGGCATTGAAGTGGGATGTAGAGGGTTCAAGTAAGAGAGACCCTGAAACGAACTTTGCTGAGATAAGCAAGAAATACCGGTCTCAGTTCTATGGAAGAGATTGAGCAAGCTGCCCAGGATAGAGAAATTTCTTGCAGGCCCTATGTAACGTATAACGGAATGAGAAGAATTATTATTATTAATGCTACTTTTACGTCCTTAGCTTGAACACAGGAACTCTATTTTATCATCTGTTTATGATAGGACTGGCTAAGGGATAGGGACTCGGTCTATTAACCCCGACGTTCTGAGTTCGAATCACGTGCAGACAGTTTGGTTGCAAATTGTTTTGTGTGGATTCTTGCAAAAGGATGATGACACCACCCGCTCAGAAAGCAATGGCAAACTACTGAACGTAATAATGCCTAGAAAAATCACAAACAGCGTTAAAAGCAAAGGGTTGATTCGCAAAGTCCTGTAAAAGATATGCAATTAACTTTTTTTTTTATATGATAGGACTATATCTCACCTATACTGATATCAGAGATCATTGTAAATTAACCTAATCGCTACACTCAGGAAGCAAATCGAGAACTTTTACAGCAAGAGGAGAGCATTGTACCACTACGCCACAGATGAGATATCTTTGAGAAGACAGACAAGCTAGAAGTGTTTTTAGACAAGTAGTTCAATGGATAATATTTAGTGTATGCTATAGACAAGGAGGTACCTGAATTGCCATTTTCCTCTTCGTCAGAGGCAATGTCCATACTGTTCTCATCTGCAGCATGTTTAGGTTGTGCTGTTTCTGGTTCTGGCTCTGGTGGAGGCGGCGGAGGTGGAGGTGGTGGAGCAACACTTGGACCATCAGCTGGAGGAGGCATCACCAAATGTGATGGTCCATGTGTCTCTCTCTGACTAATCCATTGTTTTGCTAAAGCTGCCCAATCGACTGTACACAGAAATAAGAAATGAAACATTAAAAAATATTCATGCTGATTCTGTAAATGCTATTTTAAATCAAACCATAATATTGCCAGGAAAAACTTGTCCTTATACCAAATGCAAAAAAGACACCATGGCACATACAAGCAGGCTGACTTATAGGTGCTAAATAGATGGTAAAGTGTACATACACTGAAGGTTTATTGCAGAATCTCCCGTTCTCTCGCTATCAATTCAGGTGCAGTCATTGCGAGTAAATTTTTGCGTGAAGGCTTGCTTTACTTATTATCAGTGTCCCTCACCACTCAGGCGAGCCTTACTCCGACTTCAGAGGTACATGTAATTGAGATCCAAGAGTAAAGGATCTTATTCTTCTGCGTTCTCACTAGATTGAGATTTCGGATTCTCTAATAAAGACAGCCAACTGCCTCAGATTATCAGCCATGCCATACGTCTTGGACACTAGTGTAAGTGGGACACTTCTTTCTTCTCAAGTCTGCATACTGGGGCAGTTCTGTAGGATATAATTCCTATGATTTCTGCTTCCCGTTTGTGCCGACCTCTTCCAGCAGTAAGTTTTGGCCATCCTCGTGATGGTAGGTCTGACATTCTTACTGCGTGGCTAAATCTCAGAGGCAGATTGGCGACCGTAGAATCCGTTATCCCATTCCTCATTTTGAGGGGTCGTTGCGCCATGTTATGTGCCTTACGGCCTGGTGCATCCGTTATCTGCAAGCATTTGTTTCGGGTTAGCATTCCCTAGCGAACATGTGCATCCGATTTCAACCAAATCTCCTTAGTCACCTCTTACAACATGCGTGGCAGGTAACAGTGGTTCTATTTTGTACACCCCAAATTTGGCCCCGGTAACCACTCAGGAGGAGTAAAGGATCAAGGTTTCCTGTAGTCCATCCAAGTACGTTGTGCACACCACAAATTTTGGGCCCAAGCTGGCCTCCAACCCCATAATTTCTATGACAAGAGGCCATGAGCGCAGCATGTTATCAACTTCACTATCAACAACCCCATAAACACTCTGTTTTTCCTCCCATGATTTTAGTTTCTTTTTGCAACTCATCATCATCAAAAAGTTTGTCTTGTCATGAGCAGCACCTTGCTACCCCAACAGTCCTTAGGAGTTTCTCTCATAGGCCAGACCATGGTCTATGATATTCCAGCCGTGATATTCCAACCATCAGTTACATCCTGAATCCATGTTTTCCGTTTTTGCAACTAATAACTTCTTCGAACGCTCCATATCGACCCCATGTTAAACCACTCTTTGTAGTTTGTAAGTAATCTGAGCCTAAGAGCGATTGTACGTTGTGCCAGTTATGTGCCGACAAGTAGACCAGCACATCCGATTTCTGCAACGCTTTTTATTAACTAGGGCAGCTTCCCTAGGCCCCTACCTCAGTCGCCTCTTACGACATGCCTTGTAGATCACAATGTTACTATTTTTGTCTCCTTGTGAGCCCCAGCAACACACTGGGACAACTAATAACTGAACAGAATTGATTCATGGGTGATGAAGCTGCATGTGACTGCAGCTGAGCACTTAAACAGTAGCTCTGGCAACGATTCCACATTTTACCTTAAGTTTAAGTGCTCATTTCTGCTGGTTGACTGGAGAATAAACTGCATCAGTAATTTAACACAGTCCAACAGATGGCAAACATCGCTCATTACAATTTATAATACAATTCTCTATTGCAGTAGTCAAATAAAAATAGATTTAATAAAAACCCTACCATTTTCATGTGGAACGTTCTGGTAATCTGCCTGATGCATAGACCATGATGCTCCAAAGGGATTTGCCCACATATCTGCACATCAATGTTCAATCTATATTTGACAGACAAAGTAATAGACATTGACTACAAGAAGCAACTGTTATGCATCTCCTATTACAGATGTATTACAACATGTAACACATAAATAGTCCCCTCAAAAGAATAACTGTTGCTACAAAACTTCTAATGTTCAAAAGTAGTTGTTAAACTAACTTGTTTAAGTATGTTAAGATGGTCAAGTAGAGAATCTTTCTTCTTTCTTTTTTTCTATAATCGTGTATTGTCTGGACAGAGATCGAAACTAGAACCCAGCAAGCCAACAACATTACATGCCAACTTACCCCAATCTTGAAACACCCAGCAATTCTAGTAGAGACTAAAAGACAGATTATAAATGCAATCTTCATACCAACACTGTGCTACCAGTGCCAAACATGGGCACTGACAAAAGAACAAGAAAGGAAAATTACCACATGCGAAATGAGATGCTTGAGGAAAGCAGTAAATAAAACAAGAAGAGACCATATAAAAAATAAAGAAATTAGAAGAACAGTCCGAACAACACCTGCTATTACATTTATTGAAAAATAGAGACTCAAATGGTTTGGCCACTTGGTCAGAATGAACCCGAATACACCAGTTGCAAGAGCGTACAACCTGAAAATGGAATCATCAAGAGGAAGGGGCAGACCAAGAAAAGATGGATTGATGGAGTTAGACATCTTAAAACTCCACAATACCATAGCATATCAAACAACTGAGCGTGCATTATCTCGGAAACCATCATCAGTTAAACCTGCTACGTCTAGTGGCAAAAAAGCAGAGAAGGACAAAAGAAAAGATGTATTGTCTCACAGCATCAGGATAAGAAGAGATTCCTAGAACAGGCTTTTGTGTGCACTTCATAAAGTGTTTATCACCACCTTTATTATTTCTGAGTTCCACTTTTTTGTGTGGACAAACTTTTACTTTGTAACCACTGTATCTGAGTAACATTGCTCTTTGAGGCAAAACAGAATTAGAGAAAACAAGTTTCAAGAATGATGTCTTAAAATTAAGTATATTTGTCAGCACAAGTCTGTTGGTAATCTGCCTATGCGGCCGAACCATTTTATTTGTTTCTTGATGAGGTTTCGTACTAATGTTGTACCCACTTTAGTAGAAAATGTTATCCCCAATGTAGTGGTTGTGTAAGTGCATGTACGCTCATGTCCTATGCTCCACGAGAAGCAGAGAGGAATAAGTATGCAAGTATAAACTTCAGCTCAAGAAAGTATCTATGAGCAACTTTACTTGATTTATCTAGTGCTAAAAGGTTTTTAAAAGTGATGCGGTTTTAAAAAAGGCCTGCATACAAAGAAACCTTATCAAAAGAATGAGAAGAGGAGATTGAGAGCATTTGGTGACAACAGATATGAGATGAAATACACTCAATACAGAGGAGAGATCATCAAGGCAGAGGGTAAATGCTGGATGGTCTGACCAGGGTTGTGAAGAGACATGATGTTGGCAGGCATATGGCACTTTCACTTGATTGTGTGATAAAAAATCAGTTTATTGATTTTGTCTATTTACAGTTTTAAGTTTACAAAGTAAAATCCACAAATCAGCTTTGATTCATGGCTCCAGGCTTTTTTATATTTAATTTTGGTCAAAATGTTGGCTTTCCATTATTTGCAAAAATATCATTAACATTCCCATAAAACCTTGGTTACATAGGATATCAAATTCATATTAAAACCATATATACACAATTTGTTTTCTCTCTCTCTCTCTTTGCCTTTTTTTACCCGGGTTGGGGCATAGGCCCTCAACCAACTCATGCCAAGTCTGCTAACAACAGATGGAAATGGGATGAAGGAAATTGAAAGAACAAACATGGCTTTTACAAAAATTAAACAAATAAAAACAGTATGGAACGGAACTGATAAGAAAACAGAATACTAAGAGCATGCATATTCCCAGTGGCAACATATGGGTGTGAAGCATGGACATTTAATAAAGCAGTGGAAAAACATGTGCTTTCAAAGTGTTACAGAAGAGTCCTCCGTATATCTTGGACAGAGAAGAGAACAAATAGATCTATCCAGAAAGAACTAAAAATCAAAGAAAACTGACTGATGCTAAGGAAGAGAAAATTAAGATATTTTGGACATATAAAAAGACATGAAGGGCTGGAGACGTCAGACGACCATCATGGAAGGAGGCATACCGGCAAAGAAAAGACCACGGAGGAGATGGATTCAGGATGTAACATGGTTTGAACATGACGGCTGCAGAGGCAGGACATCTGTGTCTGGCCTATGTTATGAGAGAGAGAAATTCCGGAGGACTGTTGTTACTCAGTTACTGTTTGGGTGGCAAAGTTCTGCTCACTCAAGAATAAGACTACCAGTCTTAAATCTGCAAAAAGTTATATCATGTGCGTCTGACAGTCACATTCAGTAACACTATAGCCTATAGTAGTATCAGTATAATTACGAGTGAATTAGTGTATCAATAAAATCACTGACAATAAGTGGCAACTGTCAGTCTTGGCTCTTAGATATAAACTTCCAAAGTAAAATAAAGCCCGCTGACCCCAGCAACTCTCACTGAGAGTCTCAGTCTAACTCTGCGCGCATCTATAAGTTACTTTTCTTGCTTATAAATGTCACACTGTGAGTGAACAGATACAGATTGAAAAGCTGATATTTAAATAAATGCTTCTTTCTGTTTTTATTTTAAAACAACTAATAAACACTCACACCAAATCACCGATATTCCTTAGACTGTCTATGATATGACATGAACGTCGGCCATGAAATATTGTCCCAGAAGTCATTTGTGAACTTCCTGTCCGCAATTGTCTTGTATCGCAAGTTTAATTTATGATTCATTTTCTGTAACTGATCGCGGCCGGGTATACCTGCGCAGAAGCGACCAGACAAACGAAGAATGAAATTCCTAGCCACTGGGTACATAGAGGATCTAAGAAACTCCCCAAACAGCATTTTTAAACAGGCGTGTCTAAAAATGGTAACACAGCACATGCAAGGAGGATATGGACACCAACACCCAACAAAGACGCCTGGACACTGGAACGAGTTCGAGAATTAGGCGTTAAGTTTGGACATGCCAGACAGTGTCGTCTTCGTGGTAGAGAGAAGATATAGTAATCAACTTCTCATGGGCACTGTGAGAAAATGGACTTTGGAATGGCTGCTTCAACGGAGGACAGAGCACGAATGGGAATGCCCAATGTGCCATGACGTCGATCGCATAACACAACATAACAAAGACGCCGGAGGTGAATATGTAGACATGTGTAGCGCATGCAGACTAACTCCACAAAAACTACAGAGATGGACACTAGAGGATAAATGAATATATGGAAGACCCAAAAGGACCTGGAGGAGAACAGAAGAACAAGAATTGAATGAACTTCTTCCCAGCTCAGACTGAATACTGAGAATGGCCAAGAACAGAGAATGACGTGCATTTTTTGCTTACATAAGCGCCAAATGCTACAGAGTAAGAGAGAGAACGTAAATATGTACTTGAAAAGCTCTCCACTTTTGTCCCTACTTATCTAACACTAGACAGTAATACCCTAGTTGAGAGCATATGTCCAATTGGATTGGGCTTATATTATGCATATGACCATCTGGATATTTTTCCAGGGATCCCTGATCTCAGTGTAGGTTAGATCAAGTTCGTAGTCCTATTGGAGACGGCGATAAAACGTTTGAGCACGTAAAAAAGTGGTCGGAGCACGCATGGCTACTCACCGAAGTACAATGATAATGGTCCTATCAATAATCTTTCTTTCTTTTGTCCTTCTCTGCTTTTTGCCGCTAGGCGTAGCAGGTTTAACTGATGATCGGTTTCCGAGAGAATGCACGCTCGGTCGCTTGATATGGTGTGGTATTGTGGAGTTTTAAGATGTCTGTAACTCCATCAACCCATCTTTTTCTTGGTCTGCCCTTTCCTCTTGATGATTCCATTTTCAGGTTGTACGCTCTTGCAACTGGTGTATTCGGGTTCATTCTGACCAAGTGGCCAAACCATTTGAGTCTCTGTTTTTCAATAAATCTAATAGCAGGTGTTGTTCTGACTGTTCTTCTAATTTCCTCATTTCTTATATGGTCTCTTCTTGTTTTATTTACTGCTTTCCTCAGGCATTTCATTTCGCATGTGGTAATTTTCCTTTCTTGTTCTTTTGTCAGCGCCGGGGACGTCGGGATCCGCTCTGCACAGAGCGCTGTCTACCTACCCCGAGCATTGTCGGTCCGGTCTCGTCCATGACAGCAAGCAGTTTACATATCTTGGTAGCGTACTGACACTAAATGGTGGCACAGAGGAAGATATAAAATCACGTCTGAGTAAGGCCAGAACCGCTTTTGCCAGAATGAAACCAGTATGGAAGTCCAAAATCTACAATAGGACCACAAAGCTTAAACTCTATAAAAGCATTGTTTTGCCAGTTTTGCTCTACGGATCGGAGTGTTGGAGGATGACCAAAGGAGATACTAGCAGGCTGTCAGTTTTCCACCACTCTTGTCTTCGCAGAATCTTGGGAATCTTTTGGCCAGTAAAAATATCCAATAACCAACTACTCCAAGACACAAGACAAGAGGCAATGAATGACATACTCAAAAAGAGAAGATGGAAATGGCTCGGACATGTTATGAGAATGAGACAAGAAATGATTGCAAGGATAGCCCTCACTTTGACACCAGAGGGAAAGAGAAAGAAAGGCAGACCACGGACAACATGGAGGCGCATAATGGAAGAGGAACTGGACACCGCATCTCTGACGTGGGGCTCTACGCTGAAGGTTGCACGGGGCAGGAGAGCATGGAAAGTCCTTTCTGAAGCCCCATGTGTCACTAGGCATGACGGGATTAAGTCTAAGTAAGTTCTTTTGTCAGTGCCCATGTTTGGCTCTGGTAGCACAGTGTTGGTATAAAGATTGAATTTATAATCTGTCTTTAGTCACTACTGGAATAGCTGGGTGTTTCAAAATTGGGGTAAGCTGGTATGTAATGTTGTTGGCTTGCTGGATTCTAGTTTCGATCTCTCTGTCCAGTCTACTATCATATGTGAAGATACTTCCAAGGTATTTGAATTCTCTCACCTGCTTTAGCGTTTGGTCATTTATTTGTATGTTGATATCTTTATGTTCTCTGCTTATAGTCATGACTTCTGTCTTTTGAATGTTGACCTTCATGTTGTATTTGAGGCAGCTATTGTTGAGTAAGTTTATGTGTTCTTGAAGCTGTTCAATATTATTATGGAATATACACTGGTCGTCAGCAAAGAGCAGTTCATTTTGTTGGTCTGCGTTGAGTGATGTTTCAATCAATATGTCAAATTAAATCATAATCGAAAAACACAATGCAGCTGAATTTTTCTCGATATGAAAATAAGGACATAACTGTATACTTTTAAGATAAACGTAAGCCCGCCTGCCCAGCGTGTTCGTAGCATGTTGGACTGCGGGTGACAAGCCCTCTGTGAGTACGGGTTCAATTCCGTGGGCTGGCAGAAAAACCACAGGTTCTCCAGATTTACGGTGTTCGTGGCACCGAATCGAAGGGTTACGATGTCCATGGCACCGAGCCGAAGAGCTGAAAAGCTCAAGTGCTTCTGGATCGGAAAAAAATAATAATAAACGTAAAATATAATTTAAAATGCTAGTACAATACAAAAAGCCAATATTGATAATGTTAAGTAAACTGGTTACAGTGAGGATGATGGTAATAAACTAATGATAGAGCTTCTAACTTGATTTCAATATAGAAATGTTCTAAATTAGTTTGACCTTATTTTCTAGTATTGTCTGGCTTCAAATATCTAAATTATAATCTGGCAACTCTATATTCGTGTTGTCAAACATTGAACAACAAAATAGAATGTGGTTTGTTTACGGCGGTAATGGAACACGACGATATGAGCCCATCACCAAAATTACAGGATGATCTGATTAGGCAAGACGCGACGGATGACAGCATTACCGTGCAAAACTATAATTTTGGACCCAACTTTGTGTGTATACGCATTTCAAATGGAGTTCGCGAGATTCAAACAGTTATTAGAGATAAGTAAGTCGTTTATTTTATTCATTTATATTTTTCTCATGTTTTTGTGACTTGTGTGCCCAGCTGTACACTTAAATACAGCAAACTGCAACGGCAATAGACTTAAACGTGGCTGAGCCGAGCAGAGTAGGTCATACAACGTGTATGTGCCATTCAGGACAGCGATCAGGAATGGAGAAGGGTGGATATGATTCCCTCTCAAAAGTAGCTCTTCGGGAAGCAGTTGAGTGTTATTAACACTGTTAAGGGTAGTAGAAGATGACGAGGGCAAAGAAAAGCATAGATTGATAGCGTAAAGGATTCTTCTTCGAACACTCCATATCGACCTCTTGTAATTACTCTGTGATTTGTGTGTGATCCGAGCCTAAGAGCGATTGTATGTTATGTTTTTGTGCCTTATGCGCCTATGAGTAAGCCAGGACATCTACAACTCTTTTTATTTACAAGGGTAGCTTCCCTAGGCCCCTACCTCAGTTGCCTCTTACGATATGCCTTGTAGGTCGCAGGGTTACTATTCTTTGCTCCCCTTGCAAGCCCCGACAACACACTGGGCAACATCAAGGATTGATCATGAAAGAACTTTTCCACATTCATCTTTCTCTCAGATAAGAGAGACATTTGGAGAGATTATGTGCCCTCTCAAAAGAAATTCTTCAGGAAACAATTGAGGGTGGTATGAGAAGAGGATGAATGAACAACTGGTTGTTACCAAGCCTGTCAACGGTGATTGATTGACAGTAGGACAACCTTTAGACGTACAGTGTCAGCCTTTAGATGCACAGTGTCAGCTGTGATATTTATATGAGACAAATAGCAGGGTGTTTACTAGGCTGCTATCAGGACTTAGACAAGACTACACATTTCATCCATGTCCAAATATAGCATGATCAATGTCATGAACATTAAAGAAGAAGAAAGCACATTGTTTAATCTATTGTCATCATCTTGTTGATTTCCTGTTTATTTTCAAACCAGTTTCCTGTGGCCGTTTAATTTGAACTTTACGTTTAGACCATATCTGTTTCTTTCTTTCAATTAGAAAGTCAATGATTAAGTCTAGAATACTAAACTGTTTAGTCATTGAATATGTTTTCTATTCAAAATGTTATGGTTTTTATTTGACTGTTGTTATATTTGTCTTCAATATTTTTTTAATCTAAGGACAACATCAAGAAATGATTTCATATTCTACTGTGACCGATTGGTAAGTCATGACATTAAAAAAACCAGATTGTAATATTTACTTTTACCCTTGCTATCAGTATTATGCTTGTATATTGTTAAAAGGAACATACACATAATTGTATGTATTTCGTTTTATTCAGATCGTGTAGTTGTACTTACTTTCTTCCTTCCTTTACTTTTCATGAAATATTTTCTATATATTCAGTATCATCTTGTATACATTTCATTGTTTTTTTGTCCTTTCGAGGCAGAAGGCTAGACACTGCACCTACCTGAATGTCTATTATAGGGTGCTGGGCATAATCTTTTGAATGTGGAGACTTATTTATATTGCGTTATTGCATGGCATTCTGTGGTTAAGCCCTTTGCCTTGTGAGTCGAAGGTCATGGGTTCGAGTCCGGGCCGCGCCATTCTGTTCACGAGTGCAGTTTTTCCAGAGACCCCTAGGATTGTTGCTGGAGCTACGGAGTTCGTGCTTTGTGCAATACTCTCGGCAGGTGGCATGCCATTTCTGCGGAGAGGGACCGAGCCATATGGGGTAAAACCCGATGTAATGATGTCAATCCTTCGGCTTTTAAACCCTTTTTTAATTGCATGGCATTCTGATTAGTATAGTGCACCTCAGGGTCATATGTGCTGAAATTTTACTTTCTGGAGCAGACTGTGGTATCCATTAAAGGACATGGGGAGAGTGAAAAGGGCATATGGGCAAGTTAAGCAGGATTTCCTCTACAGTACACACGTAGTTCAGCCGGTCAGACAATATTACCTAATGGTCTATGATTCACATCCATATACTGCCACAGGAAACATGCATGTCCTCATAAATATTACTTTTGTCTCTTTACTTGTGTTATCTCTCTCTTTAGCCTGTTACGCCCTTGGCGTTTAGGGCAGCAACAAACGTACACCATTCTTCCCTGTTCATGGCCTTCCTCTGTATTGTGTTCCAGCTATGATTCATTTCCTTCAGCTCTTGCTCTATCGTTCTCCTCCAGGTCGTCTTGGGTCTTCCACGCTTCGCCTACCCTCTGGAGTCCATCTCAGTGCAGTTTTCGTGTCGGAGCCAGTCTCCATGCGCATCACATGTCCAATCCATCTCCAGCGTGTCTTCGAAACAACTTGTGTTATGCCATAGTTCTTTCCGCCCCTAGAGAGCAGTACCATCACCTAGTCATCAATATTAAACACTATCATCTCCTGCCAGAGGACAACTTTGCCTATCTTGGCATAATCCTATCCAGAGCAGAAAACATAGACTCCGAGGTGAATATTAGGATATCCATAGCCAGTGTTGAATTTGGAAAACCACATGTTACTGTGTGAGCAGAAGGGGATAAGCTGTGCCACAAAATTGAAAGTTTTCTGAGCCATAGTGATTGTGCCATAGTGTTGTACACCAGTTAGGCATGGAAATTGCGTAGCAGACATGGAAGAAAACTAACACTCTTTCACACAAGTTGAGACAAATTGCATATATGCTCTGATAATTGGGAAAGCAGGCTTTTATGCAAAAATCAATCAGAAGCACCATATCAGGCGACCCAGAATTCATAGTGGGCGGACTCAGCAGAAGAAGAAGCATCTGTGATGCAGTTATTCATCCTAAAGCATTAACAAGGATAATTAGAAATTTGAAGTCGCTCATCTTCAAGATATACAAGATGGAGGTGTTTTTGGCTAAAAGTGTAACCCTGAGATTTATACAAGAGTAATTTGTATTTCTTTTACATATACCATTTTTTAAAGGGTATTGTGATTCTAAGACAAGAATCAAACAAGAGTCTATATAAAGACTTGCAAAAATAATGAATCTAAATTTAATCTCGTCAGCTACAACCTATATCTTAATATAATAATATATCACCTGTGTGTTGCCGGGATCGCAAGGGAGCAAAGACTAGTAACACAGCAACCTACAAGGCATGTCATAAGAGAAACTGCAACAGCAGAACCGAGGTGACAAACCAGAAAAGCAATACTATATCTATTTATATCTAAATCTTCTTCATGTCATATTTGACACACAGGGCTACCTCAAAATACAGGTGTTCAACTTAAAAGCAGCCCCAGTGATAAATAGAAATTTGCCAGGTACACATTGCATCTTGTCTATTCACTATTTAAACCGGTTCTGACTGGCTTGTCCTACGTCACATTTGTTCATCGCCCTTCCCGCACTACAATTACACACCATCACACAACCTTGACCTATACTACGTCATAACTAAAACTTCTCATTTCCATACATATATGCCAGATTAGCTCCATTCACAGGCTGCTTTTAAGTTGAACACTCTGTATTTCCATTGCTGCCGTTCTGCCCTCTTTCTGCCAATTGTTTCCATGTTGGGCCACAATCTTCAATTCTCTTTCACAGTTCTTCTCCATGTTTCCTTTGGCTCTAGGCCTTCTTTCCCATCCGCTATATACCGGAGAGCTGTTCTAGCCAATGTCCCCACTGGCATATGGCATACATGAGAAAAAGCAATACAATACCTAACAATAGCAAACATTCTTTGCCCATACTGTCCAAGAGCTTTCAAGACCTGCATCAGACTCATATTCTAAATTCTCTACATGAAAGAGGATATGTAAATGATTCTTCTTCTTCTTCTTCTTCAGCATCTCTGGTCATGCGCAATTTACCGTGGACCACAACTGGGCAGACAGCTTCAGTCTGTCAGGTTTCCCCAAAGCTTAGTTTTCAGGTCGACTGGGTGGCCACATGTTGCTTCTCAGCTCACACAGAAGAGGACAGTCTTGCAGGATATGCTCTGGTGTCTGTTCTGCCCACACTTGGCCAGAAGCTATTAGACTTCATTTCCATAGTCTTATCAGTTATCATGTCCAGGTGCTTTTAGTTGAAATATCATGACTGGTTTTTGTTCTGCATTAGTTCTGTTGAGGCAAGTCTTTTCCTCAATCATATCCATGTTTTTTGCGTCTAGCTCATTTTCTCTTATGAGGGTTTGACCTCTTGATAATAGAAAGATTGCTAAATTTGCTCTTTGCCACTGTCCAGCTAAGAGCATCAGACTCTCATTGCCTGGTAAATGATTCAAGCAATAGAGGAAATCTACAACCCTAACCAGACTGCATGAATACCGAGTCAAATGTGATGTAGATAGATAAGAGCACTATACTGGTAGCCAAAGAAGAATAGTAAACCAACAAAGAAGCAGTGTCATTAGTCGCTACAGGCTGAGACTCATACTGAGGAGTAGATATGAGCACTTATGAACTAATTGGTTCTATATGCAGTGATGATGATCCAACAACTTAACTTAACTAATCTTTTGGATGAAATAAGGAACCTTCATCACTTGTGATAGAACAACAATCTTAATGCTATGTAAAACTGTAGAAATGACTTGTTTGAGATTGTGATTGGCTGTAAGAAACGGAATACAAATTTTGAGCAACAAAATGATATCATTTTATAAATTTCAGATCCGACTTGTAGTCGAAGAAGGTCTCAACAGACTTCCATATCTAAGATGTAAAGTAACGACACCTACTGGTGAGTGTCATATTTTGCAGTAGAATGATGTTTCATAGATTTCCAAGTGAAGAATGAGTGAGATTTTGTTTATGTGAACCTAAATATTTGGGTCTAAAATAAATGTTAGGGAATTGTAGGTGGCAAAGTGGTGACGTCATTTGTCTGTTGTACTGAAGGTTGTGGGTTTGAATCCAGACAGAGTCACATGTGCAATTTTTTCATGAGATCCCTAGGATTGTTGCCGGAGCTATGGAGATCATGCTTTGTGCAATGCTCTCAGTAGATGGCATGCCATATCTGCCGACAGGGATGGAACCATATGGGAAAACCCAGTGATCACTATGGCCCAGAAAACTTTAGGCTTTGTTGCAAGACTTATCCCCTTCCGCTCCCACACAGTAACATGTGGTCTTCCAAATGCAGTATTGGCTATGAATATCCTATTATACATTAGAGTCATGTTATCAAGATCTCTTGTCAATAAGTTTAATTAAATACTGTTGTTTTTGTTAGTAAGTGTAATTAAATGCTTGCTGGTTGTTGTCCATAGATATTTTTTTTTTTTTTTCTTGTGACTGCTTTCAATCATCATAGTTTCATCTCTGAAACTGATTTTTGGTGAAAATCTGTTTTCCAATCTTCTTACAATGGCAGCAGCGTGCGACATTGTAAATTACTTTACACTGGCAGCCGTGTGCTCAATGTACTCGTAATTAGTATTCCTCGCCATAAAGGCAGATTTTCTCCGACTTCAGAGGTACTCACGTTATCGTCCTGAGTAAGACCAGGGGACTCGAACAAATGCCGGACAGTAGGTTCGAACCCGAGCTATGAGGCGTCTCACAGCTAGCAGGCCGAGCTACTATCAACTACTCTAGGCAGTCCCCCGTCCATAGATATAAATGTTATTATTTACGCTTATAAAGGTTCTAAATGTGAAGGATTGACTTCAATGCATCATATTTTATCCCATATCGCTTCATCCCTGTTGGCATAAATGGCACGCCATCTATTAAGAGTGTTGAACAAATCACGCACTCCTTAGCTCCAGCAATAATCCTAAAAATCTCATGAAAAAATGCACCTGACTCAGTCCAGATTCAAACCCACAACTTTCAGAATGATAGACAAATGTTTTAGCCACTTCGCAATATAGACTCCCATATACTTACTTGTTGCTAATAAACGTACATAATTGCAAGCTGTTGCAAGCTGTTTTGTTGCCAATAAATATAATTAATTTCACTGCTGTTTTGTTGCCAATAAATATAATTAATTTCACTGCTGTTTTGTTGCCAATAAATATAATTAATTTCCTTGCTTTTGTGGTCAATAAATATAATTCTTTCTTGCTTCGTTCTTACGACCAATTTTAATCACTCTTTGTGATATGTTTGATCTTTGCCAAGAACGTGTATACGTTGCATATTGGTTTGGTAGGCCCCTAAACTCATAGAATTCTACACGTTTAGGACATGTGCATCCGATTTCAACCAAACCTCCTTAGTCGCCTTTACGACATGCGTGGCAGGTAACAGTGATTCTATTCTTTACACCCCAAATTTGGGCCCGGTAATCACTGGGCAATAAATATAATTAATTTCACTGCTGTTTGTTGCCAATAAATATAATTAATTTCACTGCTGTTTGTTGCCAATAAATATAATTAATTTCACTGCTGTTTGTTGCCAATAAATATAATTAATTTCACTGCTGTTTGTTGCCAATAAATATAATTAATTTCACTGCTGTTTGTTGCCAATAAATATAATTAATTTCACTGCTGTTTGTTGCCAATAAATATAATTAATTTCACTGCTGTTTGTGGCCAATAAATATAATTAATTTCACTGCTGTTTGTAGTCAATAAATATAATTAATTTCACTGCTGTTTGTGGTAAATAAATATAATTAATTTCCTTGCTGTTTGTGGTCAATAAATATAATTAATTTCCTTGCTGTTTGTTGCCAATAAATATAATTAATTTCACTGCTGTTTGTGGTCAATAAATATAATTAATTTCACTGCTGTTTGTGGTCAATAAATATAATTAATTTCACTGCTGTTTGTAGTCAATAAATATAATTAATTTCACTGCTGTTTGTGGTCAATAAATATAATTAATTTCCTTGCTGTTTGTGGTCAATAAATATAATTAATTTCCTTACTGTTTGTTGCCAATAAATATAATTAATTTCACTGCTGTTTGTGGTCAATAAATATAATTAATTTCACTGCTGTTTGTGGTCAATAAATATAATTAATTTCCTTGCTGTTTGTGGTCAATAAATATAATTAATTTCACTGCTGTTTGTGGTCAATAAATATAATTAATTTCACTGCTGTTTGTGGTCAATAAATATAATTAATTTCCTTGCTGTTTGTGGTCAATAAATATAATTAATTTCACTGCTGTTTGTGGTTAATAAATATAATTAATTTCACTGCTGTTTGTGGTCAATAAATATAATTAATTTCACTGCTGTTTGTGGTCAATAAATATAATTAATTTCACTGCTGTTTGTGGTCAATAAATATAATTAATTTCACTGCTGTTTGTTGCCAATAAATATAATTAATTTCCTTGCTGTTTGTGGTCAATAAATATAATTAATTAATTTTCTCTTGATTCCTATTTTTTTTAAAATTATTAATTTTATTTCAGAATTGAAGAGTATGTTTTCTTGTTTATTTCTGATATCCCATTCTTTGATTTGAATTTTTAATGTAGCATGGTGCTGTGCTCAATTATTCAGTTTCTAACATGAGTATTCTATGCTGTATTTAGGTCATACATATGATGGACTTCACTATGAGAAAGGAAGCTGTGGAGTCAGCATTGTTAGAAGTGGTAAGAACAACTGTCACCTCAAACTTTAGATAGACTAGTTCAGTTGGGAAATTGGAAATTCCCCATTTTAGTTGTCTGACTGTTACAAATGTTTAATAGGAGATTGAATGCATTAATGCAATTTACATAATCTTTGAGTCAATTGTTATTTATTGATGAAAAGTGTTAATAATGCTGATATTCCAAGTGTTAAAATTAATTTGTGATCTAATATAGTCTTTTTTTTTTGCTTGTATTGTTTCTGAGATTATTTAATCTTAATCATTGAAGATCTTCTGACTAATGACTGTGGAGGCGGCATGTTAAAATTGCAATAATAATACTAATAATAAGGTAATATTAATAGTAACATGAATAAAAAATAATAAGTGAAAACTTAATCCTGACTACAATTTGAATGTTTTTAAATAATGTGCTCACGAAAGAAAACAGAATCATACTGTTATGCAGAAACTCATTTTTTTTCTTGAGATTCTGATTAACATTAAAACCAAAGGAATAAAATATATTGCCAAAGATGTATGACATGGTCGACTGGGCACTGCATTGGACAATGCTGCAGTACACAATACAATAGAGTTCTTCTCGTTCGCTGATGTTCAATGTCTACACAATGTGTCCGGTTCTTTGGATATATGTTGTTGTGTTTGTTAGTTCATCAAGGCTTCCAAACAGTATTGTGTGGATGTCTGTCTCTGTTGTCCACAGTTGATTCATCAGGTGACAATCTTTCAGGATGTATTCGGCTGTCTATCCACATGCACATGTGGGTGATGGAGCTAGTTTTAGTCTGTTTAGGTGTCTGTTGTGTCCAGTTCTCTCGCGATCGTTCTTTTGCCACTTTTATCATTCTATTGTGATATATAAGCAGCGAAACATCAAGAACGGATGTACGTGCGCAGCCTTCAGTACCTATTGGAGCTCAGGTGCTTATCCTTCGGTGGTGTATTCGATTTCAACCAGCGTTTACTGGGTTCACTCTCCGTTAACCTTTTGCTGTCTCCAGCCAAAACCCACAAGGCAGCAGGTTGCTATTTTCTTTCAGGGCAGCGACCCATAGACGACCTGCCCTCCCGGGCTGATGAGCGTAATCTGCCCAGCTATACCCATCTTTTTTTTATGGACTGCTTGGTTTGCCTACCGTTCAGTTTTGTGTACAGTTTACTCCGCAAGTCTTTGATTGTCCCCAATCAAACTACAATGCAGCAGTTGTGTGTCCATTTCTGAGTCGAAACCTTATCACCTGACTTTCTCTATCTAGATAGTGGTAATTGTCTCTTTGCTGGTCTTCTTTTTTAATGGTCTTGATGAGTGTTACAATAGAGTTCAGACTAGAAAAAAAAGATGGAATTTGTAAAGTTAATCATGCCTCAAAATTTACACCTTAATATCGCTGAGTGGTTACTGGGGCCTAAATATGGGGTGTAAAGAATAGAACCACTGTTACACACCACGCATGTCATAAGAGGCGACTAAGGAGGTTTGGTTGAAATCGGATGCACATCCTAAACATGTAGAAGTCTATGCGTTTAGGGGCCTACCAAACTAATGTGCAATGTATACACGTTCTTGGCAAAGATCAAACATATCACAAAGTGATTAAAATTGGTAGTAAAGAACGAACGCAAAGAAGAGGAAGACACCTTAATATGAGCATAAAAGAACATCTTTTTTAGCACTTATTATGTGTTTGTTGATATTAATAATATTGGTTTATTCTTTGACAAGGAGAAGCCATGGAACACGGTTTCATAGATTGCTGTCGATCAATACGAATTGGCAAAATTCTGGTTCGAAGGGATGAGGAATCGGAAGATGCAAAAGTTATTTATACGAATCTTCCAAAAGACATCCACCAGCGAAAAGTGTTGCTCATGTCCCCACTAATGAGTAAGTGTGACATTTCCTTATTATATTTCTTTCCATCTTTCTTTTGCATCATCATCAAGGTGCGTATCCTTTACAGGACGTTGCTCTCTTTGCAGCTCATCTGAAATTCACTCTGTCTCTAGCCAGTTCACCCACTTCGCCGATGGTCATATTCATGGTTTCTTTAATATCTTGTAGCCATCTTCTTCGCGCTACCTCAGCGTCCTAGGACCCTGCCCTCTAATATTGTTCTTTCCAGGCCATTGTGACGCTTAATGTGACCAAAGTATCTAATTTTTCTGTATAGTATGTTGTTTATCAGCCAATTCTCTTTAACATTTAATTCTTTCAGGACATCAGTGTTCTTTCTTTTTCTGTCCATGGTATTCGAAGGATATTTCTGTAGCATTTAATTTCAAAGGGCTGGATTTTCGTTCTTGTTTCTTTTACATAGTTTATTATTTTTCAATTTTTAGCATAATTTATATTCGTTTCTCTGCTCTTGTTTTGCATCATAGCATTGAGGTAAGAAAAATGGGCTTTGGTATGCGCTTCATAATCAGTGTTTTTTGTTGCCTTGGTTATCTCTGAGGTCCACCTTTTTTGCTTTGTATCCACTGTATTGGAGTAAAATTGCTCTTTGAGGTGTACTATTTGTTGGTAATCTGCTTATGTGGCCGAACCATTTAATTTGTTGTTACTTGATGAAGTTCAGCACTAACGTTATACCCACTTTTTTTCCTGATGCCTTCATTTCTCAACCAGTCTTTTCTTGATACTCCCAGCATTCTGCGTAGACATTTCATCACTATCATGACTAGTTTTCTTCTATCATTTGATGTCCAGGTTTGGTACCGATAGCATAATTATTTATATACAGTTGTATATCTGATTCATTGGTATTCACCGGACAGGTAGTAGGTCATAGATTTCTCAGCATTTTCCAGCTACTCCTTCAAGTATGCTCATTCTTACATCTGTATTATTTCGCCTGAGTGGTTACCGGGCCCAAATTTGGGATGTAAAGAATAGAACCACTGTTACCTGCCACGCATGTCGAAGAGGCGACTAAGGAGGTTTGGCTGAAATTGGATCCATGTGTCCGCTAGGGAATGCTAACCGAAACAAATGCTTGCAGAAAATGGATGCACCAGGCCGTAAGGCGATAACATGGTGTAACGACTCTCACAATGAGGAATGTGATAACGGATTCTACGGTCGTCAATCTGCCTCAGAGATTTAGCTACACAGTAAGAATGTCAGACCTACCATCATGAAGGTGGCCAAAACTTACTGTGGGAAGAGGTCGGCACAAACGGGAAGCAGAAATCATAGGAATTATATCCTACAGAACTGCCCCAGTATGCAGACTTGAGAAGAAAGAGGTGGCCCACTTATGCTATGTCCAAGACAAACTGTATGACGAGGCAGGCTGATAATCTGAGGCTGACGGCTGCCTTTATTAGAGAATCCGAAATCCCAATCTAGTGAGAATGCAGAAGAAGAAAAAACATCTGTATTATTTGTTACATTTCATTTCCCGGGCAGAAGGGAAGACTGTTGCCAGTCAGACACATCCACCACTGGTAGATAGTGTCCATACTTCGCACCCATATGTTTACCAAGGCAGTGAAAAAACATATATGCTTTTCATTATAAGTGCTACAGAAGAGTTCTCCAGATACCATGAACAGAGAAGAGGAACAAATAGATATATCCAGAAAGAATTCAAAATCAAAGAATGCTAGCCGATGCTACAAATAAGAAAGTTGAAGTATTTTGGACATTTAAAAAGACACAAAGGGTTGGAGAAGACCATTATGGAAGAAAACATCCAGGCAAAGAGAAAAGGAAGACCACAGAGAAGATGGATTCAAGATGTAATTGATAATTTGAGAATGATGTCTGCAGAGGCAGGACATCTAGCCTATGAGAGAAAGAAATTTAGGACTGTTACTAAGGCAAAGTTGTGCTCAGGACAAGCTATTTCATGATTATGAGGACCGCAGGAAAGTCTTCCACAAAGATCACTAGCACTCAGATACAATGGCAACAGACCCAGAGGATGATCACCTAAATGATGGATCTATAAGTATCCGAGACCCTAAATTCCACCTTGTATAAAGCACATAAGGAAGCTTGTTCCAGGTGCCTCTTTTTTTTACTTATGCCGGAAGGCAAAACAGGGATAGAGAATAGATAGATGAGTTGGTTGCATTGGGTCCACTTAAAGAGCTGAGTTGTCAGATTTTCCCCCCAAAAAGTTGTAAAATATTCAATCAAAAACAATATTCTAGACTTAAATTATTTGTGTCAC
Organism: Arion vulgaris; assembly: GCA_020796225.1. Taxonomy (NCBI): domain Eukaryota; kingdom Metazoa; phylum Mollusca; class Gastropoda; order Stylommatophora; family Arionidae; genus Arion; species Arion vulgaris. The sequence continues at coordinate 5,866,379 of CM036762.1, forward strand.
TATAAATTCATTGTAAAGTTTAAGAATATACTCTGTTTATAAATATATCTGGTTGATCTTGGTCCATATTTCTTAATTGTGTGAGAGAAGTTAGAACGAATCAACTAATTGTTGCTTTTTTGTTGAGTTTCATCATCAAGGTGTGTATCCTTTATAGGACGTTGCTCTTTTTGCAGCACATCTGAAATTCACTCTGTCTCTTGACAGTTCACCCACTTCCTCGATGGTCATGTTCATGGTTTCTTTAATATCTTGTAGCCATCTTCTTCTTGGTCTGCCTCTGCGTCCTGGGACCCTGCCCTCTAGTATTGTTCTTTCCAGGCCATCATGACACTTGATGTGACCAAAGTATGTAATTTTTCTGTATAGTATGTTGTTTATCAGCCAATTCTCTTTAATGTTTAGTTCTTTCCGGACATCAGTGTTCTTTCTTTTTCTGTCCATGGTATTCGTAGGATCTTTCTGTAGCATTTAGTTTTGAAGGACTGGATTTTCGTTCTTAATTTTTGTGTAATAGTCGATGATTCACAACCATAAGTAGCCACTGGGAAAATGCATGCTCTCAATATTTTTAATTTTAGTATTTTGCTTGTGCTTTGCCACATGTTCTTCATTTTCTTGATTGCTATTGCCAATCTTCTTGAGATCTCTTTGGAGCAGTCACCGTTATTGTTAATTATTGAGCCCAGATATTCGTAGCTCTCTACACATTGGAGTTCTTCATTGTGAGAGTGTTTAGTTGGCAGAAATGCTAGCATCTTCTTTTCTTATTGCGCATAACTGCCCTTATTCCGACAGACCAGAGGATAGATTCTGTGTTGCTTCTTTCTGATTTGTCTCCCTTCTTTCTGATTTGTCTTCCTTTTTGTTCTTCTTCTCTTAACTCCACTGAAGCATAAGACAGACATCAACAAATTTTCTCAGACCAAATCTGTCTTGAGCAAGCCAGTTTATTTCATTCCAGGTCTTCCTGTCTCTTCTCTTTCTGTCTACAGTTCATCTCAATGTCCTTTTTGTTAATTTGTATTTATGTTCTACAAGAGCTTCACATATCTATCTAGTATTTGTTTCGGTATTTATAATTATTTTCTCTATCCTCAGAATTTTTATAATTCTAATTTTCTTGTGATGTTTGCAAGCATTCCTTCTGTATTTATTGCAGGTTCAGGCAATGCTGTAGCTGAAGCATTGAAGATCTTAAAAGCTCACGATGTTAATGAAACAAGTGTTGTCTTATTAAACCTGTTCTCTACCCCACAAGGTGAGCTTTAATAATATAAAGGACAAACATAAGGCATCAGAATTTGTTGTATCTGTTCAATTATTGTACTAGTTTATGTTGTATATATTCAATTATTGTACTAGTTTATGTTGTATATATTCAATTATTGTACTAGTTTATGTTGTATATATTCAATTATTGTACTAGTTTATGTTGTATATATTCAATTATTGTACTAGTTTATGTTGTATATATTCAATTATTGTACTAGTTTATGTTGTATATATTCAATTATTGTACTAGTTTATGTTGTATATATTCAATTATTGTACTAGTTTATGTTGTATATATTCAATTATTGTACTAGTTTATGTTGTATATATTCAATTATTGTACTAGTTTATGTTGTATATATTCAATTATTGTACTAGTTTATGTTGTATATATTCAATTATTGTACTAGTTTATGTTGTATATATTCAATTATTGTACCAAAGCCTGTGTGTTGATGGGGCTCTCAAGAGGAGTAACAAATAGTAACACTGCGGGGACTGCCTAGAGTAGTTGATAGTAGCTCGGCCTGCTAGCTGTGAGACTCCTCATAGCTCGGGTTCGAACCTACTGTCCGGCATTTGTTTGAGTCCCCCGGTCATACTCAGGACGATAACATGAGTACCTCTGAAGTCGGAGAAAATCAAATCTGCCTGTATGGCGAGGGAATACTAATTAAGAGTACATTGAGCACACGGCTGCCAGTGTAAAGTAATTTACAATGTGCAGCTGCGCCATTGTAAGAAATTGGAAAAATGGATTTTCACGCAAAAATCAGTTTCAGAAATGAAACTTCGTCTGAGTTGAAAGCGGACGAAAAAAAAAAAAAAGTAACACTGCGACCTACAATACATGTCGTAAGAGGCAACTGAGGTAGGGGCCTAGGGAAGCTAAAATAGTAAATAAAAAGCGTAGCAGAAATCGGATGTGTTGGCTTATACATAAATCTAGTACATCGGTATTTTAGGTGACCGCGCGCATACTTGTAAGCACATAACTGGCACATCATACAATCGCTCTTAGATTTGGATCACATACAAATCAGAGGGAGTGGTGAACAAGTGGTTGATATGGGGCATTCGAAGAAGAAGTACGCACGACCTCACAGTCAGAAAAAGTAACAAAGCACAAACATGCTCTTTGGCGTAGATCATACACATGCTGCATTGAGTGGTTGAAAAATGATCAGTAAAGAGGTAACGAACTTCAGCGCAAGAGAAATCGAAAGATGTCTGGGAATGTAAGGTTAGGCTTTTCTTCTTTGCTTCGTTCTTGAACCAATTTTAATCACTCTTTGTGATGTTTGATCTTTGCCAAGAATGTGTATATGTTGCACATTGGTTTGGTAGGCCCCTAAACGCATAGACTTCTACACGTTTAGGACATGTGCATCCGATTTCAGCCAAACTTCCTTAGTCGCCTCTTACGACATGCACAGCAGGTATTGGTTATTGGTTACTAAACTGACATCATTGCACTCGGCAGACCCATAGGTGCTCAGTCTCCCCCAACAGATATCAAGAGTATGCATACTGATGGTTCCTGTGGCTCGCTGATTAAACACACCTCTCACTCTGCCTCTCAGGCATCCAGTTCGACTTGCGCTGCAGGTAACAGTGGTTCTATTCTTTACACCCCAAATTTGGGCCCTGGTAATCACTGGACGACAAGGTTAGCAACTCAAAGACTGGTACAAGCTAGGAGCTGCCCTATTTAAAAATGTCGAGAAATTGGATGTGCCTGCCTACGGGTCTGTAGGCGCATAAGTGGTACAATTTACAAACGCTCTTATGTGCAAATCACATCCAGATTACAATGGGTAGTTCAACAAGTGGTTGATATGGAGCGAATGAAAAAGTGTGTTGAATAATACACATACACGTGCCCGAGTGGTTACCGGGCCCAAATTTGGGATGTAAAGAATAGAACCACTGTTACCTGCCATGCATGTCGTAAGAGGCGACTAAGGAGGTTTGGCTGAAATCGATGCATGTGTCCTAAACGTAGAAGTCTATGCGTTTAGGGGCCTACCAAACCAATGTGCACGTATACACGTTCTGGCAAAGATCAAACATATCACAAAGAGTGATTAAAATTGGTCGAAAGAACGAACGCAAAGAAGAAGACACATACACTTTTGCTGAAATTTGGATATGCACGTCATACATGCTGTAGGGACCTACGAGGACGCACCGTATTCACATTCTTGGCGCAAACCACAAAGATCACAAAGAATGGTTAACTTGTTTGATAAGAACAAACACAAACAACCTAAATTTACTAAAGAAGCCTTAAATGTATTTACAGTATAATTATTTTATATGTGTACTTCACAGCTGCTCAGCGTCTGGTTAGCGAGTTCCCTGGATTGACTATCCTGACATCTGAAGTTCATCCAGTTGCTCCAACTCACTTTGGACATAAATATTTTGGTACAGATTGAGACGTGCATTACAGAAAATCCAAAGATATTAGCAGTGATATTTTCTGTTGTTGTGATTACTCAAATAGAATGACTGCAGTTTTAATTACTTTTGGGTCAAGGTGAAATACGTAGACAAGAAGTAGAATAGTTTTACAAAGTACCAAAAAAATATGATACAGTAACATTTCAATGAGAAGGCTTTTATCAAGCAAAGGATACAAAAACAGACAGAATACAAGATGATGGTCCTATACCAGCGATGTCCAATGCGGTGCCATGGCGCCTTTGTGATACTTCACTGGTACCATATTTTACTCCTCCGGCTTTAACGGTAATCAGAATATCAAAGGGATAAATGTGTTTCTGAATAACTGTATGATTGTTTTTTCATAAGCACAATATTTTTAAAAATTTAACTTGTAGTCAATATTCAGTTTTATGTTATTTTTAAAAAAATTCATGTTATTTATATTGCTTTATTATTATTATTATTACAATTGCTACATGGCGCCCGCACTTCCACAGTTCATAGTCAGATGCACCCCAATATCTAACAATGTTGTATAGCACTGCCATATACTATATAAATGGCTTTTTGTTTTTACAGATGGTCAAGTGTTTTACTGTGACAACTTATGAATTTGCACTTGTCTCTCTTGCCTTTAAGCTCAAATCTAAGTCTCTTTACAAAAGATTCTGCACCTTTGTTTAATGTTGTTTTCCACATAACTTGGTCATCAGCTAGTGTTTCCCATTTATTGGAACTGATAGAAAAGTTCTTCATTGAGGCCTTGCAGATTTTCTTATATCTGAGCAGTGGTCTGCATTAGAGCCTCTTGCCTTCTAAAAGTTCACAAAACACTTGTTTTGGTATGCGGATAGTTTCCTTTCTTCTCACGTCATAGTCATCTTAGTCTTCTGCTGCTGAGCATTACCATGATGGATAGCAAGTTTGTAAGTTGCAGTACTTCAGAGTTGGTTATCTTGTCAGACTACCTAGTGTTCATAATCTTACGCAGACATCGAAGACGAAAGATCTCAAGTGTCCTATGCACAGCAAAAACAATTCCTAACTTTATATCTGTTGTATAGGCCCTATTATCATGTATCCCATTTGTTCCTGTATAATTTTCTTGATTAAATCCTTGTATTTGAAATGTTGTTATATCTTGTATATGTACTTTGTAAAAATATTTCGCCTTTGGTACATAGTTTTACAGCAGTCTTCTGTTTTATCGATACTTTTAATTACCAACCAAACCAGGAACATTAAAAAAAAATATTACTAATTAACTCTTTCCACGCTTTAAGCCGCACACTGCGCCACGCAGAAGTCCGTTGCACGCTTTAAGCCGCACACTGCGCCATAGAGTTGCTTCCTTATAAGAAGTCTTTCTAGTTTTACTTCTACTACTTTTTAACCTTGTTATTCTATTAGGTTGTCAAGTTTTCTTCAATTTAATATATAATAATATAGATATGTTTATTTATTGACAAGTAGTTGGGATCGTAATTTCTTTTAAATTATTTTTTTTACTTCCTTGAATTAACTGCTTAAAAATTGAGGAAATAAATGGGTGTGGAAAGAGTTAAGGAACAAGCTATTATGCTTGTCCTAGGACAAACAGAAAATAATTGTGTAATTGAGAATTTGTGTTGTAACTGCTCCGAGATGGACACCAGAGGGTAGATGCTTAACGCGGAAAGTCCAAATCCATCTGGAGAAGAACAGGAACTGAAAGAAATGAATCACAGCTGGAACACGATACAGAGGATGCCCAAGAACAGATAAGAATGGCATGCATTTGTTGCTGCCCTAAGCAGCAGTAGCCTCACATGCTGAATAGAGTTTAATTGGTTCTAAACTTACAAACAAATTCTTTAAAATTTTCATAAATACATTCTTAGTGAACTGCTCTGCATGGGGTCATATGGATTGAGAATGGGCCTTCTGTGGACAAAAGCAACACCAGCAATGCCCTAAGAGTTAACATATGCAAGTTTTGCATACCAATGGGTGTGGCAAGACAGGAAAACCATGAGAGAAACCCCAGCAGATACATCGACCAGCACAGAACAGGTCTTATTGGTCTAAACATACTGAAATACATGTTTGGGAGGAGATCAGAGCAATTATAGACATGTTCGATGATGATTTTCAAATGAACAATGCTCTACATTGTTGAGTAATTCACTTTGTGCATTGGTTTGCTTGGAGAATAACTCGAGTTTTGTAATAGTATCTTACGTTATGATAGTAAGTAAAAGAATTCATTTTTACCATGAGGTCCTTTGGGGAATGCATTGTTGGGCTAATATATTTCTTTGGCCACTGGCACACAGCCGGTAATGAGGTTTTTTACATTGGAAATGCTGATGCGGAGGATAGTCTCTCTCTGCATTTTTTACCTCCATATGCGATAGTGTTTCTCTTCTTTTTGAGCCATCCCTTGCATGCCTCTGGCCAACCGCTTCCAGTTATCTTTGTATATACTGCATGATTTTAGATCACACTTTTTTGTGTCAATGAAGTGCAGTAATGGGCGCCCATGCTGTCAGTATCAGTTTCAATTTGGCCATATAGAATGTCCTTTAGGATTCTACTATCACTCAAGTGACACACATGCCCCAGCCAGCTCATATATTGCTTTACCTACTTTACGATACTAAGTAATCATTGGCAATTAAAAAACCGATTGCATTTATTTGTGTAACTGTAACTTTATGTTAATAAATTTGTTGTACTACATGATGGAGTTTATTTTCTTTACCATGTTTAATATCATAATTAGTTGTCAGATCGTCACTGCACATCAAACCAATTAGTCCATAAGTGCTCAGAATTATGCAAACTATAGACAAATCAGAGGAGAAACAAATAGAGCAATATTAATTGCCAAGAAAAAAGCATAGGAAACATTCAGAAGCATTCTGGCAGAAGAAAGAACAGCACCAAGAGAATATTACAGGAAAGTAAGAGAAATAAGACATCACAATGAAGAATACAACCCAACAGAGATTTTAAATGATGAAAAAGGGCAACCGATCTTGGGGCTGAAATTAATCCTAGAAAGATGAAAAAAGTACTTTAAAGAACTACTTAACTGAGATAAATCTAAAGGGAAATAAATTGCTATAGAACAGAGGAAGAAATAGAGGAATTAGAAGAAGAAATGCCAGTCTGCCCAGCGTGTTCGTTGGACTACGGGTGACTATCCCTCTGTGTGTGCGGGTTCAATTCCGCGGATGGCAGAAAAAGCCCCAGATTTACGGTGTTCGTGGCACCGAACCGAAGGGTTACGATGTCCATGGTACCGAGCTGAAAAGCTCAAGTGCTTCTGGATCAAAAAAAAAAGAAATACTACAGGAAGTACTGACATAATTAGGAACTCGATCTCACCTACACTTAGATCAGGATCTCAGGAAAATATCCCGATGACTCCATGAAGGAATGAACCGAGTACCTATTAGCATGAGAGGTAAGCAGCTATCTCTACGCCACAGAGATTTCCCTTGCTTGCTTGACATCATGATATTATACTTATGGATATATGGGAAGACTGCAGTAAAACTAGGTAGCAATGTGAAACACATAAAAACAAGGTACTGTAGTTTTACAAAAACAATCCACTTCTGTTGTATCCTATGCTTGATAAAGGCCTTTTGGTCGAAACATTGCTGTGTATTGGTATTTTGTAAAACTTCAGTACTTTAATTGTATGTGTTTTGATATTGTACTTCAAATATAATTCACAAATATAACTTATAAAACATCACAGTTCATCATGAGGTCTCACAAAGGTTTATTGATTGTGTATCTACAACTGAAACATAACAATATCAACAAACACCTAGTTTTGCAGGTTCTTGCATACAACTTCAGTTCTATATGAAGCATAACAAGACCGCTCAACTGTCAAACACCATAAACAACACACATTTGTTATGAAAGAACAGTTGTCAAAACATTTTCTAAAGAACAAGAAGCAAGCAAGCATTTCTGTGTGTGGGTGCAGAGCATATTAGAAACCTGGTGGGAACAAATAATTCAAAGGTAGATAACATGTTCAATTCAAACATGACACATTTTAAGCATCATAACATAGATATAATTTTTTCAGATACAATTGATTATGTCAAACTCATATACAAACACTTTAGATATATATTTTTCTTCTTGATATACAGATTGATTATAGTTACCCAACTCGTATAACAAAACTAATATAGATATATTTCTTCTTTAGATATGCCAGATTGGATTATGGTTACCAAACTCGTATAACAAACACTACACTATAGATATATATTTTTTCTTCTTATACATGCCAGATTGGATTGTGGTTACTAAAATTATACACTATGAAAATCGTGGCATATCCTTTTACAGGACGTCCCAATCAACCACAGTAAATGAATCGTTAATTTTTAGGCACCACTTATATGGTCAGTGGTTTCCAGTGCTATCTGAACGGTGAGGTCTATTTTTACCTTCATAAAAACCCACTGGAAGAATTTGCTGTCCACTACAGAGTTTGAACAAGGTACACTTGGGTTGTGATCAAGCTCACTTCTGCTTAAGCTACAGACGCCCACATATAGATACACATTTTTGTTTCTTAGATATGCCAGAATGGATTGTGGTTGCTAAGATTACTATCTTACTGAAAAATTAAGTTGTAGGAGAAAATCTTTTGAATGATTCAGGGTCAGTCCTGTTACTCTAACCTTTTAGATAACAGTAAAAGATGATGAAAGAGGTCAAATGATAATAAATACAAGGAAAAAGATGTCAAAAATAAATTAATTATTGTCTTGTTGTCATGGATATTTCAATTATAGAATGGGTGAAAGTAATGGATGGTAATTCACATGTTTGATCTTCTGGTTTTTTTTCTACTTATGGTGAAACTGAAAAATTTGATAGAAATCATTGACTGGTAGTTCACTTACTTGATCCTAGTTTTTCTACTTATAATGAAACTGGAAAATTCAATAGAAAATATTGACTGGTAGTTCATATCCTTGATCCTACAGTTTTTCTACCAAGTGCCACAGGCTAGAGAGAGAGTGAGAGAACATGAAGGACCAAGATATGATTGGAACCAGGTCAGAAGAGAGACAACTAATAGGACAATGTTGTCGTTTGGTGACCTGCACATCTCAGGTGAAAATGGAGTTACTAAGTAAATTATATTTGTAATAATTTTGACCTTCAATTACACACATTTTTTATTGTACAGTATGCAAATTAGTTGCAGTAACCTCTAAAGTTGGATAAGGCATGTCTGTATGGTGGTGCCCTGATTACCTGTTGCCCTGACTATGCCCAAGTTCATAGCAAGCAAATGCAGAAGTTGCATACTTTGCAGAGAATTGATATCTTCTGGGTTTGCAAGAAAGCTCTAAAGAAATCCCAAGGAAAATAAGAGGAAGAATACTGAAAACTGATAACTTTTTAAAGGATGAAACTGTGTCATAAAAACCACTCCATAAAAAGCAGAATTGTATAATAAACAATAGCTGCACACGCAGCTTAACATTAAATTATTGTCAACATGAGTATAAGAATATATTTTATTATATCTATCTACAAAAAACAATCTAATCCATATTTTTATAACTGTAAGGTTATCACAAAAGATTTGCATCAAATGGTAGCCATAAAACAAATATTTTAGTGGCATCAATTTCATTCAAAACAGATTTATCAATAGCATTGCTAAGTATATGAGAGTTACAGAAACTCATTTTATTATAAATTTACTTTGTTTCATACATCTTCATGCCACTTTATAAGACACTTGTGTGATTTGAGCCACGTTCGTGAGGATGTTGCACTATTTACAACAAAACTGTAATATATGTAACTTTCGGTCCAGCATAACTGATTTTGCCATGTCATTTTTTTGCTGCTTTTCCAGTTGTTTCATTATGAGATTTGGTAGGAATAAAATTTAACTTTTGACTATTTAAAATATTATCTAGACATCGGCACGCGTCCTATTCTCATTTTGATTTTAACAGAGGAACTATAACATGCAAAATTTGCACATGACCTCTACATTTATTTTTGTCCATTTGTAACAGGACCAGACACTTGACCCTGTATCAGGAAGGACTGAAATTTTTCTGTCTTTTCTTTACCTCTAGGTTCACTTGGATTTGTCTCGTTCTCTTCATAAGTTCCTCATTTGTGACCCTATCAATTTCTTTCTAACATTCAAAGGGAATAGTTGGTTGGATGAACCCTGCCAATACCAACAGCAAGATGTGTTTCAAACACTCAATAGGTACAGATTCTTCTTCTTTTGTTGTCACACTGTTACTAGGTTATTGCAGAGTATTGTGGTTTTCTGTTTTTGTCTTGTACTACTCTAGTGACTTGAGTGAGTTATTTTTGCTTTTGACAGGATTCTGCTATGCCATCTAACCATCTTTTTCGTGGCCTCCTTTCCTTATGTTATGTTGTAGAAGACTCTGTATATTGTGGAGTTTGGATGCATTCTTATTATGTTGCCGAACCACTTAATTCCTTGTTTGTCAATGTAATTCAAGCAAGGTTCTGTGCCAACTTTCTTTCTTATGCTGATGTTGGTGACTGTCTTTTCTGTTATTCTTGGTAACTTTTCATAGGCATCACAATTCACAAATAGATCTTTGGAGGTACAGATTATTTGATGAACTATGCTAATACCAACAGATAAATTTGTTTCAGACACTCAAAGAGGCACAGCTGATATCATGATACCAGCTTGATACCAAACTTATGTGCGCCGGATCATAAAGGTAATATATAGTATAGCATAAACAGATATTTGTGAGTACATCTGGAGATTACAGGAGAAATTTATCACCAATTAATTTCATTATATGAAGCGTTAAATGCACATATTGACCTTGCTATTCAAATGTTATCATTGAGGGAAAAAACTATCGTTACAGCCTGTAATACCGCTTTTTGGGTGGCGGGGACATGTGCCGGTGGAATTTAATGGCCACATGGCTAGTGCAGACGCTGTGAAACTGTTTCGTTGACGCAGAAAAAACCCAACTCATTGGCCGTACCAGAGATTGAACCCGGGTCTCCTGCATGGGAGCTACGCTCTATTCCATTTGGGCAGATACTTCACATAGGAGAAAAATTGTAAAAATTGGGTGCAAAAATTTACATTTAACAGAAGATAAGTCACATCTATAAAGTGTTGCATGACCTCTAGAGTAATGTACACGTAAGAACTGTGTTTCTTGTGGGATTAAAATAACCTTTTAACTCCCATACTATGACAAGCCCTCTAGCAAGCCATTTGGACAGTACCAATTTCACTGCTAGGCACCTCACATGTCAAAATGATTTATTAAAAACAAATACTTAGTGGATCCAATAATTGTGTACAATTCTTTGCAGAATAGAGCAGGTGAATTTATAAAGTAGAGCTTTAAACTCTAAATATATTAATTTATGAAATAGTCGCCAGTGTATTGCTGGGGACTGCAATGGAGCAAAGAATAGTAATATTGCGACCTACAAGGCATGTTGTAAGAGGCAACTGAGGTAGGGGCCTAGGGAAGCTACCTAGTAAATAAAAAGTGTATCAGAAATCAGATGTGCTGACCTACTTGTAGGCGCATAACTGGCACAACATACAATCGCTCTTAGGCCCAGATCCCATACAAATCACAAAGAGCGGTTTAGCAAGTGATATGGAGCGTTTAAAGAAAAACGAAATAGTTCTTTGGTGTTCCATTAAAAATTGTATTCTAAATACCAGCTCGTAAAAACACGGTTTTTACTGTGCGTATACTAAGAGTTAAAATACATTACTTCTTACATTTACGGATTTAGTATGTATAAACGTACATTTTATTATGCCAGTTCATTGTTATTACACTATCTGTCAACACAGGCAAAGCAGTAACACTTAAAAAACAAAAACATGTACAAAGAAAAGGTTAAAGGCAAATGGGCAAAACAAAGATATGGCTATAAGTAGGAAGGAATCATAAAGTATTCAACAAAGACAACATTCTTAGCTAATCATAAAGTAAAGAAAATGCTGGGGCATTGTGGTTGAACTATTGAATCTGGTGTAGACTGCAGGAAACCTATTTAATGTCTTGATTGGCTGCTCAAATTCTATCCTGGTCTGAAGAAATAATCCAGAGAAAATACTACATGATTCTATCAGATTTTTTTCTATATTGATGTGTAGTGGTCATCCAGAGAAATCACTACATGACCCTGTCAGCTTTCTTCTACCCTGAGCTGTAGTGGTCATCCAGAGAGAACACTACATGACCCTGTCTGCTGTCTCTCTTCTACGATGAGCTGTAGTGGTCATCCAGAGAGAACACTACATGACCCTGTCTGCTGTCTCACTTCTACCTTGAACTGTAGTGGTCATCCAGAGAGAACACTATATGACCCTGTCTATCTTTTACCCTGAGCTGTAGTGGTCATCCAGAGAGAACACCACATGGTCCTGTCTCTCTTCTACCTGCTGGCATTGGCAACTGTGAATCTGTGCAATGCTCAACCCTCAGCAATGATGATCAACTCAATTGTTAAAGCTCTTCCATGCCACGCTGTTCAGTATCTTTTCTCTCTATCATCATCTACCTATCTGCATAGCAATTATCTGGTTACAACAACGGCAAAATAACAAAACATGAAGTAAAGCAGGTTTTTTGAAATTCTATGATCTATTTCTGCACTTTACTGCATTACTTAATGTTTTGGTATACAGTCCACTTTCAATAATATATGGTATGATCTGATTAGTATTGAGAAACTGTATTGACATAAGTTAAAATGTGTTAAAAATCTAGTATCAGGATGTTTAATCTGTTATATTATTGCTAAAACTTAAAAGAAACGAATAAAGGAAGGCTGTTATAAATTACATTTTTGTTCAACAAAAAAATTTACATAAATATTGTCACACTATAAATATCATTAGGCAACATGTTAGCCAATAGGAAAATCTAATTTGGTTGCCACTGTTTTTTTAGGCAAACCTAAAGTTAGGAAAAAGATAATGTGAAAACTGATTTGTTTATCTACATAGATTTGTTACGAGATATACCCGTTCAAATTGAGCACTTGTTACATGTAATTAAAGTCCTGTACTGCTATGTTACAAACATCACTCGAACAGCTAATCTTGATGGACGTTACTACTACAAACACCAGATTTTAAATATGAACATATTTTACGAATGTATTAAAATTATGTTCTCAATTTTAGCTTTTCTAAAAAAGTAGTCAGGTTTTTTTGGGGGTAAATGTCAAATTCTATAAAATGATAATTGCAATTGAATTTTAAAAAAAGAAAATAGGGCAGATCCATTTCCGTGATGTTAAGACTGAAAGATAATTTGATGATCTCATCTCTGAAATAAAGAAAACAGAAGATGTTAGTTATTGCATAAGCAGGAAGATAACAAACAAGACATATTTTATTGTTGACAGCAGGATAGTTGTTATTGTATGATGAAACTGGATTCACTCAACCATCGGGAGACTTGTAGGTGCTAGCATCCCTTAGCAGATGTGAAGGATATGTATGTTGACAGTTTCTGTGGCTTGTTGGTTATACACAATCATTTGGCCTCAAGGTGCTCCATCCGATGGAATTAAAATTCATGCAGATGCAGTGCATCTGCCTCATTCTCCAACATGAGGTCATTGAGCAGGTGCAGTATATATCAAATAATAGCATATCCCTTGACGACATGCTTTCATCATTCCCTTGCAGAATAACATTTTCATCACAATCCGCTTGAAAAACTCTGTCTCTAGCAAGTTCCTCCTCCAGCGTCATGTTCTAGGTTTCATTGATGTCCTGCTGCCACCTTCGTCTTGGTAGTTCCCTGCCACCTTCGTCTTGGTAGTTCCCTGCCTCATACTCCAGAAACCATGTTTTCCATTACCGTTCTATCTAAACCACTGTGTATTTAAAGTGGCCAAAACATTACATCTTCCGCAACATTATTTATGAGCCAATGCCCCTTAGTATGCAGGTCTTGTAAACAGGGCTTAATAAATAAAAAACTAGCATCTCCTCTATAAACTAAATTATTAAGAATACCTGACTTACAGAAGTTGAAGCTTGTTAGTTGACTTTCTCTTGGTTCAAGTATGGAGTCTGAGAACAAAATACAAACATATATATATTTGATGAAATCAATTATGAATCCATTAAAGCAACAATTCTTCTAAAATACTACTGTAAGCTCTGATTGGTTAACGAATCGCAATCATAGCATTCTGAGCAGAACCATAGGTGCTCAGTATCCCCCAACTTACGTCGAAGAGTATGCACTCTGATACTTGTTTATAATAGGCGCCTGATGTTAGATCTTGAATCGATCCAGCGATTTAAGCAGTTTGGAGTTTACCGCTGTACTGGTAGAACTGGATGCCTGAGAGGCAGATTGAGGAGTGTGTTTAACCAGCGAGCCACGAGAACCATCAGTATGCATACTCTCTGATATCCGTTGGGGCAGACTGAGCACCTATGGGTCTGTCGGAGTGCAATGATGTCAGTTTAGTAACCAATAACCAAAGGTGTCTGAAAAATATGTACCAGTTTCAGAGTACAACCATAAGTAATCAATGGATCAAATTGGTTTCCTTTGTGTCATCAGCAATATGTATAGAGACATTGTGGTCATTGTTTCAGAAATGATGGCAAGCAAATATTGTGATCCCTAGTGGTGGTAGACATGGTATATATATCTATTTTGATCACTTCTTTCAGCAGTTATTGTATATAGATATTATAGCTTAGAGTCAGCATCTTTGTTATGTCACTATTAAGCATTAGATAGCTTAGGGGTATCATACAGATCTTCTTCACCTTTCAACTCCCAAAGGAGCACAGGTCTTCAACAACCTTCTTCCAGCTCTCCCATGCCATCCCTTACAATTCTTTCCATGTTTTACCTATCCGTTTAATATCAGCCTCCAGATAGCTTACCATAAATATGCATGGCACTCCTTTATCTATACATAACATTACTTTAGCATTATTGTATCACAACATAACATTACTATACTATATAATACTATAGTTACTATGTCACTACATAGCATTACTCTATCGATACTACATATCTACATGGCATTACTCTATCGTTACTACATATCATTACTCTATCATTATATATCTAAATACCATTACTCTATCGTTACTACATATCTGAACAGCATTACTCTATTGCTATTATACAGGGTGTTCAAGATAAAAGCTGTCTGTGAATGGAGCTAATCTGGCATATATGTATGAAAATGAGAAGGTTCAGCTATGATGTAGTATAGGTCAAGGTTGTGTGACGGTGTGTAATTGTAATGGGGGAAGGGGTGATGAACAAATGTGACGTAGGACGAGCTAGTCAGAACCGGTTTAAATAGTAAATACACACAACGCGATAGGTTATCTGGCAACTTTCAATTTGTCAATGAGGCTGCAATTATCTTGAACACACTGTATATCTACATAGCATTACTCTATCATTACTACATATCTACATAGCATTACTCTACACATATTTCAATACATAATTGCGTAAAGTAATATTGATTACAATATTCAATAAGAATTCTAAAGTTTTGCTAGCAAGGTCAGATGTCAAATATTTAAACAACTGACTAATAACATAATAGCCATCCATTGCAAGCAATGATGACAACAGCCTCAGACTATGCTGCTGCACATCTCTGGGCTAAACAACAGATCCAGAGAGGTATAAATACAAAATTTGCACCCCACACAACAAATATGTTTTCTCCCCCACTTGCTGTCTATATATGGCTTGCACAATTCTGCCTGCCAATATTTATCTTCATAAATGCATGCTGATATATATTAATCACTCAAAGCAAAGTATACATTAACCAATATAAAGCTCATATAAAGAAATATATTAAAATTAAAACACACACATATATTCTATGATAATGTCAACAGAACACTCTAAACGTTAAACTCTAACAAATATGATCAGAACACTAAACGTTAAATCTAACAAATATATCAGAAATGTCTAAAGTAAACTTAAATAAACATATCAGTACAAATTCTAAAGGTAAAAATCAACAAATAGAGTCAGAATTCCTAAGGTTAAACTTTAACAAACTATAGATCAGAACACTCTAAACGTTAAAATCTAACAAGCATACAGAAATGTCTAAATGTAAAAAAAAAAAATGTAAAATAAACATATCATGCACAAATTTCTAAAGGAAAAGAATACAAACAACATACTAATTGTAGTATTCCTATAGGTGCTTAAACTTTTTCAGCAAACTAAGAGTGCCAGATCGCTTAACACAGTAAGTTTTTTTTTTTTTCCCCTCTTTTTCTTTCGTCCGCTTTCAACACAGACAAAGTTTCATCTCTGAAACTGAATTTTGCGTGAAAATCCGTTTTTTCAATTTCTTACAATGGCAGCAGCGTGCACATTGTAAATTACTTTACACTGGCAGCCGTGTGCTCAATGTACTCGTAATTAGTATTCCTCGCCATACAGGCAGATTTTCTCCGACTTCAGAGGTACTCATGTTATCGTCCTGAGTAAGACCAGGGGACTCGAACAAATGCCGGACAGTAGGTTCGAACCCGAGCTATGAGGCGTCTCACAGCTAGCAGGCCGAGCTACTATCAACTACTCTAGGCAGTCCCCCACACAGTAAGTAAAGTAGGCGGTGAGGAATCCTGCCATACCATGAAGTACATTGGGGAATACAGTGTAAGACAAGTATTTTTCATTGGCCATCAGCCCATGGTGGGTGATGCAGTCAACACCACGCTGGCTATAACTGTCCTGGTCCGTGATGGGTATGTGATCAACACAACGCCGGCCTAAACTTTCCAGTCCTTATGAATAGAACTATATGTGAGACATGGGATATCTTCTTCTTCTTTGCGTTCATTCTTACGACCAATTTTAATCACTCTTTGTGATATGTTTGATCTTTGCCAAGAACGTGTTGGTAGCACGTTGGTTTGGTAAGCCACTAAACGCAGACTTCTACACGATTAGGACATGTGCATCTGATTTCAGCCAAACCTTCTTAGTTGCCTCTTACGACATGTGTGGCAGGTAACAGTGGTTCTATTCTTTACACCCCAAATTTGGCCGCGGTAACCACTCGGGTGACATGGGATATCTCATTTCAAACATGTCAGGTATAATGCGTGCCAAACATTTGTTAAATTTATCATCATCATCCTCATCAAATAGCTTGTCCTGAGCAGAACTTTGTCCCCCTAACAGTCCTTCGGAATTTCTCTCATAGGCCAAATGTCCTGCCTCTGCCATGCTCAAACTATGAACTCTGTAGCTGCAGCAACAATTTTAGGTATCTCAAGAAAAAATTGCATGTGTAACTGTCCAGATTCGAACCCACAACCTTCAGGATGAAAGACAAATGTCTTAATCATTTCATCATAGAGACCCCCACATATTAAGTTATAACAGATACAACAATGGCGTAACACATAAAAAACAAAGTACTGTAGTTTTACAAACAAATGTCTTAATCATTTCATCATAGAGACCCCCACATATTAAGTTATAACAGATACAACAATGGCGTAACACATAAAAACAAAGTACTGTAGTTTTACAAACAAATGTCTTAATCATTTCATCATAGAGACCCCCACATATTAAGTTATAACAGATACAACAATGGCGTAACACATAAAAAACAAAGTACTGTAGTTTTACAAACAAATGTCTTAATCATTTCATCATAGAGACCCCCACATATTAAGTTATAACAGATACAACAATGGCGTAACACATAAAAACAAAGTACTGTAGTTTTACAAACAAATGTCTTAATCATTTCATCATAGAGACCCCCACATATTAAGTTATAACAGATACAACAATGGCGTAACACATAAAAACAAAGTACTGTAGTTTTACAAACAAATGTCTTAATCATTTCATCATAGAGACCCCCACATATTAAGTTATAACAGATACAACAATGGCGTAACACACTAAAAACAAAGTCCTGTAGTTTTATAAAGTACAAGGGGACTGCCTAGAGTAGTTGATAGTAGCTCGGCCTGCTGGCTGTGAGACGCCTCATAGCTCGGGTTCCAACCTCTGTCCGGCATTTGTTGAGTCCCTGGTCTTACTCAGGACGATACGTGAGTACCTCTGAAGTCGGAGAAAATCTGCCTGTATGGCGAGGAATACTAATTACAGTACATTGGCACACAGCTGCCAGTGTAAAGTAATTTACAATGTACGCTGCTGTCATTGTCGAAATTGGAAAACGGATTTTCACGCAAAAATCAGTTTCAGAGATGAAACTTCGTCTGAGTTGAAAGCGGACGAAAGAAAGAAAGAAAAAAACAAACAAACAAAGTACAAAAAAAACAATATACAACATTGTTTCAACTAAAAGGTCTTTATCAAGCAACGGACACAACAGATGTGAAGAAATGTAGACTTCTTATATGACAGACATAACATATCTTCGTTTATATTGTATCCTTTCCTTGAAAAAGGCCTTCTGGTCGGAAAGTCACTGTATATTGTTGATAGAACAAAACAACTGTAATAGCCATTGATTGCTTCATCTATCTTCAGTAAACAATTTTTTTCTTCTTTCTCTTTCGTCGCTTATCATCTCTGAAACTGATTTTTGCGTGAAATCAGTTTTTCCAATTTCTTACAATGGCAGCAGCGTGCACATTGTAAATTACTTACACTGGCAGCCGTGTGCTCAATGTACTCGTAATTAGTATTCCCTCGCATACAGGCAGATTTTCTCCGACTTCAGAGGTACTCACGTTATCGTCTGAGTAAGACCAGGGGACTCGAACAAATGCCGGACAGTAGGTTCGAACCGAGCTATGAGCGTCTCACAGCTGCAGGCCGAGCTACTATCAACTACTCTAGGCAGTCCCCCAGTAAACAATAAAACAAAATATTCAACAAACAATTATCAAAGATACCAAAAAAAAAAAAAGCTTCTAGATAAGTACGAATCAAATAATAAAACTAACACGAGAGTTTCCGAAGCAGTCAAAAATTCCACCACACCATGCAGGTTTCTAAGACAACATTGAAAGTCTAATACTAAAACTAGATATATTCTTTCAGAGACTTAGAACGGAAACTAAATCTACTAACAAAAACATGACATTCTTTTAGTACTGCTGAAAAATGGTTAGGTAAAAAACAACAAATTGTTATGTTCAATCACACAATGAGATGTCAAAATTAACAAGTTAATTCTCCATGCTTGGTAGCCACAGCAAAACTTTAGGGGTTCCACTCCATGCTGGGTTATCCACAAGTTACCTCCTTCTGTCTGTGAATCACTCATCACCGCCACGGCGACGTCTCGCTCGTCTCGCTGCACGATCATCAACATCATCTGCTGGCGGGGCTTCTGCTTCTTTCTCTTCTCGTCTGCGTCTTCTTCGTGCCTCCCTATCATCTTCCTCCACAGGAGCAACTTCTTTTTCTTTTTCCTCTCTCCTTCGTCTTCTTCTTGCCTCCTTCTCATCTTCAGCTGGAGCCTCTTCCTTTTTTTCCTCCTCACTGCCTCTCTTCTTATTAGCATCATCTTTATCAACTAATGGTGTTTCTTCATCTTCCTCTACTCTTCTTCTTCTACGCCTAGCAAAACTTGTTGCTGCATCGTCTTCCTCCTTTTTATCACTAATTTTATCTTTTTCTTCAGACTTTTTATCTTCAGTTTTCTCAGACGTCTTCTTATCTTCACCGATTTCATCTTCTATCTTTTTGGTTTCTTCTTTCTTTTCCTCTTTCTGTTCTTCTTGTTCAGCTTTTCTGTCCTCTTTCTCACCATCTTTTATTCCAATTGCTCCTCCTCGTCATCACAATGGCTTCTTGAAGCGTTTCTTGAAACTTGATGCTGGGTCTTCTTTTTTTATATCTTCCTCAGTTTTCTCACTCTTCTCTTTCTTTTTTTCCTCATCCTTGTCTTCTGTTTTCTCTTTATCCTTACTACTTAAGTCAAGTTCTTCCTCAGCATCTTCATTTGATTTCTTGAAACGGTTTCTGACAGCCTCTGTCTGTTCCTCTTTCTGATCATCTACCTTCTTCACTTCCTCGTCCCCTTTGTTTTCAATTACTTCTTTTTCTTTCTGTTCAGCGCTGTTTACTTCTAGAGTTTTATCTTCATCATCGTATGTTTTCTTGAATCTGTTTTTGAGAGATGTTGTATCTTTGTTTTCTTGTTTATCATCATTCTTTATCTCTCTTCTTTTTCTGCCATCTTTCTTATCCTCATTAGCAGCAAAATCTAACCCTTCCTCTTCTTCGTCATCATCAACTTTCTTGAATCTTTTCTTGAATGATGTTGCGGGATCTTCTTTCTTTTCTTCTTTTTCCTCTACTATCTTCTCTTTCTTGACATCTTCTATTTGATCTTTTACCTTTTCTAGTTTATCTTCATCTGCTTCTTCTTTCTTTCTATCTTCTTTTTCCTCTTTCTTTTCCTCTTCTTTCTTTTCTTCCTTATCGTCAGCTCCAAAGTCCAAACCTTCCTCTTCTTCATCATCCTGAGCTTTCTTGAATCTGTTCTTGAATGCAGCCGCAGGATCATCTTTCTTTTCCTCTTCTTTCTTGATTTCTTCTTTTTTTTCTTCCTGTGCTCCAAAGTCTAACCCTTCCTCATCATCATCGTGATCTTTCTTGAACCTGTTCTTAAATGCAGCTGCAGGATCATCTTTCTTTTCCTCTTCTTTCTTAATTTCCTCTTTCTTTTTCTCTTCTTTCTTTTCCTCCTCATCATTAGCTCCAAAGTCCAAACCTTCCTCTTCTTCATCGTCATCAACCTTCTTGAACCTGTTCTTGAATGCTGCTGCAGGATCATCTTTCTTGCTTTCTTCTTTCTTTTCCTCCTCGTCATTAGCTCCAAAGTCCAAACCTTCCTCCTCATCATCAACCTTCTTGAATCTGTTCTTGAATGCAGCTGCAGGATCATCTTTCTTTTCCTCTTCTTTCTTGCTTTCTTCTTTCTTTCCATCCTCATCGTTAGCTCCAAAGTCCAAACCTTCCTCTTCTTCATCGTCATCAACCTTCTTGAATCTGTTCTTGAATGCTGCCGCAGGATCGTCTTTCTTTTCTTCTTCTACAGCCTTTTCTTTTTTTTCCTCTTTTTCACTCTCTTTCTTTTCTTCGTTTTCCTTTTCATCTTTTTCACTCTCTTTCTTTTCTTCATCTTCCTCTTCTTTCTTTTCATCCTCATCATTACCTCCAAAATCTAACCCCTCCTCCTCGTCATCATCATGGATTTTCTTAAATCTGTTCTTAAATGCAGCAGCAGGATCATCTTTCTTCTCTTCTTCCTTCTTTGTTTCTTCTTTCTCCTCAAAAGCTCCAAAGTCTAATCCTCCCTCTTCTTCATCATCATCCTGAGCTTTCTTAAACCTATTCTTAAATGCTGCCGCAGGATCTTCCTTCTTTTCTTCTTCCTTCTTTTCTTCTGCATCCTTTTCTTTTACCTTTTCTTCATCACTCTCTTTCTTTTCTGCATCTTCTTTCTCCTTTCCTTCCTCAACTTTTGTCTCCTCCTCAACTTTTCCTCCTTTTTTTTGGCTTCATCTGCAGCCTCTGTGTCTTTTCAGACTGAATAATAATAAAAATAAAGACTTTTGATATTACATTTGACAAAAAACATGTGAATGGCAAAAATTGATACACAAAAAAAAACACATCAGATGACAATAATTGTCTCTTGTTCTTACTGCCTGTAAGACTGCTTTTTAGGGCTGTGCAGGACAGAAAGGATATGCGTATGTGGAAATTAATAGCTGCATGGCTAGTGAAATGCCATAACTGTTCTGGTTATAATTTTTCTTTATGGTCCCCTACAGAAAAAAACTTGTTGGCCGTATCAGGGATTGAACCCAGGGCTCCCACAAAGGAGCCTATACTTCAATCCATTCAACCAGATGCTCCACAATAATTGTTAACACATAGAAACAACATGAGATGACAATGTCATTCGTCTGAGATATATATTTAATCTAAACACACACATTTTGAATGTAGTACATTTTCCAAATTAAAAAAACTTTGAGCAATAATTTAACCCATAACCATTGGGAGAATGAGATTTCCGAAACATTATCCTCGATGTGACATGCATATTTAAGTAGCCGTTATTTTGTATTATTTTTGCATTTAAATTCATAGAATGTATGTTAACTAATACAAAACATACGATAATTTCATAAATAATATTTTAAAAATTAATTATATATTCTTAAGATGTCTAATCTCGTTGATTAATGCATGCTAATTCCTGACTTTCATTTTTAATTTACATTGTTGCTGATCTTCTTCTTCTTTGTGTTCGTTCTTTACAACCAATTTTAATCTCTCTTTGTGATATGTTTGATCTTTGCCAAGAACGTGTATACGTTGCACATTAGTTTGGTAGGCCCTAAACGCATAGACTTCTACACGTTTAGGACACATGCATATGATTTCAGCCAAACCTCCTTAGTCGCCTCTTACAACATGCGTGGCAGGTAACAGTGGTTCTATTCTTTACACCCCAAATTTGGGCCCGGTAACCACTCGTGCGATGGTTGTTGATAATAGAGCAGGTCATCAAAATTACCAAAAATCTTAAAACTCTACTAATGTCCAAGTGTTAAATTAAATATAATTCAACATTGTATTATCTTTACGGACAAAACGGGCCCTTTCCTAGAGCTCGCAAGACAAATGAAAGAGACAGAGCCTAAAAACGGAGAGAAGAGATTTGGAGGCAAGGGTTAATAACATACAGAAGACATAGAAGGAGCTGCATGAGATAACTAAAAACAGGAAGACTTGGAATCAGAAGTTATATAAGAGATAGAGAGGAAGGTCCTAATATATCCTCTCCAACATTTGGAACCAGGTAGTTATTGATGGCGATGAGTTAGTTTTTATTTTTGTAATAGGTGCCAAAAAGTAAGTGTTTAGCAGCTAATAAATGGTGCTGTACAGAGCTGTTTGTGATTGTTGGGAAGCTGTGTAAATGATTTCTTATTTCTGCGTGGTGTCCCAGTATCCACACATGGCCATAGATCAAACATAAGCAAGCAATACCACTGGGAAGGAAGCTTATAAGCAATAAACAAATGGAGAACAATCAGCATGAGGATAATGATGGTGACAGTCACATTATATCATTATTGAGCAGGATATTCATTATTCAGATACAACTATTTGCATATTTGTGGCAGTAAGAATAAACTTTCAAACTTTGAAGGTTCATTGATTGTAATAAAACAAAAAAGGTAGAAGCATAAAAAGGTCACATCTCTATCTTATGTTGGCTGCTGTGATATTAAACACAACATGAGGACAAATTTGCTAATTTTAATAAGAAGTACAACTCTATGATTATTATTGTATTAGCAACAATACAAATGTGCTCAGATTTAGTCTGAACTTCTTTATGTTTTGCATTTATAGTGAAAACAAATTGTAGCACAAAGTATAAATTATCTTTGTTAATTCTTCTTCTTCAAACGCTCCATATCGACAACTTGTTAATCACTCTTTCTGATCTGAGCCTAAGAGTGAGTGTTTCCCGTACCAGTTATGTACCTACAAGTAGGTCAGCACATCTGCTTTCTGTAACGTTTTTTATTTACTAGGGTAGCTTTCCTAGACCCCTACCTCAGTTGCCTCTTATGACGTGCCTTGTAGGTTGCAGTGTTACTATTCTTTGCTATCCTTGCGGGTCTCTGCAACACACTGGCCATTATGGTCTTTGTTAATTCAAGTACACTATTAAATGATGTGTATATATCATGTATCATAGCAGAAATGTAATAACTCTATTAATGATACTCAACAGGCATAGGTGATTACAAATGATATAGAGATATAATCTGAAACATTCGGAAACAATAAATATAGTTTTCCTTTTTGTGTGTTAGTAGTATAAAAAGGAGTATGGTACCACCATATATGATGCCCTTCTTGAAAAAAGCCTGCACCAAAGCATACATTTACTCTATACGTGATTGTTTTTGTATAACTTTGCTTGGTATAAGGTTGCTAGTCCAATGCAAAATTCATCTTGGTTGGTATTACAATATGCTTTATGGGACACTCTGCTTTCTTTTTCTTTCTGCGCAATATAAGGGAACCGATACCCACACACACACACAGGAAAATAAGTTGACTATGGAACTAGAGGCATAGACATGCAAATCATAATAATAACACATTACATATGGCAAAACAGCAAAACAAAAAAAGTACTGTAGTTGTACAAAGTACAAAAACAATACATGAAGATGTTTCGACCAAAAGGCCTTTATCAAGCAAAGGACATACTGAATTGCATTGAGCAGGACATATCAGGCACAAGAAGTAACTACAGTAAGACATACATTTCAAAAAAGCTAGAAAGATGATTGTGATAAAGAAAACAAAAAATCTAAATTGATGTGGGAAAGAAGGTACTGAACATCACACAATGTTGGGAAATCTAGAGATCATGCAAGGTAAATAAAAAAAAACAGAAAACACTAGAAGTCAGTCAAGAACATTCAAGTTTTGGAGAAGCAAAAAAAAATAATGTAGAAGCCATGCAAAAAGAGGAAATATTGGTGAAGTCAACAAAGTGTATAGTTCTGGAGGTCAAACAAGAACAGTATTGAAGAACATGAAAGAATTGTCATAAAGTATGAAACAATAGTTTTCTACAAGTTCTAACAAGAAAGAAAATTTTAGAAAGTGGGAAAAAAGGTAAATACTACTAAATGAAAAATTCACAACAAATCTACAACAATTAAGAAAATAAAGTACAACAAGTATGAAATGATTAGGTAGTTTCACAAACTCTATAATGTTGGAAATGGAGTAACATGGTATTCTTACAGACTTTATTCAACTAAGAAGATGTTAGTAAATATAAAATATAGATACATTTTAAAAATAATATATATATATATTATATGAAGATAAACTATTTGAATTAGATATATATAATTAATATATAATGAAGATAAATTATTCAGCTAAAATGTTAATGGCTGTAAAGAATAAAATAAATAAAAACTGTCGTTACGGATTATAATACTGCTTTTCAGGGCAATGTGCGAGAGGGGGGACATGAGCCAGCAGAATTTAATGATCGCATGGCTAGTGCAGTCGCTGTGAAACTGTCAAGGTTCTGATTTTTAGGCAACCTAATATCATATAGTACAATTAGGGATGTAAAAAATAATAATAATAGAACTTATACATATGCACCCAGTGAGCATGGGGATTCAGGTTTACACAAAAGCTTCAAGAACAACTCGTAATTCTGCTCCCCCTCACTTCTAAGAATGTCCTGGTGCTTATTACCTGCTAGATGACAGGAGAATCGATTGAGTGGTTACCGGGCCCAAATTTGGGATGTAAAGAATAGAACCACTGTTACCTGCCGTGCATGTTGTAAGAGGTGACTAAGGAGGTTTGAATGAAATCGGATGCATGTGTCCTAAACATGTAGAAGTCTATGTGTTTAGGTGCCTACCAACCAATGTGCAACGTATACACGTTCTTGGCAAAGATCATACATATCACAAAGAGTGATTAAAATTGGTTGTAAGAGTGAACGCAAAGAAGAAGGAGGAGGAGAAGACAGGAGAATCCATTGTAATGAATAGTATATAGTTTGAAGAGAATAAGGAGTTTTAATAACCCCAGGGAAGTACGGAACTCATGAATATGATCAATAAATAGTGAACAAGTATAGGGGCTTCCGGAAAAACAAATTACCAGACACAGGATTCGAACCACAAACCCTTATTTCTTACGGCACCAATTTTTTTAGCTTCATAGGTGAGTGTTTTACCTAAACCTGTTACTGGAACCTACGTTGCAGTAAATGAGGTGACAGACCCCCACCCTTCGCCTCCAAGTGATGGCATTGGTAACAGACTGCAACAAAGCATTCTGGTTAAGTGAGTAGGGCTCAAAGAGGGAAGTCAAAAACAATCCTAAAAATACAACGGCACTGAAAAATGTCCATACTGCAGCAAACTGCGACACAAGGTAATATTTCAGGAAGAATAAAGAAGGCACTATTAAGACTTTTAATCAAATATAAGAGAAATTAATTAATTATCAATTTGTTAATACTAAACAATGAAAAGAAATTATACTATTAGAAATTATACTATATGAAATTATACTATTAGAAATTATACTATTAGAAATTATACTATTAGAAATTATAATATTAGAAATTAATAAATTAAATTATACTATTAGAAATTATACTATTAGAAATTATACTAGTGTTAATATTATATAATTACAATACGTAACAGAATTGGTATATTAATTAAATATATAGAAGAGCCGCTCCCTCATAAACATGAAGAGGTTTCAAATCACTCCGTATTTAAGGTAGTCGCTTGGAACACATAAAAAATTCAACCTGCAAACTATGTGGTGGCAGTGTGAACAAAGCAAAGCAACCTTTATTTCTTAGTTTACATGATCTACATAGTGATTCTCCCTAACTTAAGGATACAGTATAAATAAGGTGGTGTTATTTTTTGTAATGGTTTTTTTTTAACAAAGTGAAAAAAAATATACATTAATCTGATGTTAATAATATTGAATCAAAATACGTTATTAGTTATTACTATTAAGGATCGATTTTCTTTTGTGTCAGCATGAACTAGGCAAACATATCTTCCAGGGCAAGTAGTTCTGAGAGAAATTGCTTAATGAACACAGACAGAACAATGAAATAAATATGTAAAGTATGAGACTGGTAAGAACCGCATGAGGTCTTCACCGGTTCCCCATAGTTTGTCTTGTAGGATTGTTTCTGTTGGCCAGATCTCCAATCTCTCACTGCTCAGACTAGGGCAGTCTTGCAGGATGTGCTCTTGGGACTGCTTAGGTGCTCCACGGGTACAGGCTGTCGAGTCCCTGAAATCCATTCTGTGGGGGTGTGCTCTGAGACTGCAGTGTCCCGTTCTAAGTCTGAAGACTGTGCTTTTCTGTTTAGTGTATTTATACTGTCGTGCTCTGGGTTGTATCCTCCATTTATTTTTCTCTAGATCATTTTCCTGGATTGTTTCAGGAGAGTCTTTTCTTCTGTAAAGTATTGTGTTTGGTGGTGTTGTGTTAGGCTCCCTACAGCCCTTGCGAGTTTGTCAGCCTTATCATTACCTGGTATGCCACAGTGTGCTGGTATCCACTGCTTAGATAGTAAGAGAGGCCGTGAGTTGGTGGGAAATGACAAATAAACTACATAGGATTGCATACAATAACATAAGATGGTGCTGATCATAGTGGATACAAAGCTAAAGGCTGTCCATGCAACAGGTGAACATCAGAGATAACAGAAAAGATGATAAACAATGTTTATAAGCGCACACAAAAGCCAGTTCTAGAAATATCTTCTTATCCTGACAATGTGAGGCAAAGCAGGGTTGGAGAAAATAAGAACATTAGGTGGTGCATGTCATGTAAGCTGGAAGCGAGCACCTGCGAATGAAATTCAATTCCTGGTACAGGTGATTCTCCAATAAGTTAATTGAAGAAGAACATCAACACTTTTTGAGTTGTGGGTAATTTAGAATCGTCAATGAAGTTAATGTGCTAGTGCTCTGTCATTGATACACTTTTAGCTAGCTGACAGACCACAACGAAGATAGGTTTGAACTGAGAATCATGCTCTTTAAAAACACATAATGGAGAAAGAAAGTTGACGGAATATGTCTGCCCTGTGCATGTCCGACTAGACAAATGTACATCAAATAGTTTTTACCCAGCAATGAATAAAATTTACTGTAAGCTTTCTGATTCAAAGATTAGTTATCCCCAGCAAAGAATAAACTTTACTCTAAGTTTTAGTGTTCAAAGATTAGTTTTCCCCAGCAATTAATAAACTACTGTAAGCTTTATGATTCAAAGATTAGTTCTCCCCAGCAATGAATAAACTTTACTGTAAGCTTTCTGATTCAAAGATTAGTTCTCCCCAGCAATGAATAAACTTTACTGTAAGCTTTCTGATTCAAAGATTAGTTCTCCCCAGCAATGAATAAACTTTACGGAAACTTTTAGTGTTCAAAGATTAGTTCTCCCCAGCAATGAATCAACTTTACGGAAACTTTTAGGGTTGAAAGATTAGTTCTCCCCAGCAATGAATCAACTTTACGGAAACTTTTAGGGTTGAAAGATTAGTTCTCCCCAGCAATGAATCAACTTTACGGAAAATTTTAGTGTTGAAAGATTAGTTCTCCCCAGCAATGAATCAACTTTATGGAAACTTTTAGGGTTCAAAGATTAGTTTACGCCAGTGATGAAACACTAAATTATCTTGATAACAATGATGAGACTGATGATAAGAATATTGAAAATCAAATGCACTACACGCAACAGCAAATACTTCTACCTGATCCTCTTTTTCTTTGCCTTCCTCTTCTTCCTAAAGTTTAACAACAGAAATAGCCAATGAAATCTGAGTTCATTGTAGCATAATGTTACAATGAAATATTAAACATGTAATAGAGGAAACAAATTTCAATGAAACTTATTATTAAACAAATTAGTTACAAGTAAAATATAAATGTTCATGAAGACTTAATAAAGAAATGAAGAAGACTACTGTCTGTCTTTACTGCCTGTGTTATCTGTGGGTTTTTTTTAAAGAGTGGTGTAGAACAGGGAAACATGAGCCTGAGGAATTTAATGGTCGCATGGCTAATGCAGTCACAGAGAAACTATTCAGGTTAAGATTTTTTATGTATGCCTGGACAGAAAAAAAAAACACCAAAACTCCTTGGCCTTACCGGGGATTGAACCCGGGTCTCCAGAATGGGATCCTGCACTCTAATCCATTCTGCCAGATGCTCAGAATGAAGAAAATTATACACATAAATAAACACATGAAGAAATCCTGAAAAGGTTAGGTATGAAGATGAAAATATTGAAACATTCAGCAGAGATAAATAAAATTTCTGGACACATAAGTGTATGTAAGACTCTGCTGATAATCATACTGAAAGGAAAAGATGAGGGTAAGCCGGCAAGAGGAAAACAACAATACTATTGAAAAGGAAACGATAACAATTGGAGAAAGACTGCTGTTTGCGACTGCAGAACACACAGAAACAAGTCTTGGAGGGCTGCCCCACTATTTCCAGTCAAAGAAAAAAACCTGGCTAAAGGAAGCAGCCATTGAAGATAAATTGTGGGACCAACAAAGACCTCTGTCACATTGGTCTGATCACTACCCACACCGAAATAGAAGTATAACTGAAGGTGATAACAGAATAAGATGATTAAGAGATAGATAAATAACATCTTGGAATAATACAAAGCTATATCAAATGATAGGAAGTGTTGAAGATTCAATGCAGTTGACCTTCGATGTGAAAATGGTGCATAATCAATAAAAACTGAAATTATATTCACTGAAAAAAACCAGAAACATTAATACAGCATTCAGAATACTGTATACATATAGATAGCATAATATATCACCCTCATACAAATGTCTAATTATTCTGAAGATCAACATACATGGTTTAAATTGAGATTAGATTAAACATGATTATATTCAGTTGTACAGCAATATCTGTACTTACCCCTGTGATGGTTACTGAGGCTTTGGATGTTTTATTGGGGTTTTCTAATTTTAGAAACTCATATAGTTGATCCCACTCTAATGATTCAGCAAACTTCTCATAGTCCTGTTGTAAATAAAAGCAAACATTTGTGAAAACAATTTACTACGTGATAATGTTCTGTAGATCTGCAATTCTAACAATAATTTACTATGTGATAATGTTCTGTAGATCTGTAATTCTAACAATAGTTTACTATGTGATAATGTTATGTAGATCTGCTATTCTGACAATAGTTTACTATGTGATAATGTTCTGTTTAGCTCAGAGAAAGTCTGCAAACTCTGACAATGCTCGAAATATCTTTGATATTTTACTTCGAAAACAGCACTTACCCCGCAATAGTCATCTCCATTGAAAACCTGTGGAGGTGTAGGCTTCTGACCCGACTTCTTTGGTGTACTGTTTGAATGCATGAACTTGAGTTGCTCATCGTTACCAGGATCAAGTACATCAATACATTCATGCTCAATACGCAACGCAGTGAGGATATCCAGTATGTGCAACTGTTTTTTTCTTACCTGGAGATAATTCAAGTTTTGACAAACTATAATTATGTTCAACGCAGTGATGATATCCAGTATGTGCAACTGTTTTTTTCTAACCTAGAGATAATTCAAGTTTTGACAAACTATTAATTATGTACAACGCAGTGAGGATATCCAGTATGTGCAACTGTTTTTTTCTAACCTGGAGATAATTCAAGTTTTGACAAACTATAATTATGTACAGTAGAAACATAGAAGTTGAAAGGATTAGCGTAATGCATAAGTGTCAGCCAATCTACTCAAGTTTTGACAAAATATAATTATGTACAGTAGAAACATAGAAGTTGGAAGGATTAGCGTAATGCATAAGTGTCCGCCAATCTACTCAGACCCGAGAGAGTTCAATACCACACTTTATGTTCCATGCATGAGGAAAGATATTGGCCCTCCTACATATGCACTTCATAGCCTAAGATCTGAAAAGGTTATGGAAATTTTTATTTTATTTATTAGAAACATACAAGCACTGTGTTATGGTAAAACACTGTCTACAATAGAGGTCCCCAAAGTGGTGAAAAACAACCCACAAAAAATGACATTTCAGTGAATCTCAGGAAAAACTATTTATGAACTGATTGACTGCTACTATCAACATTGCACCGTCTACAATAGAGGTCCCCAAAGTGGTCAAAAACAACCCACAAAAAATGACATTTCAGGGAATCTCAGAGAAACTATTTATGAACTGATTGACTACTATCAACATTGCACCTTCTACAATAGAGGTCCCCAAATTGGTGAAAAACAACCCACAAAAAATGACATTTCAGGGAATCTCAGAGAAACTATTAATGAACTGATTGATTGTTACTATCAACATTGCACTTCAGTGAATAACCATAAGTGCTCCGCTATGTTTCTTACACATGATCTCAGCGGCAGTGTCTGAACTTTACAGAACCAGAAAGGGTCTGTGATGTAATTTGAAGATATTGAACATTTTTGTAGGAATTTTAATTTAACCTTTTTCATGAATTTTATCAGCGCAGCTGCTTTTCAGCCTTCCAAATAGAACTGCTTTCACATATCTTGGAAGTGTTATCAGTCATGAAGGAGTAGCTGGATCTGACATTATAGACAGACTGTGTAAGGTACAATGTGCATTCATGACCCTTTAGACGATCTGGATACCAGCCCAATATAGCATCAGAATCAAGATTAATATATATCTGCAATAGCTGTGTTTAATCATCTTTATGGATCAGAATAGGCCTACTGGAGAATGGTAGAACAAGATATGTTAAAACTTTTCAACTTTCATACAATGTCTGCAAAAAAATCTTATGCGCGATATGGCCAAAAACTATCTCTAACCAGGAACTGTTTATACAGTGTCAGCAAGAGAATATGAACAACCTCATCCAAAAGAGATGTCGAGACATGGAGACCAACTCTGTCACAAAACCTGCACTGAGATGGAAACCAGTGGGTCAAGAAAAATGTGGAAAACCAAAAACTACCGGGATCAGAACAGTGGAACTGAAATAAATGAATCACAGCTGGAGCACTTAACAGAGGACGGCCTAGATCAGATAAGAATAACAAGTATTTGTTGCTGCCCTAAGCAGGTCGTCACAGGCTAAAGAGATAGATGATCCACAGTGGCAGACCCAATCAATGCGTGTAAGATAGCTGAGCATAGTGATAGTCATTAACTCTGTATGATGATCGCTATGATCATACATGTCCTATTTCTATTGTTGGATAATCCATTCCTGTTAGAGAGTGCATATTTTGTATTCGAGAAGTGGATGGTATAGTATTTAAGTCTGTATTCTTGCACATCATAATAGAACTACCCGTAAGATAAGACATCGGAGGTTTGATGAGAAGCGTTCTAGTTTTAGTAGATTCTAATTCTTT
The DNA here is from genome assembly GCA_020796225.1 of Arion vulgaris. Classification (NCBI taxonomy): domain Eukaryota; kingdom Metazoa; phylum Mollusca; class Gastropoda; order Stylommatophora; family Arionidae; genus Arion; species Arion vulgaris. Next base: position 5,898,143 of record CM036762.1, read on the forward strand.
TTCTTTTTTTAAAGCCAGGTTGTGTCTCCGAGAAAGTCTTAGTCTTTAAAATGTGTCCATCTGTCGGTGAGGCAAGCAACAAGCACATTCATTGAACGACTGCTCTGACAGTATTCGTCGAGCTTTTCAAGTGAGCCCTGTAACTGTACCGGTCCGGTGAACTGAATTGAATGTGAAGATGAACTAGAACTGGAGTGTGTAAAGTTTTAAGGGGTAAAGTTTTAACAAACTTGTAACTCAACTATAAATAACAAGTTATTATATTAATTTACCTCATAGCTGAAGGCAGAGTTGCTGATAAATACTTTGATGGTCATTTTCGTGAGTCTAGATGACTAACACGTAAATTAAAGCCGTGTCATAGACTTAAATAAAACGAAACAAGTCTAAATTTTTCAGTCAGACACTTGGAGAAGAAGCTTTACCCGATTAGGAAGTTTTTGCAATTTGTTGGTTTCCTGTGATGTACGTCATCAGATTTAGTCGTGAAGAGCTCCTACCTCCACCGTAAACACATAAAACAATGACGTTATTATCAAACAAGTTGAGAATTGTTTTTTCGTTGCTGGGGTAGGTAAACAAATGTGAAAACATAGACTACCAACGTGCGTTAAGAAAGAATATGATCACCGGTCTAATCATCTACACAAAAGTGGCCAGTAAGTAGTTTTCGTACGCAATGCTTGCTTTTCTTTGATGCAGATGGACATATAACATACTATAATATTTATATATTATAGTATTATTTATTATAAAATTAAATGTATTGTTTAGCAAATTAGCTATGATCATAGCATAGCTCAAACGGAATTCTTGAACACCCAATAATCGACAGTTGCGATTGAATCGCCTTTCAAAGAGGCATTTCATAAATAAAGAATGAGACGGTCTCGAAGTACAATTCCAGAACATGAAATATGGAAAGCAACTTATTTAATTATATCACAAGCTAATATTTAATGTTAATGGAAGTAAAAAAAAAGTACTTCAATCATCGGTCAATGTTACTTTGTAAAACCAATCATTTTAATATTGTATAGACAATAAACAGGATCACATTAAGCCACATATAATAAAGTTAAATAAACGAATAAATGCTGTTAGATTTATTGAAAAACAGAGACTCAAATGGTTTGGCCACTGGTCAGAATGAACCCGAATACACCAGTTGCAAGAGCGTACAACCTGAAAATGGAATCATCAAGAGGAAGGGACAGACAAGAAAAGATGGGTTGATGGAGTTACAGACATCTTAAAACTCCACAATACCACACCATATCAAGCGACCGAGCGTGCATTATCACGGAAACCGATCATCAGTTAAACCTGCTACGCCTAGCGACAAAAAGCAGAGAAGGACAAAAGAAAGAAAAGAGAAATAAATCTAAAAGCCTTAATTTGTTTGAATTTTCAGGAATTCACTCTGTAGTGGGACAGCCACCAATAATATTCCAGCAATATTAATGTTTTGAATGACAGAGGTACACATTAACTCTTTCCACCCATTTATTTCCTCAGTTGTACACATTTAATTTAAGGGAGGCAAAAAATGCAATGGTTATTTTTCAAATCAGTAACACTCTAGTAAACAAATGATATATATCTAACATACCAATTTGAAGAATATGATCACCGGTCTAAATCACAAAATAGCAATGCATGAATAGTTTTCGAAGCAATCTTGGATGCAAATATGACAACATAAATATAAATTATAAGATTTTTATTATAAAATAATGTATGTTACATTATATATCAACATATTCAAAATGATCTTGAACTTCAAAATCATTTTGAATCCTTAATTTTAAATCAAGGCAAAATTCTATGACAATTCCGAATAGAAATAAGCAGGAAAAGTTATATATCAAAGTTTCATGTTATGTTATGATCGACGTCATGGCACATTGGCCTTCATTGTCTGTCCTGATTCAAGCTCCAAGTCATTTGCTCAAGTCATGGAAGTTGATTACTATATCTACTTAACAGGAATTGTCCATGTCAAATTTAATGCCTATAAACGTCAGCCTGCTCGCCATGCACACAATTGTATACAGCTTTTTTATATCGGAAGAAGCTACTCGGTCATGTACTTTGTAACTCATTTAAATTATGCTCAGGATCTGTAAGCACATATAATAAAGTTAACAAATCGAATAAATGCTGTTAATTATGAAAACAGACTAAAGGTTGGCCATTAAATGAAGCCAAACCGGAAGAATACACCTAAAAACTAAAAAGCAGAAAGAAAATTAGGGAAAGACTTTATAAACTCAAATCCCAACTCAAGCGAGCTGATATCTGAAACCATCATCAGTTAACTGTCGCAGCTGCAAAACTATGAGAGACAGGAAGAAAGAGATTCAAAGCTTGTTGAATCAGAATTCACTGTAGTGGCAGCCAATAATTCCAAAATAATGTTGAAGAAGAGTTAAAATTTTGATTCATTAAATACAATGTTTTACACCCAGATTGCTGTAAAATAATAATAGTAACCATATGTGTGTGCAAGCAGTGAACAGCAGTCTATGTAGGAACATTATATGAACACCAGTTTTACACTTTTGCGCATCTTCATACCTTTGCTATCTTTTAGTTTCATAGGCCAGTAATCACAGATTCTATTGCTCTTGTCTCTTTTGTTTAACATTTTTCCGATTGCAACGGCTCTCAGGTCAACACAGCCTCAAATAGGTACCTGAAAAGCACTGGAAAGTAAAGATGCCTGCCATTACATTGACCCCATCCTCTATTGGTGCGATGGTCAGTAAAACATACTGACCAAAGACTAAGAACGTATTCGCTCTATATATATTCATATTGCAACGTTATACGTCACATAGGGTCTGCAAGCAATTTCTCCATACCGCTTTATCCTGGGCAACTCGCTCAGTCTCCTCCATAGAACTGAGACCGATATTTCTTGCCTCTCTCAGCAAAGTTCGTCGCCCTCTCTTTCTTGAACCCTTTGCATTCGACTTCAATGTCTGCTTTGATATTCATTAATCATTTCTTCTCAAGGTGTGTCCAACATATCTGCATCTTCTCTTTCTTATAACAGTTGTCACTAGTCATTTTCCAACTCTCGCTGGCATATGTTAGAATTGATACAACATTTGAATTGAAAATTGTAATTTAGTTTTAATACTATATAACTTGCAGTTCCATATTTTTTAGGTTTTAAAAGCTGATGTTGCTTTGTCAATTCATATCATAAATTCTTTTTACATTTCCTGTGCATAGCAGTAATTTTTTTAAATTTCCCCATACAAGAGAATTTGCTATGGCGTGTCACAGTTTACATTGAGAATGCGATATTTACACCTTTCAACCCACCACTTCTATTTTCAACACTGTATTTTTGGGACTGGGTTGGCTTTCCTTTTTTTTAATTTATACTGACATAGCCAGATTTCAGTGATGCAACTGTTACTAGGGTCACAACTTAGTGATATCGTAGAAACTTGGTCAGCTTTAGTTCACTGACTTCTGTCGTTTCATTCACTGCGCTGTAGCTCATAAACTATATACTATCGGTGAAAGACTTCAAGAGGTAGAATCATACACATATTTGGGCAGCAACGTAGACAAAGAGGGTGGAACAGATAGAGATGTTAAAATAAGAATACAGAAGGCAAGAGGAGCTTTCATTGCACTGGAAAATATTTGGAAGTCTAAAGAAATCAAATCTAGAACAAAAATTCGGATATTTAACTCTAATGTTGCAGTCTCTCCCTTGGTCAGAACCTGGAGACAACTGAATTCATAATCATTTCTTCATACATTGCAAAATTCATCACTTGTCTTCTTATAAGGTAAGCATGTCAATTGATAGGTCACAATTTAACAACTTTGGAAGAAAATTAATAATTTTATCTAATAATGCGTTCAATAGGTTAAAAGCTGATGTTGCTTGTAATTCAATCACATTTCTTTTAATTACTGGTAGAGAATTAATCATACAAGGATTTGCTGAACCGTAGACAGTTTAAAGAATGGAAAAGCCAACCAACTTCTATTCAACAGATTTGGGACGGCTGGTTTAAAAACAATTTTAGAAAGCTAGATTAGTGATGCAAGATAGGCCAAGAGGGTATCGAGGAAACTTGGCAGTTTTGTTGAGGACTCTGTCATTCATTCACTGGCGTAGCTAAGAGCAGATACTATCGGTGAAAGAAACAAATAGTTCCATCTATAAGGTTTTTGTTGACTTCTGAAAGGGATTTGATAGCCAGCACAGGAAATCTCTATTATGGAATACCAGCAAAAATGTTTAGTGTAATTAAAGCATTATACGCATACTTTCTTTGTCAAAAAGTTTGCAATAGCCATCTGACAGAGTGCTTCAAGATCAAAACAGGAGTTAAGACAGGCATGTATTGTTTCACCATTCTTGTTTAATCTTGCCATAGACTGGCTGATGAGAGAAACCATAAAGGATAACAGCAGAGGCATTCAATAGACACTTACCTCAGTACTAAAAGATTTGGATTATGCAAACGATATTAGTCTTTTGACCAACCGATACGAGGGTGCTCAAGCAAAAATAGATACACTTTCCAGAACAGCTCAAACAATGAGACTTAATATCAATATTGCAAAAATGAAAGTAAGAAAAAACACCCAAAAATTAAAACAAACAGGACAGAGAGTTGAAAGATTGTGGTCTGACATGGAAAACAGTTAATAGAAAGGCGGCAGAATGGCAACAGTAAAAATCCTACGTGAAAACCTTATTTGTCAAATCGGACACAAAGAGGATAAAGAGAAAGAAACGATACATAAAGTAAGACAGTTTTGCAAAGTCAAATAACAGAAAAAACTAAGATTTCAAACAAAAAGTCTTTATCAAGTGCAAGTCACACATAATTTTTTTTCTTTACTTTGTAAAACTGTTACTTTGTGGGTTTTTTTTTTTTTACTATTGATTTTCATTCCAGTATTATGTGCTTAAAATAATTTTGAATGCAGATTGACTTTTTCTAATGTATATACTTACAGCTGAAAAATGAAACACACTTTCTTTGGTGATATTGGAAAGATACCTCCATTGTCGAATGCGACTGTAACCTGTTTATGTGCAAAGTGAAAACAAGTACTACAAGTACACGCCATGAGGAGTATACTCTGAAATTCAAGAACTCTTCACTTGTCTTTTGAAAAATGAGTGCTAAACGTGCATTTTCTGACGATGGTCAGCACTCACCTGACCGATACAGTGATGATTTTGTTAGTGATGATGACAAAAGGGCTCCAAAGCAAAAAAGAGTACCCACCCCTAGGAAAAATGTGGGCCATCAATACTATCAGGATAAATGTGAGTGTTAAAATTCATGTGTGTGAGTGTTAAAAGTCATGTGCTGGAGTGTTAAAAGTCATGTGTGGGAGTGTTAAAAGTCATGTGTGTGAAATAATCCGCAAAAGAAAACAATCAGAACCTTTCACGCCCGAGTGGTTACCGGGCCCAAATTTGGGGTGTAAAGAATAGAACCACTGTTACCTGCCAAGCATGTCGTAAGAGGCGAGTAAGGAGGTTTGGCTGAAATCGGATGTACATGTCCTAAACGTGTAGAAGTCTATGCATTTAGGGGCTTACCAAACCAATGTACAACGTATACACGTTCTTGGCAAAGATCAAACATATCACAAAGAGTGATTAAAATTGGTCGTAAGAACGAACGCAAAGAAGAAGAAGAAGAACCTTTCAAAATATAAAAAATGGCATAGATAGGGATGTGAATTGTTTGAGGAAAACAAAAAGAAAACAAGAAATGTATGGAAAGACAGGCTAACAGTAAAAGCAGATAAAACAGGACTACAAATAAATGTGAAACAAATTAAAGGTAGCTGGATTTAACAACAATCACAATGACCCCATTATTGTTGATTAACAAATAATTGCAGAAATGCATATTTTGACAGTAATGTTAGCAGAGGGAGATCAAGATTATCAATGCTAGGTTCAGTGGTTACCGGCCCAAATTTGGGGTGTAAAGAATAGAACCACTGTTACCTCCATGCATGTCTAGGCATAGGAGGTTTGGCTGAAATGATGCATGGTCTGTTGAAGTCTATGGTTAGGCTACCAACCAATGCAACGTAACCGTTCTGGCAAGATCAAACATATCACAAGATGATTAAAATTGGTCATAAGAACAGAGAAGAAGAGTCAATGCGGGATTAGCAAAGACAGTTTCATTCCCTCTCCGGATATCTTTTCAGCACCTCTGGTCATGCGCTTATTTTACTGTGGACCACAAACTGGACAGTCAGCTTTAGGTGTGTCTAGTTTCCCAAAGCTTAGTTTTTAGGCAGACTGGGTGTGGCCACATGTTGCTTCTCAGCTCACACAGGACAGTCTTGCAGGACAAGTAAGCTAGGGTAGAATGGTAATTGTTTGGCTGCAACCAACCTATCTCCAAGCAATGGGACAAATAGCAGTCGTCCTCTCTCTCCCTTAAGGAGGACATCCTTTGTCTTGTCTTCTACTTCTATGACACTTTCCCTAAGTATATGGAGAGTGTACAGGGAGAATATCCTGCATAAAAGCCAGGGTTGATGAGCCTGGCGGCTGAAGTCACCTAGAGTAGAACAACTCCAGACAAACAAGGGAAGACAGGTCTTGTCATTAGGGGACTGCAACTGTCTAGAGAATAAACTAAAAAAAAGATGTACCCAGAAACAGAATGTGTCAACCATTATAGACAGGGAGGAATTGACACATACAAATGACTCAATGCCGTGCGCAAATATTTATATAACTGTGCTGCCACCATCATGGGAAACAGCCCAGGGGTGGTGGGACGGGACCCCATGCCTCAAAGGGGTTTACCCCTAGCAACTAGCAGCCCTGTTTTATTCCCGCCACAGTATGAAACTTGTCTTCTTTTTTTTAGGGGGGGGGAGGATAAATTTAGACTATACAACACAAATGTAAAATATGTCATCCTGCTTTATGACTCTTGACATGACATGTGACATAGAATATCATACCCAATCTGCAAACATTCACCAACAGATGTCTCTACTGTATACTCTGTATTTGATGACTGGAAGTAATCCCAAATACAGACTTGTGGAAGAGAACAAGACAGAAACCACAATACATCTAGAGACTATAGAGAAAAATGGGGGATTGATTGGACATACCCTTAGGAATTTACAACCCTAACCAGATAGCAAGAATGCTATGTCAAATGTGGTGTAGCTAAACAGAGCACTATACTGGTAGCCAAAGAAGAATAGTAAATCAACAAAGAACCGGTGTCGTTAGTTGCCACACACTGAGAAACATGCTGAGTACTGAGGAGGAGATCAGAGTACTTATGGACTAAATGATTCGACGTGCAGTGATGATGATCCAACAATTAAACTAAACCCTTAGGAAACAATAGCACAACATATCCAGACATGCAATTTACTGAAACCCACAGAGGAATAGAATATTAGGAATGCCAAAGAACACCTGGAGGTGTGCAGTAGAAGAGAAGGTCAGAGAGAGTAGATTTGTAGACAACAGCCCAGAATAGAATTTGATGAATGAGCAGCAACAGTTGCAGCCCTATGCTCTGCTGTGAACAAGAAGGTTTGTAGTAGTTAGAAGCATAGTTGTGGTTTGGAATATCTTCATTGCACTCTGGACATGTTCATAGGTGCTCCGATCTCCTGCCTGCGCAATATCTCCCAAAGCATCTCCCACAGCATCAGGGTCTACTGTAAAGGATCAGGGTCTACTGTAGTCCAACCTTGTGCACATCAAGAATTTTTTACCTGACTGCCCCCCTGGATTTTCATGGCATGTAGTCACTAGCATAGCGTAAGATCTACTTTGCTATCAGCTACCCTAAAACAGATACAAATGTTGGTGATAAGCTGCATCTATATGTTACATTGAGAACTGAAAGAAATAAAAGTGAAATATGAGAGTGAAAATAAGATTATATTTCTATTTTTTAAATCACCCAGAAAAATAAGTTACAAAATGTCCTCATTTTTGGTACTGTTTCTACATCTTCAATATTTTAAGTCATAACTTGTGTTCCCTCTACACCTTCTTCCTCCACTCATGCAGACAGACAAGAGTACTTCTAATTGTTTTTCATATCTATTCATCTAGCTGTTTTATTGCAAACTAAAAGTTATGCACTGTTGATTTTTATTCCCTGCATCATCGTAATAAACAATTGTGTGATTATATTGAATAAATTCAAATCAAATCTGTTATATTATTTGTGTATTGACAAGTTTTTTAAAATATGATATTAACATTCATGTTGATATTATTGATTACTTCTAATATCATTTAGCAGGCATGATTATTTAATGTATCCGGAAGCCATCATTGATGTCAATTTATGGGTGATGTGGGGGACTGCCTAGAGTAGTTGATAGTAGCTCGGCCTGCTAGCTGTGAGACGCCTCATAGCTCGGGTTCGAACCTACTGTCCGGCATTTGTTCGAGTCCCTGGTCTTACTCAGGACGATAACATGAGTACCTCTGAAGTCGGAGAAAATCTGCCTGTATGGCGAGGAATACTAATTACGAGTACATTGAGCACACGGCTGCCAGTGTAAAGTAATTTACAATGTGCACGCTGCTGCGATTGTAAGAAATTGGAAAACTGATTTTCACGCAAAATCAGTTTCAGAGATGAAACTTCATCTGAGTTGAAAGCGGACGAAAGAAAAAAAAAAAAAGAAGAAAATGGGTGATGTACACAATAACACCATATTGTGACCAGAGTTGTTTCCTAATTCTTTTTGTAAACCTAAATGAGCAATGCTCTTGGCAGGTGATGTGTCATTTCTGCGGAGAGGGACAGAGCCATATGGGAAAATCCAGTCCAATAAAGTCAATCCTTCATCTTTAGACCATTGGTCTTTTTTTTTTTTTTTTTTTAAACGATCGCACGAGAGAGACCCTTTTAGACTGAAAATATTACGAATGACTACTTAAATAATTTGTTTTTCTGTTGAAGTCCTGTCTCTCTACCACGATCTCCTCTACAAAGTACATAAAAATCAATTCAAGCCCTGATCTTATTTCTAAGTTAGAACTAATCCCAACTGTGTTTGCGGTTGGGAAATGTAATTCAAATCAATGACAACTTAGTGCAAAAATATATTCCCTTGCTAGCTTCATTTTATTATTCTAGGCATGAGTAGCTTAGCACCAAAACTAAATTTGTACAAGTCACACTCATTGTGTTTAAAAAATTGTTTTAAATAATTTCTGAAATAGTTGCAGCTGTGTTTAGTTTAGTTGTTGGATCATCATCACTACACATGAAAACCAATTAGTCCATAAGTACTCCGATCTCCTCTTCAAATTGTAGCTGTGTGATGTTATTTTCAGCCAGTTGTTTGTGCAGTTCCGCACCATTCCACCTTGCAGAAAAAAATCAATTTTTCATGTAATACCTGTGAGCATTACCTCTTCATGCTTGAGTGCACTTTGTCAAAGATAAAATATCAATAATTAATTGTTTAAAAGAATGAAATTGCAGTATTGTGTTTTCTATAATTTTAACAAGGTGAGAATGGCTGGAAAATTTGAACTTTATGCAGTGTTATACGATCGACATCATGGTACATTTAGTATGCACATGCAAGCTCCATCCAGTACTGCAGTAGCCATCCCAAAGTCCACCTGTTCACCGTACACATGAGAAGTTGATTAGTTTATCTTCTCTTCTTACCTTGAAGACAACACTTTTAAATGGCATGCGAGTTAGAATTATCTATTCACTATCTATTCTCTAATCCTGTTTTGCCTTTGTGCATCAGATCGAAAAAGGAGACATCTGAGCGAGCCTCGCTATGCGCTTGTCTTTCTTTCTCTTCTCCAGTCCTGGTTTGCCTCACAGCTTCAGGGTAAGAAGAGATTTCTAGAACTGGCTTTTGTGTATGCTTCATAAACAGTGTCTTTCGTTGCTTCTGTTATCTCTGAGGTCCACATTAGGATTGTATAAAGGCATATGCTCTAACATGACCCTGAGATAAAAGTATAATAATAATAATTAAAATAAAATTTCCCATAGCCTTTTCAGAACTTAAGATTTGAAATGCCTGTCACTTCACATTTCTAATCCCTTGTGAGCAGGAGGTAGGATAGCTGCTTCTTCTTCTTTGCGTTCATTCTTACGACCAATTTTAATCACTCTTTGTGATATGTTTGATCTTTGCCAAGAACTGTATACGTTGCACATTGGTTTGGTAGGCCCCTAAACGCGTAGACTTCTACAAGTTTAGGACATGTGCATCCGATTTCAGCCAAACCTCCTTAGTCGCCTCTTACGACATGCGTGGCAGGTAACAGTGGTTCTATTCTTTACACCCCAAATTTGGGCCCCGGTAACCACTCGGGCGGGTAGGATAGCCAATTCCTTTCCTTGTGTGTGGAACCTCAAATGAGGTATTGAACACATAAGTGAGGTTTCCCTCCATGACCCATAAGTGAGGTTTCCCTCCATGACCCATAAGTGAGGTTTCCCTCCATGATGCCCTATGAAGAAGAAGTGATTCAATGTCTAAATCAATGTGTTACCTCTGACACGACCATCTTTGCATCCCCAGCATTTAACTCTTACAATACGCGTACTAAAACCGCCTTTTTACGCACTGTTTTTGAGGAACAAATTTTAAGCGAAGATGTCCTTACAAAATTAGTTATAACTTTCTTACATTCAACAGCAGAGACAAACTGCATACACCAAAATGTGCGCAATTGAAAGATATATTACAAACACCCACTTGCTGTATTTGAATTTTAAAAATACACTTAAAGCATTAAAGTCCTCTACGATATATTAACAACTGGTTAGAACCACATGGTCCGTGAAGTGGCTTGTCGTAAATGGGAACTAACTTTATGGTCTGTCAGGTGGCGTTTCGTATTCTAAGAGTTAATATAAAATCTTTGTACATGCATGAGTGAATTCATGTGTACATAACCCCTTCTGAACCATAGTTACCACTTTTATCTCCATTGTGAGGCTGCTTCTAGTGATAGCAAAGGCACTGCTGTTCTCCTTGACAGTTTTGCATCTTGAGTTTGCAGTAAATGATCTTGCACTCTACTTGCCTTGAATCACTGAGCCATCCTTGTATACCACAGCATCATCATCCCATATGTATTCATCCACTATCACCATGACATCCATATTTTCTATGGTAGGAACTTGCTCTCTGCAGCTTCTATCGAGAATATTTCTTTCTGTTATCTGTTACCATCTTTATGTTGCTGGGACTTGCAAGGGAGCAACGAATAGTAACACTGTGACCTACAAAGCATGTCATAAGAGGCGACTGAGGTAGAAGCCTAGGGAAGCTACCCTAGAAAAAACCTCACAGAAATCGACTGTGCTGGCCTACTTGTAGGTGCATAATTGGCACAACGGACAATTGCTCTTAAAATTGAGCGCATACAAATCACAAAGAATGGGTTAACAAGTGGTCGATATGGATAGTTCGAAGACGAAAAAGTTTTCTAATTCTGTTTAATCTTATAATTATGTGCTTCCATGAGAACACTTGTTTATTTGTAGCATGATTTGACCTTCCTTATTGTTTTCTTTTTCATTATGTTGCTGCTTTTTGATTGAATGAGTCAATTACATAAAATATTACTGTATCCTTTCTTTCCTCAGATGTGGGACGAGGGTCAGGAAGTTTAAGGGGTCAAGGACGGGGATTTAGAAAAGGTCGAGGTAATGGTAGAGGAAACAGCAGAGCAAGTGAGCCATCAGACACAAAGAAACATAGTGATAGCATCACCACTAGAGTGCTTTCTGCCAGTCGAAATAGGATAAATGAACTGAGGAATCAGGTTTTTATAAACTTAATTTGTTTCTTTTGAATAATTTTATAGAAACTACTGACTCTTTTTTGGGAGGTTATAGTTACATCTTCTTCAGCAATCTTTGGTCACGCACTTAGTTTACTGTGGACCACAGACTGGGCACTCAGCCTCAGGTTGGTCAGGTTCCCAAAGCTACATTTTTAGGTTGACTGGGTGTGGCCACATGTTGCCTCTCAGCTCACCCAGAAGAGGACAGTCTTGCAGGATATGTTCTGGAGTCTGTTCCGCCTGCTGACACTGGCAAAGAGGTGCTTGACTTATTTCTAGTCTATGTAAGTGTCTATTGAGTCTGCAATGTCCGTTAAGTAGACAGAATATAATGACCTGGTCTGTTCTTCTTAATTCTTTGAGGAAGTCTTTTCCATAATCATATCCAATGTTTGTCTTCCAGTCTAAAGCAAGATTTTCTTTATATGAGGTTTTTGACCTCTTAAAAAGACAGTGGTTGGTAAATTTGCTCTTTGACACTGCACTCCTTAGCCAAAAATAGTTCCAAAAATATCAATCATGTGGTATTCAAAGTCTAAGAATAGAATCACTGTCTTCTCTCAACGCATGTTGTAAAAGGTGACTGAATGGGCCTGGTCCTGACAGCCGGACACTGTAAAAACAAAAGCAAGCAGCTACAGAGACAGAAAATGATATTAGTGGGAATGAAACATCATCAAGTAGACAATTAACCCCTTTGCCATTCTGAGCTGATATACTTGGATTGAAGTATTTGTTAGGGTTACCCAATGTCAGTATACTGACTTATTTCAGTATTCATTGCAATATGAATGCGTCCGGAGATAGAAACAAATTACTGAGTGTAAGGGTTAACTTCTGTCAAAATATACGTATTACCACTAGAAAGAAAATGTCTGTTGTTTTAATGAAATATTTTACCTTTCAGATTGAAGAGCTGAAAATAAAAACGCGTGATCTGGAACAGGAGAATAAACTAATCAAGAGTATGCAGTTTCGACATGAGAAGACAATTCGAACATTTGAGGATAAGGAGAATGATCTCCCTACAATATTAGATAAACACAATAATGAAATAAGGTGGGTTTTCAATTTTGTTTGTGTGAGTAGAGTGTCTGACCGAATGGATTAGAGTGTGGCTCCCATGCAGGATACCCGGGTTCAGTCCACAGTAAATAAATAAAATAATAATTCCTCCTGTACCATTATATGTTACATAGGGCCTGCAAGTAATTTCTTCATAACGCTCTATCCAGGGCAACTCGCTCAATCTCCTCCATGGAACTGAGACCGATATTTCCTCCTCTCTCAGCAAAGTTCGCTTCAGGGTCTCCTTAGGTCGACCTCTCTTTCTTGAACCTCTTGCATCCCACTTCAATGCCTGCTTTGATATTCGTTGATCATTTCTCCTCAAGGTTTGTCCAACATATCTCCATCTTCTCTTTCTTATAACAGTTGTCACTAGTGGTTGACCACACATGTCTCTGATTTCATCACTTCTCCTGAATTCGTTCCATTTTATATTCATTATTTTTCGCAGACATCTATTTTCAAATGCATTCAACTTGTTTCTATATCTTTAGTCATTTTCCAACTCTCACTAAACATATGTTAGGATTGATACAACATTTGAATTGAAAATTCATAATTTAGTTTTAACACTATATAAGTCCACAGTAAGGCCAAGGAGTTTTTTATGTCTGGGGCATAAAGAAAAATCATAACCTGGAAAGTTTGTGGTTACTGCACTAGCCATGTGGCTATTAATTTCCGCATGCTTTCTATGTCTAGCATGACTGCACTACTGAGTGTAAGAGAAATATCATGTATGCGTAGGAAGAATGTCCTGTAGGTGTAAGAGGCATGTCTTGTATATGTAAAAAGAGTGTCCTTTTTGTGTAGGGAGATTGTCCCGCTGGTGTAAGATGAACTGCAAGTATATCTATGAAATCTACCTGGTAGCGGCCCATATTATCTATGAAAGCCACCTAGAAATGGCATATATTTATAAATGACCTTTTCTGACCATATGCCTATTAAAAATTCAGGGCATTGAAGGAACAAAACAGACGTCTCAAAGAAAAGTATGACAAATCAGACAGATACCTCAGAGATGCTGAAGATGAGTTGGAAAAAGTGAAAAAGAAAATGAACAAGTATAAAGAAATGTGTGAGGATAAGGAGCTAATGGAAAGAGATGAACTGAGTCGCAAACTAACAAAAGTAGAGCAGGAAATGGAGGAAAAGGAAGCAAGAATAAAGGTAAGCATGTAACTTCATTTTTTGTATGTGTTTTATATATATATTTATATATCTATAAAGCAACAAGATAACTAACCCTGAAGTACTGCAGCATACAAACTTGCCTTCCATAATGGGCATGCTCAGCAGTAAAAGACTAAGATGGCTAGGGCATATGAGAAGAATGGACAATGGCTGTATACCACAACAAGTGTTGTTTCGTTAACTTTGAGAAGGGAAGAGGCTCTAAGGCAGAACACTGCTCAGATATCAGGATGTCTGCAATGCCTCAATTAATAACTTTTCTATCTATCCCAACATTGTGAAAAGCTAGCTGATGACCGAGTTATGTGGAAAACAACATTATGCAAAAACGCATAATCTTTTGAAAATAGATGAGCTGAAAGGCAAGAGAGAAAAGCGAAAATTCAGAAGTTGTCACAGTAAAACACTTGGCAAATGACAATTGAAGACAAAAAGGCTGTAAATGTATATTTTTTATTTTAAAACACTTACAAATTTTTTAAAAATTGATAGATGTTAATATGCGTGTGCACAATGCTTTAATTATATTGAGAAATAAAAAATGAAATGCTTTGGCCACTTAATAAGATGCAACCAAACTCTACTGTATACAGGGTATTCTACAACAGAATATCAGGAAAGAAGGCGAGTGGAAGACCATGAAAAAGATGGATGGATAGCAGAATCCTGTCAAAAAGCAAAAATATCTATCACTCAAGCTACTAGAGTAGCGAAAGATAAAAACAGAAAACCACAACACTGGGCAACAACCTGGTAACAGTGTGATGACAAAAGAAGAAGGAGGAGCCATTACAGTTTACTTAAAGTAAAAAATAACATTTATCTTAGATGACCACAACCAAGACTGTTCCTTCAGAATCTATACCTCCATGTCATTACATATTGTCTAGTACTCTTAAATCTATATTTTATTGTTTACTTGCATGCATGAAGCGTACAGTTCCATTGACAAACTTACTATTGTTTTATTTCAGGAGTTGCAGAAGCACATAGAAGTGTTGAAGAAGAGTCATAAGCATGAAGTAGGAGTTGAAACAGCTAAACAGAAAGAAATGAGAAAACAATTGGAAGAAATGAAAGAAAAAAATACACAGCTAGAAATTCAATTAAAGGTGTAATTTTATTCATTAACTTTTTACAAATTGTATTTTTTGCAATATGTGAAATTTCTGCTGGGGAAACACAAAGTACAAATAAAATACTGTGATGATATGTCATGTCTAGTGGGATAAGCTATTAACAAATAAGCTAAAGGATAAGGATTATCAAGTGTTATATTTATTCAGTATTTTTGTATATGGTTCAGAAACATGGGCTTTACAGGTGATGCAGGAAGCTAAGTCCCTGAGATCCATTCTATGGAGCTGCGCTCTGAGACAGCAGTGTCCCATTCTTCTTCTTTGAATGCTGCATATCGACACCACTTGCTAACCACTTTGTGTGATTTGTATGTGATCTGAGTCTAAGAGCGATTGTACGTTGTGCCAGTTATGCGCCTACAAGTAGACCAGTACATCCAATTTCTGCTATGCTTTTTATTTACTAGGGTAGTTTCCCTAGGTTCTACATCAGTTGCATCTTACGACATGCCTTTTTGAATCGCAGTGGTACTATTCTTTGCTTTCCTATGGGCCCGGCACCACAAGAGCATGTCTTGTTTTAAGTCTGAAGACTGGTTTGCGTTTTTTTGTTTAATTTATTTATGTTGTTGTGTTCTGTGTTGTATCCTTTGTTTGCTTTTCCTCTGCATCATTTTTCTGGACTTTCAGGAGAGTCTTTGCTTCTGTAAAGCTTTGCGTTGGGTGGACTTGCGTTAGGCTCCCTCTAAGTCTTGCAAGTTTGTTAGCTTTTTCATTTCCAGGATCTTCAACAAAATTCTGCTGCTTGCCCTAATGGTACACTCTGACACCCTGCATCCTGTCCAGCTCTTAATGATTCTACCTCACAATTTTATCTTTGTCTTCCTCTTGCCCTCAACTATCCCCTCCACTATGGTCTTCAACATTGTATCATATCTTTTAATGTGTTTAAAATGCCATATTTGTCAAACTTTAATTTCTTTGAATAGTTTTCACTAGCAGCTGCCTGTGTCTCTCTATATTTCAGTTTATTATTTGATTCATATCATATTCTGTATTTATTTTATATCAGATTTATTGAATGTTTTCAGGAAAAAGACAGGGCACTGGATCATCAGAATATTCACAGCAACCTACGCCAAGGGAGAATTTCCAGAAACACCTCACCAGAAGGCAGTCTGACTTTGCAGTCAAAAAGAAGGACAACATCCCTGACTGAGCTGACTCCTAGAGACAAGGCCAAATTTTATTCAGATAAACAGAGAGCAGAATTATATAAACACAAAGAAGTGAGCCATGTATTGCTTGATGTTATGCTTCTTGTTCTCTGTGGAGCCAACTCCTGTAAATGTCACTCTCTGCCAAGTTTTATTCTACCTTCTTAACTCTTACCACGCGGAGTTATTTCCTCAATTTTTAAACAGTTAATCCAAGGGAGGTAAAAAAAAAAGTCCCAACAACTCGTCAATAAATAAATATATATATCTTATTATATACTAAATTGAAGAAAACTGGACAACCTATTAGAATAATAAGGTTAAAATGTAGTAGAAGTCAAACTAGAAAGACTTCTTCTAAGGGAAGCAACTCTATGGCACAGTGTGCGGCTAATAGCGTGCAACGGACTTCCGCCGTGGCACAGTGTGCTGCGAAAAGTGTGGAAAGAGTTAACCCATTTGCTCTTCTGATCCGATATACTGGCTCACTGTATTATTTAGTGTGACGCAGAGCTAATAAACTGATTATTTCAGTATCAATAAAAATAACATTTCTCATAGCCTTTTCAGACCTTAGGGTATGACGTGCTTGTCACTTCATATTTTTAAACCATAGTGTGCAGGAGGTAGGAGGACCAATTCCTTTCGTTGCTTGTGGAATGTTGAGTGTGGGATTTAACACATCACCATCTGAGTCAACAATAGGCTAACGCTTACGCTAATCTTTCTCATCATTCAGTATACATTGCAATATATGCGGGTCGCATTGGCAAAGTGGTTAAGACATTTACGTGTCGTTGTGAAAGTTGTGGATTCAAATTCAGACAGAGTCATATATGCAGATTTTTAATGAGAACCCTAGGATTGTTGCTGGAGATACAGAGTTTGTGCTTTGTGCAACACTTTCGGTAGATGGCGTGCCATCTCTGCCGTTAGAGACAAAGCCATATGAGGAAACCCGGTTGCAGTGAACTAGTGAACTCAATATTTCACCTTTAGACTCTTTTTTAGTCATTGCAATACAATTTTCTTGTTGTAAAAACAAAAGTATGAAATTGAAGGGTTACGGTCTATCCATGAGGTTCTGACTTCTGTTATCTACTTTTGTTCTTTACCAGATTTTGTAGAACATTATGAAACAGCAAATTCAAAAATAAGAGTAAAGAACCTGTTTTCACTCTGTGTGCTATATTGGGCACTATTGTGTTAGGTCAGTATATATTTTTCCTCATTGGTATACAATGGGTGATGTGTTTAACATCACAGCACAGCAACAAATATATGGTCAGGAACTTCAGTCTGGAGAGAAAGGGTAATGAGCTATCAATCTTTTTTATTGCTCAAGTCTATTGGATAAGCTTCACCTATGATCAATCAGATCTGATACCATGCTACAGTATCTCCAGATATGGTACTTAAAAGTAGGAATTTTTTTTTAAAAATCTGACAGTTACCCATTTGTACCTACATGTGTCCTGTTGGATGATATGCATACACTTTGGCGGAAATTAAAATGTGATTGTTCCATATTCTGTAGGGACCTAACGGGGACACAACGTACTTACGTTCTTGACACATACCACGCAGATATCAAAGAGTGGTTAACTTGGTTGATAAGAAAAAAATGCAAATAAACAAACAAAATGTATGTGTTTTTTAAAAGATACTACTTCTAGATGCAAGACCTTCTGCATCTTTAAAAAAGATGTTACATGCAGAATATTATAAATAGTTAACACGGAAGGAAAGAAAAAGGGGAAATAATTCATTTTAAATGAAGTTTTTTTTTGTATACTCGCTATGAATTTAGGCGAAGTCATGATTTTTGCATGAAGATTAGCTTTACTTATCCCCAGTGCCCTTCTCTATTCAGGCAAACCTTACTTCGACTTCAGAGGTACTTGTTTTTCTTCTTCTTGCATACGCCTGCTATGAATTCAAGTGTGGTCAGTGTACCTTGTGTGTCGATATGGCTGATTTTTGAGTGACTGCTTGCTTTCCTTTTATCAGTGTCCCCGCCAAACAGGCATGACTTCTCCGACTTCAGAGGTATAGATATACTTGTAATTTTGATCCCCGCGTAAAGGATCAACCTCGCACCGTTAGCACAACAGAAATAGTTTGCACACACTGGTTTTGAGCCCCAACTTCCTACAACATGTGCTCACTAGTGCAGTGAGTTATCAACTTTACTATTGGGGACCCTTAAATGAAATAATATAGCAGATTACTTATTTTTTAATAGTTAGAGTTAACAGAATATCTTTCTTTATTTCTGAACAGTAATGTCAGATTAACATGCCGATAGACTTGCAGGTATGGCTGCTGTAAAAGCGGCGAACAATGGACCATACTGATATTATAAATTCTCTAAGGGAGAGAGGGTGTGTGTACATGATTCAAGTAATAGTGGAGAATCTACAACACTAACCAGACTGCAAGAATTTCAAGTAAAGTGTAGTGTAGCTAGACAAGAACACTATGCTGGTAGCCATAGAAGAATAGTAAACCAACAAAGAACCAGGGTCACAGGTCTCCTCATGCTGAGAGACATACTGAGGAAAGATCGGAGCACTTATGAACTAATTGGTTCTTCTTCAGTGATCTCTAGTCATGCGCTTAATTTACTGTGGACCGCAAACTGGGCTGTCAGTTTCAGGTCTGTCAGGTTTCCCAAAGCTTAGTTTTCAGGTCGACTGGGTATGGCCAATGTTGCTTCTCAGCTCACCCAGCACAGTCTTGCAGGATATGCTCCAGTGTCTGTTCCGCCTGCTGACACTGACAGAGCGCTGTTTGACCTATTCTTAGTCTATATAAGTGTTTGTTGAGTCTGCAGTGTCCGGTGCTTAGTCGAAATATAATGACCTGGTCTGTTCTGCTTAGATCTTTGAGGGAGTCTTTTCCATAATCATATCCAGTATTTGTCTTCCAGTCTACTGCAGATTTTCTCTGTATGAGGGTTTTGACCTCTTGAAAAGACAGGGTTGGTAAATTTACTCTTTGGCACTGCCCTCCTTAGCTAAGGTTCGACGTGCAGTAATGATGATCCGATAACTAAACTAAACAAAACTGTCAGATTGGGTTTGTTTATTTGTCAACACTTTTATTCAAAGAGCAAAATTGTCTGCACTTGAATGACGATGTCGAAGACATTTTTTTAACTTCTGTATTTCAGCTAAAAGAGCAAGAAAGAAAGAAAAAACTGAAAGAAGATAAGAAAAAGATTTCTTCACCAAAGAGTCCTCCTCCAGATATTTCGTTGAGTGGTTCAATTCAAACACTTGAGGACACAGAAGAAAACATTGGTTGGGACAAGAGTGAAGTGCCAACAAGTGAGAAGGAAGACACAAACAGAGGGAATAAGAAATGGTTACACAAACAAAAAAAGGTAAATATATAAATATTGACTTTATTTTAAAATGCATTTTACTTTCTTCATTATTAAAAAAACCAAAGTAACAACTCTTAACTGCATGTAATACCGATTTTTGTGGCGGTGTAGGAACAGGGGGTCATGAGTCTAAGGAATTTAAAGACTGCATCACTAGTACAGTCACAGCAAAGCTGTGCAGGTTCTGATTTTTGCTTTAAGCCCCAACAGGAAAAAAAATGTGATCTTACCGGGGATCGAACCCGGGACTCCAAATGGGTGCCCACGTTCTAATCCATTCAGCCAGATTCTCCTTATTCGCTTCTTCATTATAGATTTCTTTAAAGTTTGTGTTGTCACACTTTGTCTGTGAAAGATCTTATGCAAGTTCTGGTCAAAAACTATCTCTAACCAAGAACTGCTTACATGGTATCAGCAAGAGAATATGAATACCATCATCCAAAAGAGGTGCTGGACTCGGATCAAACTTGTGATACACATGAAGACTTCTGTGTATCATTATGCTCAAAAACTGAACAGAGATGGATGAGAAGGACACTAGAGAAAAAATGAAAAAGTGAAAGATCTAAGAGCAACCTGGAAAATAATCGAACAAGAACGGAAAGAAATGAATCACAGCTGGAAACAAAACAGAGGGTGCATTTGTTGATGCCCTAATTGCTAAAGGCATCACAGGCTTGAGCGAGAGAGAGAATGTCACACTTCTAAAGAAAAACAAACTTGTGTCTAGTTTCCTCGTAGTTAGGGAATCGTAAGAGGGTTATTTGTGATTTCAGGCTGGTGATTAAAGATGTCTTGCCTAAACTATTTCAGGCTTGGGATTAAATATGTCTTGCCTAAGTTGGGAATTAAAAATGTCTTGCCCAAACTATTTCAGAATGGGAATTAAAGATGTCTTGTCTAAGCTGGGGATTAAAGATGTCTTGCCTAAACTATTTCCTGCTGGGAATTAAAGATGTCTCGCCTAAACTATTTCAGACTGGGGATTAAAGATGTCTTGCCTACACTATGTCAGGTTTGAGAATTAAAGATGCCTCGCCTAAACCATATCAAACTGGAGATTAAAGATGTCTTGCCTACACTAAATCAGGTTTGGGAATTAAAGATGCCTCGCCTAAACTATGTCAGGTTGGGAATTAAAGATGTCTTGCCCAAACTATTTCCAGCTGCGAATTAAAGATGTCTTGCCTAAACTATGTTCAGTTGGGAATTAAAGATGTCTTGCCTTAACTATGTCCGGTTGGGAATTAAAGATGTCTTGCCTTAACTATGTCCGGTTGGAAATTAAAGATGTCTTGCCTAAACTATGTCCGGTTGGAAATTAAAGATGTCTTACCTAAACTATTTCTGGCTGGGAAATCATGATTTCTTTACTTGGGGATCTAAATTACAAGTACCTCCAAAGTCGAAGAAAGACTCGTCTGAATGGTGAGGACACTGGTGATAAGGAAAGCAAGCCTTCACACAAAAATCAGTCAGAGATGCCATATTAGAAGTCATGACTACCCCTTAATTCATAGCGGACAAATGAAGATGCACACAATTGTTCATAATTAAGTGGTTATTCTAGAGATGTGTTTCCCAAAGTGGGCAGTACCACCCACCAGTGTGCGCTGAAGCGTTCTAGGGGGACGATAGTGGGTTCAGAAGAATTTGGGGGTGTTCAGGCGATTAGGGGTTGGTGGCTCTTTAAAGAAGAAATTAGTAATAAATATTTTTAAATAAATTATTTACGTGATTTTGCGATTGAATAATCATTTAAAATTTGAATTCTACATTTGAATTCATCTTATGCCCGCTTTACACGATCCATTTTTTCATCAATTTGATGCATATAATCATTTGAAAATTTACCATGTATTACAGAAATATATATCAGTTTTCTATGTCAAAGAGAAAATAGAGCATGTATATATGGGGAAGGGAGGAGAGGGGGGGCGTATTGGCAAACTGTTATAATGTGGAGGGGGCCGTTACAACGTTTATGTTGTGCAAAGTGAGCGGTGGGGCTGAAAAAGTTTGGGAATCTATGTTCTAGAGCAAACATAGTCAACACCATTGTCTGTCAACTTTTTCTGATATTATTTTTCTCTTAACTCCCCTTAAAGAATCAACAAATTTCCTCCAACCAGATCTTTCTTGAGCAAGCCAGCTTAGTTCATTCCAGGTCTTTCCCACCTCTTCTCTTTCTCTATTAACAGTTCGTCTCCATGTCTCTCTATGTCGCCCCTACCTCTCTTGTCTCATAGATTCCATTTCAAAACCACATGTGGATGTCCAGTCTTCTGCATTCTTAATGTATATCCCAACCAATTCTATCACCTCTTTTTTATTTCCTAGTTGATATTGTTGATACCTGTGTGTCGAGTGATCTCAGTATTTGGTTTTCTCTGGTCCCAGCGAATTTGGAGAATTCTTTGGAGACATTTTCCCCTTCAAAGCCTCTATGTGACTGTCTCTACTGATACTTGTTTTTCCATGTCTCTGATCCATACAGTAGGACTGAGCACACATTTGATTTGTATATATTGATATTAATCTGCGTCCTGTAAGCTGATGGTCTCTATATGTTGTCTAATGATTTTCTTATATTACCATCTTATTATTTACTTCTAGATGCTGCAGAAGCAACAAGAACGACAACATATAGATAGTGTGGTCAGAGAAAATCAAGAGATATTAAAGAAAAGAGAACAGCAGGAGCTGCAAGAATTGGAGGCAAGAGACAGAAATGAAAGAGAACTTGAAGAGCAAGATGCGAAAGAGAAAAAGAATGAAGAAGAAAGAATGCAGAATTTGAAGAAAGAAATGATGGAGAGTGACTCTTTTATTCAGTCAGAGAGTAAGAAAATTGAATTGTTGAAGAAACTCAAAGTCATGGATGAAATGGGTAGCAATGTAGGTGATCCTTTTTCCAAGTCATCTACTGTAAAAGTGAGCATAGAACAGTCAAACGGATTTTTGGAAAATAATGACAAACATATTAGCAAAGTACACCACAAGTCACTTCATGCGGAGGCCGCCTCAACAGTAAACCACAAACCACTTCAGGCAGATGTCACCTCAACAGTAAACCACAAGCCACTTCATGTGGATGCCGCATCAACAGTACACCACAAGCCACCTCATGGGGACATCACCTCAACACACCTAGATCATCAGAAAAACAAACGTCAGTCATCAATTGATGATTCTGGAGGATACAAACCTTCATACGGTCCCACAAGACCAGGTATCAACAAACCTATAAACAAACCTCCATCTGCTTTTGATGATGACGAACCTGCTTTCAAAATAACAAACACAACGACACAGCAAGCGGACAAGAAACCAAATCTTCTAGAAAGTTTATTTGGTCCTCAAGCAAACTCAACTAAAAATCTGCCCACTAAATTACTTGAAGAGAATGAATCATTTTTCATCACCAATAAGTCTCCATCTTTAAATGGTCGAACACCAGCAGTGACTAACTCATCTTTTCCATGGGAAACCACAAACTCTAGTCTTACTAAGGCAAACAAATCTACAACTGATTCTGAGAAGAAACCCACCATATTTAATGGTGGAAACCCTACACTGATCGGCGGTGGGGATATTTTAAATAGTGGTAAAATCCCATCACACCAGAAGAGACAACAAATCATGGCATATCCTGCAGAACATTCGGTAACAACTCTCGACAGTTTTGGTGATGATATTGAAGAGGTTGTATTATGAAAAGAACTATTGAGTTAAATTGATAAATGTATACCCCCAAAAAATATTGTACTGTAAATAACTATTGTAGACATCACAGCATGTTTGTTGAGCATAATGCCATTTAATTGTACTTATTCTATTTTTTACTCTTTCATATATTGTTTCAAATTTTAGCAGTTTTCAAAGTTCAAGTGTGTATATGTTATTTCAGATGAAATCAAATGCTATCTCCATGTTGACAGATGAATGCTATCTCTATTTTGATTAACAGATGAATGCTATCTCCATATTGACAGATGAATGCCACCTCCACATCGACAAATGTAACGAATCTTGCATTTTCCGGTCTCTTTTTCTCTAGCCTGTGATACCCTAGACCAGTGGTTCTCAACCTTTCTAATGCGACCCTTTAATACAGTTCATCATGTTGTGGTGACCCCCCAACCATAAAATTATTTTCGTTGTTACTTCATAATTGTAATTTTGCTACTGTTATGAATCGTAATGTAAATATCTGATAAGCAAGATGTATTTTCATTGTTACAAATTAAACATAATTAGAGCATAGTGACTAATCACAAACGCCGGGTACTCGTATGGGGGCGTATCTGCATGTGGGCAGACCCGCATGGAGACGGATAGAGGAATGGTGTCTCGGTTCCTAAGACCATAAAAATATGTGTTTTCCGATGGTCTTGGCGACCTGTGAAAGGGTTGTACGACCCCCAAAGGGGTTGAGAACCACTACCCTAGACACTTGGGGAACAACAAAAGTATGCAATTCTTTTCTGTCCTTAACACTCCTCAGTTTTGTGTTCCAATTGTGATTCATTTCCTGTTCTACTCATGTGATTTTGGGTCTTCCTTGTTTTTGTTTACCCTCCGTTGTTCATCTCAGTGCAGTTTTCATGACAGAGTATTTTGGTGTATATCTTCATGCGTAACACATGTTCAATCCATCTCCAGCGTCTCTTTTGGATGACAGTGCTCATATTCTCTTGTTGACACAGTGCAAGCAGTTTTTGGTTAAAGATAGTTTCTTGACCAGAAATAGTGTAAGATTTTTCACAAACAAGTTGTATGGAAGTTCTGTTATTCTCCGGCATTCTAATCTGTATGGTAAAGTTGATAGCACAGCTGCGGTCTACATTAATCATGGTTCTGATGCTGTATTGGGCTGTACTGTCTTTTGTTCCCCTCTTGATATTTTCTTCCCACTTATAGTGTTGTCTTTGTCTTACCTCCAACTAACAGTTTTTACCACTGACTCAAAATCAGCCCAATACAGTGTCAGAACCAAGATTAATATATACCAGTGCTGTGTGCTATCAACTTTACTATACAGATCAGAATGATGGAGAATATTAGAAAAAGATTATGTCCAAACTTTCAATACAACCTGTCTGTGAAAGATCTTATGCGTGTTCTAGACATGAACTATCTCTAACCAAGAATTGCTTGCACAGTGTCAGCAAGAGAATATCTTCTTCTGCATTCTCACTAGATTAGGATTTCGTATTCTCTAATAAAGGCAGCCGTCTGCCTCAGATTATCAGCCACGCCATACAGTTTGTCTTCGACGCTGGTGTAAGTGGGCCACCTCTTCCTTCTCAAGTCTGCATACTGGGGGCAGTTTTGTAGTATATAATACCTATGATTTCTGCTTCCTCGTTTGTGCCGACCTCTTCCAGCAGTAAGTTTTGGCCACCCTCGTGATGGTAGGTCTGACATTCTTACTGCGTGGCTAAATCTCCTAAGCAGATTGGCGACCGTAGAATCTGTTATGCCATTCCTCATTGTGAGGGGTCGTTTCACCATGCTATGGGCCTTATGGCCTGGTGTATCCGTTTTCTGCAAACATTTGTTTCGGTTAGCATTCCCTAGCGGACACATGCATCCGATTTCAGCCAAACCTCCTTATTCTCCTCTTACGACATGCTTGGCAGGTAACAGTGGTTCTATTCTTTACACCCCAAATTTGGGCCCTGGTAACCACTCAGGTGGCAAGAGAATATGACAGGTAAAATTCAAAATATGCTGAAGATGGACCAGGCATGTGTTATGCATGGAGACTAACTCCGTCACGAAAACTGCAATGAGATCAAAACCAAAGGGTAAACAAAAACGTGAAGGAGAGAAGGAACTGAAATAAATGAATCACAGCTGGAACACAATAATAAGAATGGTCAAGACTAGAGAAGAATGGCATGCATTTGTTGCTGCCCTTAGCGACTGTGGCATCATAGACTAGAGAGAGATAGTTTTGACCACAGTATCATGTCTATTTATATCTCCGAATTATTTGACTTGATTTTAATTAATGTTTTTCTCTTCATCCCATATTTTTTAGGATATCTTTACTGTTCACCAGTAGACGGTATTTAATTTCAGGTACAGTCAATTCCCCAGTCACACAGCAGAAAATAGCTTACCAGATTTTCTAAGGAAGAAATTTATCATTGTCGCCAGGGCTACTGTTTAAGTGTTCTGCTGTTGACACTTTCATCTAGTTCAGTGGTTTTCATATTTTCTGGGTATATGACTCCCTTCATAACATTAACAAAATTCTCCTGTATCCATTCTGGCAAACTTCAGAAAAAAAAAGACTAAACAAAAATTGATTAAAATTGTTTTTCTTTGGTGATCTGTGATCATGCCCTTAATTTACTGTGTACCACTTACTAAGCAGTCGGCTTCAGGTTTCCCTAAAACTTAGTTTTTAGTTCGATTAGGTGTGGCCACATGTTGCTCCTCAGCTCACACAGGAGAGGACAGTCTTGCAGGACATGCTCTGGTGTCTGTTCCACCTGTTGACACTGGCAGAAAGCTGGTTGACTTATTTCTAGTCTATGTAAGTGTCTGTTGAGTCTGCTGTGTCCGGTACTTAGTCGAAATATAATAACCAGGTCTGTTCTGATGAGGTCTTTGAGGAAGTCTTTTCCATAATCGTATCCAGTGTTCATTTTCAAGTCTACTGCAGATTTTCTCTGTATGAGGGTTTTGACCTCTTTAAAAGACAGTGGTTGGTACATTTTCTCTTTGGTGCCGTCTTTAGCCAAGACATCAGCACTTTCATTGCCTGCAATGCTACAGTGAGATGAAATCCACTAGAAGTGAATTTATGCCTTTTTGGACAGCTGAGCAAGTTCTTTTTCAGTGTTCTGTACTGTGCTGTTAGCAGATTTAGCCACCAGGGCTTGTATAGCTAACAGTGAGCCTGTAAGAATGATTTTAAATGAACTAGCACGCCCGAGTGGTTACCGGGGCCCAAATTTGGGGTGTAAAGAATAGAACCACTGTTACCTGCCACGCATGTCGTAAGAGGCGACTAAGCAGGTTTGGCTGAAATCGGATGCGTGTGTCCTAAACGTGTAGAAGTCTATGCGTTTAGGGGCCTACCAAACTAATGTGCAATGTATACACGTTCTTGGCAAAGATCAAACATATCACAAAGAGTGACTAAAATTGGTTGTAAAGAACGAACGCAAAGAAGAAGAAGAATGAACTAGCAGTATATTTAGTAACAGCAACTATCTCTGTTAGAGTCACAAAAATCACTGCACACTATTGTTACACACTATTCAAATCTTTCCAAATCTCTGCCAACGCCTCATACCAATTTACACGCCTCTGGAAAAAACAGCACACAGTTTGAAAGTCTTCTTTTTCGAATGCTCCATATCGACCACTTGTTAAACCACTCTTTGTGAGTTGTATGTGATCTGAGCATAAGAGCGATTGTACCTTGTGCCAGTTATGCGCCTACAAGTAGGCCAGAACATCCAATTTCTGCTACACTTTTTATTAACTAGGGTAGCTCCCTAGGCCCCTACCTCAGTCACCTCTTACAACATGCCTCGTAGGTCACAGCGGTACTATTCTTTGCTCCCCTTGTGGACCCCAGCAACACACAGGCATGAAAACCAGTGACCTAGCTGAATGGAGCAGACCACCTATGGGGAGGCCCTGAGTGCACACATGTTGGTTCTATCTATTTGGGGGTTAAGTTTTAGTTTTCATGAAATATACCAAATGTATCAGTATATCCTTATCTCAAAGACTTCAATCTGATCTAGCTGCTTGTTCAGTGTCCATGTTTCTCTACCACATAGTCATGAAGAATATATACTTATAAAACACTTGATAATTCTTATTTTTAAAATTGATTTGTTTGAATGTTAATATATGTCTCATCTTGTTGAGATATTATTTACACATTCTGTCTTTATAGAAATTACCAAAGAATATTAAAGACTATAAACTGATCTCATTTATTCTTTGTTTTTTATTCCTGTTTTTAAAAAAAACTGTAGTTACTTCCTGTAGTTTTGCATTTTAGGGCAGTGTGGGACGAGAGCCTGAGGAATTTAATGACAGTCGCGCGAGCTGTTCAGGTTAGGATTTTTTATTTATGCTCACGACAGAAGAAATCCTTGACCTTACTGTGAATTGAACATGGTTTTCTTGCATAGGACCCGCGCTATGATACATTTGACCAGGTGTTCCTGTTTGCCCACTATAAATTCAGGCATAGTCATCTTCTTCTTCTGCTGTGATCAACTTTTGCTATGTGACTACTCCGGTATGTGTCATAAACAGGGCGGTGCGCTTGAGGTCTTCACGGGTTCCCCATAGTTTGTCTTGCAGTGTTGTTTCTGTTGGCCAGATCTCCAATCTCTCACTACTCAGACTAGGGCAGTCTTGCAGGATGTGCTCTGGGGACTGCTTTTGGTGCTCCACAGGCGCAGGCTGCCGAGTCCCTGAGACCCATTCTGTGGAGGTGTGCTCTGAGACTGCAGTGTCCCGTTCTAACAGGCATAGTCATGATGCCTAATATGATGTCTCTTACTTATTTTTTGCGTGAAGGCTTGTTTTCCTTATGACCAGGGTCCCTCGCCATTAAGGCAAGCATTACTCTGCCTTCAGATGTACTTGTACTCACTAGTGCAGTGTGTTATAAACCTCGCTATAGATGATCCCGACAACTTGTACTCACTAGTGCAGTGTGTTATAAACTTCGCTATAGATGATCCCAACAATTTGTACTCACTATTGCAGTGTGTTATAAACCTCGCTATAGATGATCCTGACAATGATTTTGGTTTCGAATTAGTTGTCGTTGCATAGACCACAGTAGTGTCGCTGTTAGTGAACTTGCTTTTTATGCATCTGGTCTGGGTTCAATTCTACAGTAAGTAAAAAGTAAAGGAACCCTTTCATACCTCGTGGTATATAGGTCAATACAGTGTTAGGCCTGTATTTTTCATTGACTGTCAGCACACGATGGGTGATGTGGTCAGCATCACGCCGGCCGTCTTTACTTTCCCAGAGCATGTCTGGTACCCAGTTGAGGCTGGGTCGACCTGAGAGCCGTCGCGGTCTGGAAAAATTCCACGCACATTACGGGAACTGAACCCAGACCAACAGCCTTGAGAAGCGAGTTCACAAACAACTACGCTACAGCGGCTCTCAATTCTGCAGTGGGTGTGGAATATTTTTCAATTGTAACGCCTCTCAGATTGACCCAGCCTCAATTGGGTACCAGGAAAAACACTGGGAAACTTGCGTGATGTTGACCACATCGCTCATCGTATGCCGGCGGTAAATGAAAAACAACGGAACTAACACCGTATTATCCAATATATCTCGAAGTATGAAAAATGGTTTCTTTACCTTTTCTTACCCAGATAACTTGTCTGTGAAAGATCTTACATATCTTCTAGCCAAGAACTATCTCTAACTAAGAACTGCTTACACAGTGTCAGCAAGACAATATGAACATCATCATACAAAATAGGTGCTAGAGATACATCAGACAAGTTGTTACACATGGAAACTAACTCTATCATAAAAACCGAAATGAGATGGGCATCAACGGAAATTAAATGTAAATATAGAAGAACCAAAACCACCTGAAGGAGAACAGAAAGAAATGAATACACTACAGATGTGGTAGTCTGGCACTTTTCCTTCTTTGCCTTTGGTATGTTTGTCTCTATATTGATAAAGACCTTGTAGGAACATCATCTCTGTCTGTGTTCATATGAAAAACAGAATTTAAACTCTTTTTGATATTTTTTTGGTGGTGGGAGTGCATGGCAGAGTGTATAAGAAAGCCAGACATGAGTTCAAATTCCATGTAAGGTCTGGGATTTTTCTCGTGACGGGTACTAAATCTTTTCTTCCTTACGTTGGCTTGAAATATTGTCCATACACTCAATGTTATCTCTTGTATAAACTTCTCTGTCTTTAGAGATCAGAGGTTTTCTTTCCAGTGTTGTTTCAGGTATATAAATAAAATCTCAACCTGTAGACTGCATGTCCAACGCTCTGGAAGGATGTTTTTAAAATACCTAGTTTATAAAAACCATCTATCAATACAAACCCACACCTCCCAAAAACATGGATATACAAACTATAAAAGTTGTTATTCATATTTTTCTTTGCTTTATTAATTCATTAAACAAAGAATCTCTAAAATAAAGAATGTGAATCATTCAACATTGCATAAATCAAGTTCAGTCATTCAACATGGCATAAACCAAATAAAATATGATCATTAAATGTGGTATAAACCACATATATAAACCAAATAAATTCAAATATAAAGACATATAAAGAGACACAAAATGTTGGAGAAGACCATTATGGAAGGAGGCATCATGAGAACGAAGAGAAAAAAGAAGACCACAGAGAAGATGGACTCAGGATGTAATTGATGATTTCAGCATGAGGACTGCAAAGGCAAGACATTTGGCGTATGATAGAAAGAAAATTTGAAGTACTGTTAAGATGGCAAAATTCTGCTCGGGACAAGATAGCGACATTTCAACCACAAGTCCTTTATCAAGCAAAGGATACAACAGAAGCAAAGAAATTCATGCTTCCTTTACGACAGACATAACATATATAGGCAGTCAATAAATTCCTAACGCTCCTAAAAATGGAACCGTGCAACAACTTTTAGACAGACACACACACAGAACAAGTACATGAACACTATGCAGAGTGGCATAAGACCAAGAATCACTAGATATTTGAAGAAGAAAGAACAGAAATGATTAATAAAACTAATTTTAAATCTCATAATGATAAAGTTACATAATAAAGTTAAACAGTGTTAGCTGAAACAATTTCTCTATTACAGTTTAGCCAATGTTTTCATTCTGTGAATAACTGAGTTAGATACAAGAAACCAACATCCAAGTCCAACTGTACCTGTGGATGAAATATTTACAATGTAGAACAACTGAATGCTGTAAGCTCAGACTAGAAATGTTAGCAAATATTATTGATACTGGTTTATAAATCAGATACCCTTCTTCATTGTTTACTCTCAAATATCAACATGATCATGATTTAGTGGTCTGTCTCGGGATATCCTCTTCTTTGTCTAAAAAGGGGAAGACTGCAGTAAAACTTGGTAAAAACTTGGTAAGACTTTAGTCCAGGTCACAGCCATCCGATTATGTTCCTCTGATGATCGCAGTCGATTTGCCCTGGAGAACCGTTTATTTCGTTGTATGGCACCTTGCACCCTTGGACTCAACGCATTACATTCCTATGCTTCTTTGTACTTTCTCATCTCATGCCTTGCAATCTGTATGTGTATTTGCTTCATATATATAAGTTATATATTTTCACTTTATTGTTTATCTTCTTTTCCACTTCTGGTTTTGTGTTTCACTGTTCGTTATTCGTTTTATTCCCAGATTTTCATTAGATAGGTTTGAATGTTTCCATATGTAATCGTCCATTTGTAGTGTTCCTCAAAATTCGTCATTCTTGTTGTATCGTTTGCTTGATAAAGGCCTTTGGGTCGAAACGTTGCTGTTTATCGTACCGCTTTCTGTATTTTGTAAAACTATAGTACTTTGTTTTTACGTGTTTCTTCTTTTTCTCTAACCATGTTTTGCCTCACAGTGTCAGGATAAGAAGAGATTTACAGAACAGGCTTTTGTGTGCATAAACAGTGTTTTTCATCACCCCTGTTATCTCTGAGATACACTTTTGCATGTGCGGCTGTTTGCTTCCACTGTATCAGAGTAACATTGTTCTTTGAGGCACACTGTCTGTTAGTAATCTGCTTATGTGGCAGAATAATTTAATTTGTTGTTTCTTGATGAAGTTCAGTACTGATGTTGTACCCACTTTATTCTTGATGTCTTCATTTCTAAACCGGTCTCTTCTTGTTACTCCCAGCATTCTGCATAGACACTTCATCTCTGTCATGACTAGTTTTCTTCTATCGTTTGATGTCAGTGTCCAGGTTTGGCACTAACAGCATAATGTTGGGAGAAGTATTGTGTTGAACAATGTTCTCTCAGTGTTCGTGGTGACATGTTTGCATTTCAAAATTGACGCCATCTGTCCTATGATTTGTTTTATTGCATGTGTGTATTTAAAAAAAAAAATTAACTGGTTAACTGCAGTAAGGAAATCTTCGCTTTGGAGCAAAAGGGTGTGAATGGCAATGATATCAGGACACAAGGGTGTCGATAGCAATGACAGAGCAGATGGACTGGCTGGCTCTGCCACCATTTCAGGGGGTCAGCTATTGGATAGAGTCGACATTTTGAATGCTCTCATAGAGTGTGGCCACAAAGAGAATTGTCATTTAAACCAATCCACGTCAACTGCTAGATTGAAAGAGATTAGATTGAAGTGGCCAGAAAAGAACAGCACAACAGGTATATGAGTCTTTTTCTTCACCCTTCACCCCCAGGGAGGCATAGATCCGCAACCAAGGTCTTCCAAGCCAGCCTATCCAAGGCCATCTTTTCCAGATCTTCTCCTTGCAGGGTCCTTCTTCTTCCTCCCTCGGGTGGCGAGCTATAAATTTTTCTGGTTGGTGTTTCTGTAGCTATCTAGTGTTTTTTACGGGGTGGGGTAGCTAGCCTCACGCCCAACCTACTTAGTTGTCTCTTACGACATGCGTGGCAGGTAACAGTGGTTCTATTCTTTACACACCAATTTGGGCCCCAGTAACCACTCGGGCAAGGTATATGAGTAGGCTCATCAATCAATGTCAAACTGGCATTGCGAAGGAGATTAGAGCATCTATAGGCATGTCTAGAGTGCAATGAAGATATTTCAAACTGGAACTGAAAGACAGAAAGTTGTAGAGTTTCACAATCCAGCCATCCAGCCCATCACAGAGTGTAGTATATATGTAATCTATACACAGTAATATCTAAAATATAAAGACTATCATAGTCTTTCTATTTATTGCAATTCATGGAATCAACTTATAGTGGGGATAGATTTATAGTGATATATTTATGATATATGATCAACATGATCAAATACCTATTCGGCTAAATACTGACCTAGCTTAGGGGATAGTGGATAGCAAATTGTTTCGCGTGGATTTTTACAAAAGGACGATGGCACCACAAGTTCTGAAAGCAATGGCAAACTACTGAATGTAATAATGCTTAGAAAATCACAAACAGCGTTAAAAAGCTGGGGTTGATTCGCCAAGTCCTGTAAAGGATGTGCAATTAACTAACTTAATACTTAACTAAACACAACAACTTCATGATAAAGACTTTAGGATGAAATGAATGAGTAGATAGAAGTCAGCAAACCAGAAATCACCAAGACACTAGTCCAGTTCCAAGTTGTGGTCTAGTAACAGGCTGCATGACTAATCTAGCTAAGAGATTAAGAATTAAAAAGGGAAGGCAAGCTCAGTCTGAAACAACACAGTGCTGAAAATGGATGTCTGGTTGAAAGGCACAGATACCGTGTAAACTGTGACACAGCGTAACAAAAGTATCTTTAGTTTAGTTGTCGGATCATCATCACTGCATGTTGAATCAATTAGTCCATATGTGCTCTGATCTCCTTCCTCAATAGATCTCTCAGCAGATCTCTCAGCATGTGGCAACTAACAACACCGGTTCTTTGTTGGTTTACTATTCTTCTTTGGCTACCAGCATAGTGTTCTTGTCTAGCTATACCACATTTGACCTGGAATTCTTGCAGTCTGGTTAGTGTTGTAGATTCACCACTATTACTTGAATTTCTTCTTCTTCGAACACTCTGTATCGACCACTTGTTAACCACTCTGTATGATTTGTATGTGATCTGAGCCTAAGAGCGATTGTACGTTGTGCCAGTTATGTGCCTATAAGTAGGCCAGCACATCCGATTTCTGCGATGCTTTTTATTTACTAGGGTAGCTTCCTAGGTTCTACATCAGTCGCCTCTTACGCGACATGCCTAGTAGGTCGCAGTGGTACTATTCTTTGCTTCCATTGCGGCCCGGCACCACACAGGAGCTTACTTGAATTTTAAAAAGTATCTTTAAGAGTAGGGTCATTGCAGAACAAAGTGGAGCACACAGGACAACTACTTCCGGTATTAGGATGGAGGTTGATGCCATTACTTTTGGTCTTCAGTAGGTATCTGTTCACTGAGACTGTTGTATCTGTTTCTTAGTTTATGCTTTGGAAGATCCAGAATGGCTGGTTGTGGAATGAGTGGGTATTGTCTATTGAGGTTTCTAACCTCCAGAGGCTCAAGTGGATCTGTTCTTCTGCGCATGCGGATGTTCACAACAATGGGAGAGCGGTCAGGCTTGCATCGAGTGTCGGGAAGTTTAGAATGGATAAGAGGGATATTCTTCAGTATCTTGGCGACATACTGTTGAATGAGAACACTAAAACTGATGTTGAATCTATCCAGCGATTTAAGGAGTTTGGAATTACACATTGTACAAGTAGAACTGGAAGCTTGAGGTGCAGAGAAAATTGTGTTTAAACTGCGAGCCATATGAACCATCAGTAAGCATATATTTTGATACCTATTAGGGGAGACTAAGCACCTATGGGTCTGCCCGGAGTGCCATGGCGTCGGTTCAATAACCAAGGGTCAGCAAAGAAGTAGATATTTTGATAAGATACTTTGTACTATAGTACCACATATTGATATAAGAGTCAATAATTTGTGATACAGTCTTTCTAACTTACCAGGATTTCCACTTGGAAATGCCACAATTTTGCCTAAGGGAGCAACCCATGATGAATTGATATTCAGCAGAGAGGTCTCACGATACAGGTACAACAATGACATGATAAACACTCCCTGCAATAGCAAATATTAACACAAAATTAGAACATCAAGTTGCATTTTTATATGTTATATAGAATATGTTGTATTAGCACCTCTGTGAGAAGGTACACACAACTTTTTTTTCCCTTCTCTCTCTCTATCTCACGATCACCGCTTAGACTGATGTACCAGATTTACCCATAAATTCTGCTGTTGTTTTTAGGGACTCTGTCCCTCCATACAGCTTCTCATTTAGCTCGGTAATTTCCAGCCAGGTTTCCAACTTTTACTTAGGTTAAGACATACATGGTAAGAATGAGAAGGGTCTCTGGCGTAGAGGTTAGGTGCTCACTTCTCGTTCAAAGATACTCGGTTCGCTCCCTCGTGGAGCAATCAGGATATTTTACCAGAGATCCCTGATCTCAGTGTAGGTGAGATCGAGTTCTTAGTCATTTCGAAGACGGGTGATAAAACATAGGTTTCGTGTTCAAGAATATTCGTTATTATTAATAGTTCTTATTCGTTACTTCCGTTGCTTCCTCTGGGGTCCTTGTAAGAAAACTCCTTGTGCTCATCTTAGAATTAATTTGAAGCTACTTTGAATGATGTATACATGTTTGTTATATGTGTATACATGTGTGTATGTATGATATTGTCTCGTCTCTAATATATACAGGCACAACAAACTTATAGCATGTGCCTGTGCAAACACTATTAACGAACCCTACCTGATTGTTTCTGTGTCTGGTAATAACAAGCGTCTGAGAAAGACAGTCCCCCGTGAGTCATTTGTTTTAGAATGGCTCATTGGTTGTGTACGTAGGACGCTCGTATTGCTAGGCTAGGCGATTGGTGTCGTAAGGACTAGGGTAAGTGGTTCGAGTCCCGTGTTTGTCTATTTGTTTTTCTGAAGCTCTTAATACCTGTATCTGTTTATTTGTTGATCATATTCTTGTAGGAAGCTTTAGACAAAGAATGAATGTGTTTTTACACTAGTGGTTTCATACTTTTTCCCCTTTGCTCCTCATGGAGCATAGGTTCTCAACAGTTGTCCTTGGTTTTCCCCGGTCTCTGGCCATTGTCTTTATGGTTTCCAGGATAATCTGGCATTCTTCAGTTTCTCAAGAAGGCTACATCACCAGGTCTGTTTGGAACTTCCCTTGCTCAACTGTGTCTTTTGCAGGATATACCTGACCCATCGCCATTTTCTCCTTCTGACCTAGGTCATCATGGGTTTTAGCCTTGTCCTTATCCACAGGTCTGCGTTTGCCACTCTGTCATACCATCTCATTTTGAGAATCCACTAAAGACATTAGTGGTTTCAAACATAGTTTCAAACTTCTGCACAGAAACCCCATCTCCTAAAAAACCAACTGAAAATGGGTTCTAGAGTTCTGAAACTAGTATCTTCAGAAAAATACAAAAAAAAGACGAAAAACCTATGAGGAATGCAAAGATATAAACTGTAACCAATTCCCAGTTATGTTATTGTTTCTATAGCAATTTCTCAAGTCCAACTTTCCGATGTCCTCATATGTTAAACACACTTTACCATGACAATAGAAATACCACGTCAGTAGGAGAACTTACATGTAACAGATATATCACAACAGTGATTCCAAGACGTAAATAGTAAATCTGTCGTTTCCTCTCACTGCCTGGAATGAAGATGAGTTAGTAAGAAGTACATTTTTATAAGGTACAATATTATAGTCTCATAATAAGTGAAATATATCAAAACATAGTTTTCATACTCAGTGACTCCATGAGCATGATTCGTAAAGTCGAATCAGGAATGGTGAGACACAACTAGGTGGAGGTACTGGTACAGACAATGATCAGAGAAATCACCTTCATTTTTGTCCCTGGGCACGCAGGAGTTAGGGGGTAATGAACGAGCTGATAGATTGGCTGGCTTGGCTACAATATCAGAGGGAGCTGCCATGGATCGAAATGACATTCTTCACGTATTGAGTCTTTCCGAACAGAGGAGTTTCAGGGCTGTGAATCCCACTCGCTGACCAGATTGAAAGAGATGGGTGTCAATATTGGTGCAGCCCGAAAAGAACGCCATACTAAATATGCAAAGAGATTGATTAATCAACATCGAACTGGCATGTTGGGTCGCTGGACGCTGCTGGATTTGCTGAGGCGGAGATCGGAGCACCTATGGACATGTCCGGAGTGTTATGATGATAGTCCTCATTAAACCAATAACTGGTCAAAACATGAAGTAAGGTAGCTTTAGAAAGTACATCTCTCTTCTCTTGTGTTCTCTTCTCACTATGCAAATCATGGCGGTAACTAAAGCCATGGTCTGGCTAGAGTCATAGACCTTTGTCCATGCATGTTTTCTTAATGACTTGATGAGTATGCTCAGGAAGACAGAACCAGGCTGGGCTTGGAGACAATGGTTGGAGTCGCTGAAGAGGTCTAAGCTGACAAAAATCAGTTTCATTTCTGTATCAGGGCATACATGTGTAAGGAGAAATTAACACTCTGATAGGCTTGCAGGTATGGCTGCTGTAAAAAGCAGATGAGTAAAGGACCAGGCTGATATTATGAATTCCCTAAGAGAGACAGGATGTGTAAATGATTCAAGTAATAGTGGTGAATCTACAACACTAACCAGACTGCAAGAATACCAAGTCAAATGTGGTGTAGCTAGACAAGAGCACTATACTGGTAGCCAAAGAAGAATAGTAAATCAACAAAGAACCAGTATCGTTAGTAACACACACTGAGAGACATACCTAGGAGATCTAAACACTTATGAACTAATTGTTTTGATGTGCCATAATGATGATCTCACAACTAAACTAAGCTAATCTCTTGTGCTTTCCAACCCTGATTGGAGTATTGGCTCTCAACCAACTCATGTCAAGTCTTCCTATCCCTAGCAATTAAAAAAAAAATTGTTTCCAGGTTGAGGTTGCTACCCCATAGCTTCAATCTCAGCTCTGCACCCTCTGACCAGATCCATCATCATACAAGGGTTTGAATTTTAGTTCTATATGGACATTCATTTGTGTATGAAGTCGCAAGTCAGTAGAAATTGCTCAACAAATTACAGTGACCAGCCATCAGATGAAGCAGTATTGTCTGCTGATGCCTTTCTTCTGCATTCGCCCGCTATGAATTCAGGAGTATTCAGGGCCCCAGGTATGGCGCATTTTACTAATTTTTGCGTGAAGCCCTGCTTTTCTTATTATAGGCATCCCCCGCCATACAGGTGTGCCTACTCCAACTTCGGAGGTAACTGGCGCCTTTAAATGTGCTGGAATAGTCAGATCTGTCACTCACATGTTTCACTTTGAAGTTTTATTTGTTGGGGATTATGGGTTTAGTTTCTCTGAGGATCAATGGGTGGCTAAGCTGATTCATTCTGCCATTAACTCTGAACAGGGATCAACTCTCGAAACCTTATTTGCTGTGATTTCACTGTGTGACAGTATTCACTTAAGATCAAGTTAGTTGATTTTTTTTTTAATTGATAAAATCCAGTCTAATTTCATGCAGCAGGTGTTTATTTCTTCTTCCTCCTTACTCCTTGTGGAGCATAGAACCTCAACAGTTGTTCTTTTCTCAGTCTCTGGCTGTTTTCTTCATGGCTTCCCAAGATTGTTGAGCCACTTTCAGTTCCTCAAGAAGACTATGTCTCCAGTTCTATTGAAGGTGCCCTCTTTTCGTTTCCCTTGCTAACTCCATAGCTCCAGCAACAATCCTAGGATCTCATTAAAAAATTGCACATGTGGCTCAGTCCAAATTCTAACCGACAACCTTCAGAGCAATAACCAAACGTCTTAACCACTTCGTCATAGAGACCACCTAAGAAGAACCTTATAGACTTTCCAAGACATGATATTGTTTATGAACTAATGTTTCTCGATGTTCAGGTCTTGTTTTTTTCTTTTTCTTCAAAGTGTTCTAAGAATTTGTATGTAGTATTTTTTCAAAAGACTTTATGTAATTGTCCATGATTCACATCCATATATTGTCACAGCAAAATTGAATGTCCGTTAAAGTTTTACTTTAGTTACCATGCCTGTGTTATGACATATGTTCTTCATACTATTTAGCCTTTGAATTGTCCTGGTCAGGTTAATGAATTTCTTCTATATATATGGCCTTTTTTGTCTTTACAGACGGTCAATTGACAAGTGTTTTACTGTGACAACTACCAAGTTTTCACTTGTCTCTCTTGCCTTTTAACTCATCCCTTAGTCTCCAACAGATTCTGCACATCTGCGTAATGTTGTTTTCCACATAACTCGGTCATCAGCTAGTTTTTTTCCATCTGTTGGGACCAATAGAAAAGTTCCTCATTGAGGCCTTGCAGACATCCTTATATCTAAGCAGTGGTCTGCTTTGGTGCCTCTTTCCCTCTGAAAGTTCACAGAACAACACTTGTGGTATGTGGCTTCTGTTCATCTCCTCACATTTCTTTTGTACAGTCTCCACTTTTGCTAATTACAGAAACGAGAATCCAAAACGTATGGCTTTCCATGCAGTGACCAAATTCTTTCCTCCTCAATAAAGATCCCCTGGACCAAGACCAGCTAATGAATAATGATTATGATCTCTGAAGTCTGAGAATTCACACATGTACGGCGGGGGAAACTGATAAATTGGCCTTAGCGCAAAAAATCAGTCAGAAGTGGTATACAAGGCACCCTCACTACACTTGAATTAGAAGCAGGCAAACGCAAGAAGAAGAATGATTATTAGTATTTCCCACAATCTGTCCTCGAGAAAAAAGTTGTCTTTAATTGTAAAATATCTACCTTTCTCCTTGATATCCAACATGAGTTTGTCTATCTGTCTTTGCAGTTTTGCATAACGAACAAATTCATCAGTGATACTCAACTGTGCTTGTTCATCTTTCAAATTTGTTATTTCATTTCTTGATGTAATTTCACCATGGCTGACAGTCAGCACTAATTGTGCTATCTGTAAAAACAATATTGAAGAAATTGCTAAAATGATGATCACTTGAAAATGATTAATATTATTTATAGGTGGTCTCTGTGGCGTAGAGGCTAGGTGTTCGCCTCTCAATCCAAAGGTACTCTGTTCACTTTGTTGTGGAGCCATCTGGGTAGTTTTCCAGAGAACCCTGATCTGAGTGTAGGGGAAATCAAGTTCCTAGTCCTATCGGAGACAGACAATAAAATGTAGGTCCTGTGTTCAAGTTGAGCATGCAAAAGAACTCTTGGTATTTGAAAATTGAGAAGAGCAGGCTGGAAAACCGATGCATGGGCATAAATCATTAGAAAATTAAAAATTCCCACAACATATTTTAAACATCTTCTAAATTACATCGGCGGCCCTCATCAGTGCTACAGAGCTTGTGTACTGCAGTTGAGATATTTCTGTGTAAGAAAGAGATTGGAGCCCACATAGTTACTCATTGAAGTGAAATGATGATGGTCCTATCAATCAATCATCATATCTTCTTCAGTAACAGGTGACTAGGCACCTATCGGTCTGCACTTAGTGCTGTGAGGTTGGTTCTGATAACTTGAACTTTACATCCATCCCCACCTCCTTACATTTCTCAGAAATGATAAGGTTTTTTCCATTCTGAAGAACACATGGAGTTCAAGAATGATCAGGAATAAAACTAAAATAATGATATTTAACTCAAATGTCAAGGCTGCCCTTCTATATGGAGCGGAGACATGGAGAACAACTAAGGGAACACCAAAAGTTGCAGACATTCATCAATAGATGCCTTCGCAGGATACTCCATCTGCGATGGTATGACAGGACTACAAACGGGGAACTCTGGGATAGAACAGGACAACGACAGGTGGAACAAGAGATAAGGAGCAGAAGGTGGCGATGGATAGGACACACACTGAAGAAACCCCTAACAACATCACAAGACAGGCTCTCCGATGGAACCCCCAGGCAATAGAGGTAGGGGAAGACCCAGGAACACCTGGAGACGGGAGTTGGAGACGGAATGCAAGAAAATGGGGAGAGAGTGGAGAGATCTGGAAAGGATGGCCTTGGATAGGCGGGCTTGGAAGGTCTTGGTCATGGACCTATGCGCGAAGGGTGAAGAAGAAGAAGATAAGGTTTTCTGAGGTATGTGTTTTGTTTATGAATTTTCTTACTAAAAAAATTACATTTGGCAAAATGCTGCCTTTGACAGTGCAGACATACATTTTAAGTAACTGTCATTCATTGTGGGACAAAATTTGTTGTAATGTAGTTAAGTATGAGTATGCATTGACTATTATTATATTACATTTTAAGTACATTGTAATTGTATAACTAAATATAACTACAAACGGACTTGGGACTATCTACAGCTATGAAAGTTGGTAACCAAGTTGGTTGTAGAGCTACTACTAAGCTCAGTTAGTCAGTTTGAGTAAGAAGATGATTTAAGAAGAGTGACGGCAGCGAGTGCAAAACGCTTTTGACGTCCGAAACATTCCCACATACCGTACCGGTGGTTTTTTTCAACATGCAACAATTTTACCATCATCCTGTATCATTCTCAACGGTGCTGACGACCAATTTCATTCACATACAATAATTGGGCACTTCGGATGCTCTTCTTTGTTTCTGTTTCCCCGGCAACTTGTCCTTTCGAATTTCGTCGAGATATTTTCAGTCATTATAAATCATACACATTTTTACGTCAGCTATACATTACATCAGCTATAATAGTGTAAATGAACTTAATGTTCTTACCAGTGTGGTAATCTCTCCAACATACGACGGTAAAAACGCAAAGATTATTTCCAACAAAAATACAAAAATCATGAGAAACATTTTCGTCTGCGATAGTTCTGTTCGTGGATATAAGCGTGATTCATTGGATATGAAAAAATATAACCAGGAACTTCGTCCCTTATAGCTTATAAAACGTCAGTTTGGATTTCCCGAAAGGAGTTAATAGTTAATTTTATTTTCATGATTTTTTTTGGCCTACACGCTCTGATATAACCAATAAAAAGCTCGTCCTTAGGGTAAAAGATGCATGCATCGGCTTAAAGAAGCTGTAATCCCTTATATAACAAACAAAAATCCGAAAGTAGTTAATTCTTATTGTTCATGTTTGTGGATCAACATGCTCTGACCTGATATAACCAATAACAGGCTCGTTCTTAGGTTGAAAAGAGCATACATCAGATGATCGACTTTCTATAAATCTATATCCTCTTCGTATCACGATTGATACATAAGGCTTCCACAAGAGACTGTTAACGTGTTGCCTTTCTACCAACCGTCTACCACGTCAGCTACATTTCTTCAACTATCTCTCCAGTTCTCCATGTTTCCTTTGGACGTCCAGGCATTCTCTTCCCATCCGCTGTCCATCTGAAAGCTGTCCTAGACAATGTCCATACGACATACAAGTCCAATCCACCTTCGTCTTTTAATTATGGTCTCCAAAGATGCACGGTCCGTTCGTTTCATAAGCTCCTCATTTGTTATGGTATCTGGCCAGAAAATCTGCAGGATTCTTCTTAAACATTTATGATCGGCTTTTAACCATTTTAAAGCATAACAAACAATATTGTATGTATTAACTTTTAAGTAGATGTCAACGTCCCATTATTACGCGCTCAGTAATTTTAATCTCTGGTGGACCTCAGAGATAACAGAGGCGGCGAAAAACACTTTACGAAGTGCACACAAAATCCCGTTCTATAAACCTGACGCTGTGAGACAAAACATCATTTGGGAAAAGAAGAAGAATCTTAACAAAAAGTGATTTCTAGGGACGAGAAAGAAAATATAAACGTACTTTTTTGTTCCGAAACATATACATGTCATGCAGTAAGTGTTGCATGCAATATCGTCGTTTTTAAGCATCTTATTGTAACCACATTTCACGTGGGAGAGTTAGTTTTCTATCTTGTGCCAGGTGTGTTGCACTTGACGTTGTCAGTCCATGCTTTCGCAGGGACTGAGATGTTATCTATCCATCGTCTTCTTGGCCTGCCTCGTACTCTGGGCCCTGAGTGTCGATTATTGTAGGCACGTGATGGTAGTAAATGTGGTTTTTAAGCATAATGCCAGAAATTTAGCTTTTATTCAATTTAGTTGGAGTCAGAGAATTAGTTTGACGTTTTGCAGGCTTGTTTTTTAAAACTTGGTTTTATTCTTTCAAAATAATTTGCCTCTCAAACGAGTCATTAACTATTGGTTTATGTTCACAAAAATACTTGCATTGTATCGCAATTAACACGAGGAGAGGTGGGGTGTGGCTAAGTGGTTATGGTCACGTGTGCATTTTTTTCCGAGATCTCTAGGATCATTGCCGGAGCAACGGAGTTCGTGCAATATTCTCGTTAGATGGCCTGCTATTTCTGCGGAGAGGAACCGAGCCATATGAGATAAAATCCGACGCAATGAAGTCAATTCTTCGGTTTTAGACCTTGTTTAACACAAGAAACCAACCAATAGATTGATATAGGGCCATCATAATTGTGTTTCGGTAAATATCCAATTGTGCTTAAATATCTCAATTGAGATAATTGATAAATATCTCTTTCTTACTCATGAAGATCTCGGCGGCAAGGCTGGAGCTCCATAGCAGCGGTGAGGGTCCACAATGAAACATAACTATTACTATGATTCTACATATTTGTTCACCCCGAGAACAACCACTTAACTAGGCTCAAATTGCGTCGCGTACTGATGAACATGATGGTTGCAGAGGCGGGACATCTGGCCTATGAGAGAGAAATTCCGGAGGACTTTTGGGATCGCAAAGTTCTGTTCTTTTTCACCCTTCGTTCCTAGGGAAGCATAGGTCATCCTTTCCAGATCTCCCCATTTTCTTGCATTCCGTCTCCAGGTGTTCCTGGGTCTTCCACTACGTCTACTGCCCTGTGAGTTCCATCGAAGACCCTGTCTTGTCAAAGTGCTGCTCATGACAAGCTATTTGATGATGATGACAGACCACAAAGAGATGTCAAACAAGTGGTTGTAAGGAGCGAATTAATAACAAAATATATGGCTACGTGATGTCAGCAGATCCGATATTTTATCACATTTTCTGGTACTCCTCAAAGTTTCAACTTTTTCGTTATCGCTGTACGGTTTTATAGCGTTGACTATCGTTTAAAAGTCCACAAATAATTGTGTTTGTTATCCACTTGGTTACTGCATGGATAATTCTGAACATCCTCGTCAATAATAAACCCACCCCGCCTGCCCAGCGTATTCGTAGCGCGTTGGACGACGGATTATAAGCTCCCTGGAAGTGCAGGTTCAATCACGACCTTCTCTACAATGGCCGCAGCGCAGACGGCAATATTGCCATATGACGTCACAGGCTGAGGCGGTGTATTCTCAGACTAACTATTGTCTGTTACTACTATTTACGATGGCCGCGGTTCAATCCTGCGGGCTGGCAGAAAAGCCACAGGTTCTCCAGATTTACGGTGTTCGTTACACCGAACTGAAGGGTTACGATGTCCATGGTACCGAGCCGAAGAGATGAAAGCTCAAGTGTTTCTGGGTCAGGTTTTAAAAAAACCACCTGCTCCTCATGTTTTAGTTGTAAGGCTTTCCGCATATGATTCAACATTATTCTTGTCACGTTAATTCAAGCCGTCCCTTGCAAATGGCTGTATTTAAGTGTTCTTTTTCTTGCAGTGTAATTATGTGTCCCTCCTTCCACTTCTTGACAAGTGGATATGAGTTGCTGCTACTTTCTTATCATGCACACTTTAAACTATCCTCTTTCTCGTGATCACCGCCCAGACCGATGTACCAGATCCCATAAATTCTATTAATGCAGCCTTAGCATTGGTGTGTTTTACGTCACATTTTCAGCACCATTTGGAGCTCTGATGCTTATCCTTCGGCGATGTGTCCGGTTTCAGCTAGCGTTTACTCGGTTTGTTCTCCGTTCTGTAGCCATCTAGTGTTTCTTATGGTGTGGGACAGTACCCCAACCTCCTTAGTCGCCTCTTACGACATGCGTGGCAGGTAACTGTGGTTCTATTCTTTACACCCCAATTTGGGCCCCGGTAACCACTTGGGCTTTTCAACCATCTAGTTGAGCTACCAGAAAAGTTTGTGTGGTCCGTTTCTTTTTTTCTTCTTAGGGGACAGCTTCCGATATTTTAGTTCCTTCCTTCTTCAATCATTGACAACTCATTCAATCTCTTCTATCAATTTGAGTCCGATATTTCTTGTCTTTCTGAGTAAAGATTGATTCAGGTTTTCTC
Organism: Arion vulgaris; assembly: GCA_020796225.1. Taxonomy (NCBI): domain Eukaryota; kingdom Metazoa; phylum Mollusca; class Gastropoda; order Stylommatophora; family Arionidae; genus Arion; species Arion vulgaris. Next base: position 5,942,905 of record CM036762.1, read on the forward strand.
TTGTGCCTCCCACTCAAATGCTGGCTTTGCAATTCTGTGACATCTTCCAAGAGTATAGCAAAATATCTCCGTCTTCTCTTTCTTATAACAGTTGTTATTGTTATTGGTTGGCCGAGATTTCTCTGATTTTATCACTTCTGAATTCGTCCCAGTTCATTATGTTTTGTAGACATATATTTTCAAATGCATTCAGCATTTTGTATCTTTAGTCACTTTCTAACGCTCGCTGGCGTATGTTAGGATTGATACAACATTGGAATTAAAAATTTGTAGTTTAGCTTTAAAACTATATAACTTGGGGTTCCATATGACCGGTGTGTTGCCAGGGCTCGCAAGGGAGCAAAGAATAGTAGCACTGCAACCTACAAGGCATGTCATAAGAGGCGACTGAGGTAGGGGCCTAGGGAAGCTAACCTAGTTAAAGAAAGCATCACAGAACCAGATGTACGAGCCTACTTGTAGTCACATAACTAGTACAATCGCTCTTAGGCTCGGATCACATACAAATCACAAAGAGTGGTTTAACAAGTGGTCGATATGGAGCGTTCGAAGAAGGGGTTACATATTTTAGTTCGGCTTTTTTTTTTTTCCGATCCAGAAGCACTTGAGCTTTTCAGCTCTTCGCTCGGTGCCATGGACATCGTAACCCTTCGGTACCACGTAAACCGTAAATCTGGGGAATCTGTGGCTTCTTCTGCCATCCCGCGGAATTGAACCCGCACACACAGAGGGATAGTCACCCGTAGTCCAACGCGCTACGAACACGCTGGGCAGACGGGCAGTTGGGCTTTTAAAAGCTGATGCTTTGATAATTAAAAAAAAAAATTAATTTTTGGAATCTCCCATGAAGTCAAAATTGCTATCTAAATAGGTGAACTGCTGTTATTTTTATCCATTTGAATTCCAGAATGATATCTGCATTACTTGTTATATGTCATCATCAAATAGTCTGTCCTGAACATTGCCACCATAATTCCTTCAGAATTTCTCTCTCATAGACCAGATGTCTCATCTCTGCAGCAATCATGCTCAAATCATCAGTTACATCCTGAATCCATCTTATCTGGGGTCTTCCAATTCTTCTCTTTGCTGGCATGTCTCCTTCCATAATGGTTTTCTCCAAACACTTTATGTCTTTTCATATCTTCAAAATACTTCAATTTTCTCATTATTTGTATCCTCAGTCAGTTTTTTTGGGATATTTGAGTTCTCTCTGTATAGATCTATTTGTTATCTTCTCTGTCCATGATATACTGTGGACTCTTCTGTAACACTTATTTTCAAAAGCACATATTTTCCCACTGCCTTATTTAATATTCAAGGTCCATGCTTCACATGCATACTTTGCCACTGGGAATATGCATGCTCTTAGTATTCTGAACTTGGTATTTCAACCAGAAGTCCTTTATCAAGAAAAGAATACAAGAATAACAAAGGATACAAGATGAAGGTACTATACGAATAACAGATTTTACAGACACAGTGAAAACTATGACTGGATTTCAAACTGACCTAGAACATGTACATATGTCACTAAATATGAAAACTAGAAATGGAAAATAGTCTGGTTTTTGGCACTAACCGTCCAGTTGCTAGAGAAGTTGGGGGAAAAAGTGTGAGATCCAACAATTGGACCACTTGGGAAGGTATTGACTTTGTTGTAGACATTTCTTATCTACCTTTCAGATGATATTGTTATAAATCTATCGAAAAGGGTGGAGACTGCAGTAAAACTTGGAAAAATAGCTAAACGACAAAGTACTACAGTTTTACAAAATACATAAACAGTGACGATAAACAGCAACCTTTCGACCAAAAGGCCTTTATCAAGCAAACAATACAACAAGAATGACGAATTTCGAGGAACACTACAAATGGACGATTACATGTGGAAACATAAACCTATCTAATGAAAATCTGGGAATCAAAACGAACAACGAAATGAGTGCAACACAAAAAACCGAAAGTGAAAAGAAGAGAAACAATATAGTGGATAAATGACACATATGGAGCAAACACACATATAGATAACAAGGCACGAGATAAGACAGTGCTAAGAAGCATAGGAATGTAATGCGTTGGAACAGATTAGTGGGTCGCCATGGTACCAAAATGGGACCCAGCTATGCTTGTCTATTCATGGGTCATCTTGAACACTTAGTATGGAACACCTATGATGGCCCTCTTCCGTCCGTATCATAGATGATTGTATTGAGTTACGATATGTCTGAAGCCAATTTGTCACGCTTCATTACCTTCATCAATGCCTTCAATCCTGCTATTCGGTTCACCTCTCACATCTCTACCTCCTGTGTCAATTTTCTTGACATAACTATCACCATCAGCCTATCCACTATCACTACATCAGTATACTACAAGCCTACTGATACACATAGCTTTCTTCTGTATACCTCTTCCCATCCCCAGGCCTGTCGAGACTCTTTACCTTTCTCTCAACTCTTACGACGATTTTCTTGATAGAGCCCACGAGATGCTTGATTTCTTCCGCCAACGCCTATACCCGGAGAATGTGTTTACATCTGCCATGCATCGGGTTCAGCTAATTGCTCGCCAGGAGGCCCTTTCTCACGCACATAGAACCCCAATTCTGACAGGGTTAAACTTATCTTAACTTTCCACCCTCATAGTTCCCTGGTGAAAAAGGTCTTATTCCATCATCTCCCTATTCTTCAGTCTGATCCTGAGACACGTTCAGTCTTCCAACACTATCCTTTGGTGGCGTACAGACGGACAGAAGCCTCAAGGATTTGTTGGTACACAGTCGCCTCAAGCCTAATATTCAGAGTCACTTTGGCACCATCCAGTGTGGCGTCGCGCTGTAATACATGTGCATATGTAATACAGACCCGCACCGTCTCTTTTCCAAAAGCTACGTATGCCATTCAAGACAGTTTCACGTGTGAGTCCCGCAATATCATCACCTGCAAACGATGCAACAAGGCCTATATTGGTGAAACCGGTAAGAGGCTCAGTGACCGATTCGACCAACACTTACGCGATATTCGCCAATGCTCTGTGGCCACTCATTTCAATGATACTGGCCATTCAGGAGTTGACGATGTCCAGGTCACAGCCATCCGATCATGTTCCTCCGATGATCGCAGTCGATTCGCCCTGGAGAACCGTTTTATTTCATTCTATGGCACTTTGCGACCTCTTGGACTCAACGCATTACATTCCTATGCTTCTTAGCACTGTCTTATCTCGTGCCTTGTTATCTATATGTGTGTTTGCTCCATATGTGTCATTTATCCACTATATTGTTTCTCTTTTTTCCACTTTCGGTTTTTGTGTTGCACTCATTTCGTTGTTCGTTTTGATTCCCAGATTTTCATTAGATAGGTTTATGTTTCCACATGTAATCGTCCATTTGTAGTGTTCCTCGAAATTCGTCATTCTTGTATTGTTTGCTTGATAAAGGCCTTTGGTCGAAACGTTGCTGTTTATCGTCACTGTTTATGTATTTTGTAAAACTGTAGTACTTTGTTTTTACGTGTTTAGCTATAAATCTATCCTACAAACTAGAGAGCATTGTTCAACTACAATATTTCTCCAAACATTATGCTATCATGCTAAAACCTGGATGCTGACATCAAAGAATAGACGGAAACTAGTCACGACAGAGATGAAGTGTCCACGCAGAGTGCTGGGAATATCAACAAGAGATCGAGTTGGAGTGAAGGGTAACGAGCATGCTGACTTTCTTGCAAACAATGCCCCAACCCAAGCGGGCAGAAGTATGGACAGAGCGAATGTCATCAATGCGGTACGCTCTCATTTATGTGATATGGGCGAGTCTCAGACTTGGAACGAGTGCAAGAATTAGGAATTAAGTTTGGACCTGCCAGACAGTGTCATCTTCGTAGTAGAGAAAGAAGATATAGTAATCAACTTCTGATGGGTATGGTGAGCCAGTGGACTTTAGGACGGCAGCTGCAGGTGAGGACAGAGCATGCATGGGAATGCCCAATGTGCCATGACGTTGATCGCATAACATAAGAAACCAGTTTAGAAACAAATACATCAGGAAAAATCTGGTACAACATCAGTACTGAACTTCACCAAGAAACAATAAATTAAATGATTCGGCCACAAAAGTAGATTACCAACAGACAGTGCGCCTAAAAGAGCAATGATACTCTGACACAGTGGATACAAAGTAAAAGGTCATCTATGCAAAAGGTGGACCTCAAGAGATAACAGAGGTGACAAAAGACACTATTTATGAAGCGCACACAAAAACCAGTTCTAGAAATCTTTTCTTATCCTGACTCTGTGAGGAAAAACAGGATTAGAGAAAAGAGACAAGAAGATACTACAAACTTTCAAACCATAGTACAAATGTTACAAATAACAACCACATATTCATGAAATGAAACAACATATTTTATCATATCATCCTGACATACAATGTGACTCAATAAAGACTTGAATAAAATACATTTTCTGATGTAATACAGCAGTTCAGATTATCATGGAAAACTGAATAAAAGATTATGTCTATGCCCAAAGGTGCTCAGTTCCTTCATGTTAGTTTACAGTGTCAGAGCACTTACAAACAAAATAACTTAAGAGTGATTACAAGATTTTCTCCATAAAATGTTAGTTACCTGTTCTTAGATGGGTAACTGGGAATCAATCACTGCAATTGAACACGATGATGCAAATCTACGCCAGCTCCCTTGTGTATACAGGAGAGATGTGTTCGAATAACTCAACTAATGACTGCCTTTTTCTTGTAGTGCTTTGTTGGTCAAGTTAGTTGTACACACTATTCTAGGCAAACGCTACTATTGTTCTGTACACTCTTCTCAGGGCAAGACATGCAGTTGGTTCTGGTACATTCTTTCTCGTGGCAAGACAGTGCAGTTGTTCTGGTACACCTTTTCACGCAACAAGACGGTGCAGTTGTTCTGGTACTTTTTCTCACGACAAGACACTGCAGCTGTTCTCATACACTTTTCTCGCAGCAAGGCACCTGTCTCTGGTAAACACTTTTTCTCGCAGCATGGCACTGCCGTTGTTCTGACAGTCCAATATATCATTTCTAGATTGCCTCTTTCTAATTTTGATTCATCTATTTGCTCTTTATGTTTCCTGAGAGCTTCACACAATTGTCTAGCAATTATTTTGCTGTTTATAATTGTTTCAACAAAAAAAAACATTAATATTTGTATACACTTGACAATGAGAGACAATATGTTACATTATATGACAATAAACAAATGGGTTGCAGTATTGACAATGTGAAATATTTACATAGACAATGTATAATAAAGTTACAGTAATCTCATTTCTTATAAGGCTATAGGAGGGATGTGAAGTGCAGAGACCTTATAGTGTTTAATCTCAGCAATTGAAGACGGTCAGTTCTCTTTCTCTCCGACTTCCTTTCTTTAACTTGGGAAACCAACAACAGATGAATCAACTATGAACTATTTATTTAACCCACTAACTACCACAGTGAAAAACATGCTGTGGTCGAATTAATTGTACTTTACTATTTTTTTCACTCTGCAGATGTAAGAAGAAATAAAAATGCAGAAATTTTTTTAAAAAGTGAAATTTGATGATTATTTTTGTACACGAACGATGCTCGTGTCTCGTCCTAAAGGCACCGGTTTACTCCCAGTGGAGTGATTGGGATGTTTTTTACAGAGATTGCTGCTTCTCAATGTAGGTAAGATCGAGTTCTTATCGGAGACGGATGATAAAACGTAGGTTCAAGTTGAGAACGTTAAAGGACAATTGGCAGTTCAAAATCGAGAAGAACAGGCTGGAAAGCCGCTGCCCTGCCAAAATTCATTAGAAAGATTAAAAATAAAATTCCTACAAAATATTTTCATCATCTTCCAAATTACATCGGAAACCCCTCGCTGGAATTCGTGCACTGTCGCTGAGGTCTTCCTGTGTAAAAAAAAGATATTGGAACTCACCGAAGTGCAATGATAATTGTCCTATCAATCAATCATGTACTTGAATGAATGTACGTTTAAAACAAGCTAACAGAATGTGATAGAATAAATTCAGAACCGATAAGGATCAGAATATGCTAACATAAATTTTTAACAAATTTGACAATAAAATAAATCATGACACAGACAGCAGCATTTGGTAGTTAATGTGTTAAACTAAGAAGTGAACCTGGTCTCTTTCAATTGTAAAGTAACACTCTAACGACATGGTTTATGCATCAGACAATAAGTTACTCAAACACATTCATTACAATATATATATATATTACTTGACTCTGGTTGTGATAATATCTCATATCTATAACAACAAAAACTGAAAAAGTATATTGAAAATCCTGGAGTATATGCTCAATATGTCTGATCACAATAGACTTATTCTGACTATTATTGTGTATTTATTTTAGCTGGCATGAATTTATGATTCTTCTCCTTCTGCATTCGCCTGCTATGAATTCAGGTGTAGTTTAGACGCCTGACTGATATTTGCATGCAAGCTTACTTTCCTGCTTTTCAGTGTCCTTTGATATACAGGCATGCCATCTCCGACTTCGGAAGTAATATAATTTATGATTAAATTCAATGTTTATTTATACAGTAAATAAAACAAGAGCAGACCATATAAGAAATTAGAAGAACAGTCGGACCAACACCTGCTATTAGATTCATTGAAAAACAGAGTCTAAAATGGTTTGGTCACTTGTGTAATGAACCCAAATACACCAGTTACAAGAAGCATACAACCTGAATATGGAGTCATCAAGAGGAAGGGGCAGACCAAGAAAAAGATGGGTTGATGGAATAACAGACATCTTAAAACTCCACAATACTACAGCATATCAAGCGACCGAGCGTGCACTATCTCGGAAACCGATCATCAGTTACAACCTGCTACGCCTAACGGCAAAAAAAGCAGAGAATGACAAAAGAAAGAAGATTTATAGTCATTGTGTGTTAAATTGAAGACCCGATGTTCTTGTAGATTATATTCTTGAGAATATGTTGTAGATGAAGGATGGATTGAATTCCCAATTGTTTTTACTGCGGCAGATTTCAGGGTGAACAATATTCAGATGAGAAAGCAATATTTAATGATTTATTCAAGTCCTGTTCTCTCCTGGGTGAGCTGAGAAGCAACATGTAACCCCACTCTGTCGACATGAAAACTACATTTTGGGGAAACCTGACAGACCTGAAGCTAAATGTCCAGGTTGTGGCCCACAGTGTATAAAACACATGATCAGAGATCACCTAGGAAGAAAACTTATCCACATGCCTAGAATTAAGAACACATGTTGAAGGTATTTTACTGGGCATCTGAGTGGCATAAAACATGAAGTACTTTTTTTGTAACCGCAGTAAAGTTGTAGTTAAATAGATATTCTATCTTTTAACACTAGTTACTTCAGACTTGTGGAGCGTCTGGTCGAATGAATAAGAGTGTGGCTCCCATGCGGGAGACCCAAGTTCAATCCATGGTAAGGTCAAGGAGTTTGTTATGTCGAGGGAATAAAGAAAACATTATATCCTGAACAGTTTCGATGCGACTGCACTAGCCATGTGGACAATAAATTCCACAGGCTCATGTCCTTTATGTCCTACACTGCCTAAAAAGCGATATTACAGGCAGCAACAACAGTAAAGACATACCTCTGAAGCTGGTGAAGGCCGGCTTGCATGGCGAGGGACATCAGTCAAATGGTAAAGCAGGCTGTCATGCAAAAATCAGTCAGAAGTGCCGTACCTGGCACCATGGCTAACGTCCAAGTTCACAGCGGGCGAACGCAGAAGAAGTAAGGACATCAGACTACAAGTTACACTAATGTATACACAATATAGAGCTTTACGTAGAAATAATATAGAAATTTCTGACACATAACCAAAGGAGTTTGGCTGAAATCGGATGCGCGTGTCCTAAACGTGTAGAAGTCTATGCGTTTAGGGGCCTACCAAACTAATGTGCAACGTATTCACGTTCTTGGCAAAGATCAAACATATCATAAAGAGTGATTAAAATTGGTAGTAAAGAACGGACACAAAGAAGAAGAACAACCAATGGAGCAGTCATTGGTTTTTTTGGGCATGTATTATGAGTACAGGGATTTAAAAGTATTGGGACAACAGAAAATTGGCTGGAAGAGAGATAAAGCATGACAAGAGAGAGAAGGCACTGAACAGTCTAACATCATGTCATGGTAGAGTGTCAACAATGGAGATGATCGTCAACATTGAAGACAAAGAGTAGTGGAGATCCATGTCTACTAACATCAGCAGCAGGCATGGAATGTAGTGATAATGATGATGTTCACGTTCCACACAACTGATATTTCCAAAAGTAGTACATTAGACAATACTCATCGACATCAGTGACATAAATACTACAAAACTGTTGGGTGAACTACTACTATACAAGAAAGAAAATGGCTGCCAACAGTGTATGCTTGTTCATATAACGGAAGACTGCAGTAAAACCATATAGCAATGTTGAAACACGTAAAACAAAGTACTGTAGTTTTACAAAGTACAAAAACAATACACATCAATGTTTTGACCAAAAAAACCTTTATCAAGCAAAGGTTACACCAGAAGTGAAGAAATTCACTTATTATACGGCACATAACATATAGAAGCAGACAATAAATCCTTAACGACTCTAAAATCTTAAAGTCCGTTTGTGATAAAATTTTAAAAGGCCTTTTGGTCGAAACGTTGCTGTGTATTATTGTTTTTGTACATTGCAAAACAAGTGCTTTATGCTTATTCAGCATACCGTTAGAATGTTCATAGATAACCTTTATATATACTCAAGTAATTCAGAAATTAACACAAATTTATCCGAAAGAAATCCAGTCAAACAAAACAAGTAACTTTCCTGAGATCAGATTTTTGGTTACATCAACTAGAACAAGAAGACTATACACTGAGTACTATTTACTCCACATAACTGTAGATGGCGCCACTAAATTGGTGATATCAATAACAACTTTTGTGTTAACCAGTAGTATAGTGGTTAGTGTACTGCTTCATACACGAGTGATCTCAATTCTAATTTTCCAATGGGAATTAGATATTTTCCGACCGCAGAGTTCTCAGATAACCCAACCTCAATTGGGTACTAGATAACAATGAGAAGTAAAGACGACAGGAACAATGTTCATCACATCACCTATTCTGTGTCGTTGGTCACAGAAAAATACAGAGCGAACATCATGTTTCACAATATATGAAAATGATAATTATTATATAAGTCACAGAAAAAAAACCAACTAAGAATGTTTGAGTGTATAATGGTTTGGAATCTTCAGAACAGAATATCATCCCGAGGATGCATACATGCTAACCAGATAATCTGTTATCAATGCTGCAGGATGGTAGTTACCTATGGAATGATGACAAACATTATATTTTAAATGGATGGAATAACGTTATCAGTGGATATTATTTTGTTTATAACGATCTCATGTGAAATAAAATGTTTCATTTGTGAATATACTAGTGGAGAGTCATAACACACACCATTTTGTTTATAGTGGGTTCAAACTCTTGTCTCAACATTTTAACATGTGTCACTATCATCAACATTTCAACTCATGTCTTTTCATCAACATTTTAACATGTGTCACTATCCTCAACATTTCAACTCATGTCTTTTCATCAACATTTTAACATGTGTCACTATCCTCAACATTTCAACTCATGTCTTTTCATCAACATTTTAACATGTGTCACTATCCTCAACATTTCAACTCATGTCTTTTCATCAACATTTTAACATGTGTCACTATCCTCAACATTTCAACTCATGTCTTTTCATCAACATTTTAACATGTGTCACTATCCTCAACATTTCAACTCATGTCTTTTCATCAACATTTTAACGCATCTCTAACATCCTTGGCATCAATTTTGAAATGCAAACATGTCGCCATGAATACAAAAAAGAGCACTGCTCAACACAATATTTCTCCCAACATTATGCTATCAGTGCCAAACATGGATGCTGACATCAAACGATAGAAGAAAACTAGTCACGACAGAGATGAAGTGGCCTCGCAGAATGCTGGTAGTATCAAGAAGAGACCGGTTTAGAAATGAAGACATCAGGAAAAAAGTAGTTACAACATCAGTACTGAACTTTATCAAGAAACAACAAATTAAATGGGTTTGCCACATAAGCAGATTATCAACAGACCTCAAAGAGCAATGCTACTCCGTTACAGTGCATGCAAATAAAAAAGGAGTCCACGCAAAAGGTGGACCTCAGAGATGATAGAGGCGATGAAAATACACTTCCAGAAACCACTTCTTATCCTGATGCTGTGAAACAAAACATGATAAGAGAAAAAAAGAAGTCTTTATCAACATTCAAACCATTCTATTAAAACACACACAAATAGAATATATATATTTGTTCCATTTCTGTCAGTTGTTGGTTCTCTCTCGTATACCTTCAAATCTCCAATATTCTCTCACAGCAAGAATGCCACTTAAATCTACCAGACGACATGAACACACAAACTAATTTTACAAATAAACCAAATTTGTTCATGTAACCTAAAAATAATCTACTGCCACGATCACTATTTGGGTATGAAAAAGTTCTTTTGTCATCACACAGTTACCGGGTTGTTGCACAGTGTTGTGGTTTTCTGTTTTTGTCTTGCGTTGTTCTGGTGGCTTGAGTGATTGTTATTTTTGCTCCTTCACAGGATTCTACTATGCCATCTAACCATCTTTTTCGTGGTCCTCCTCTTGCCTTCTTTCCCGATGTTTGGTTGTAGAAGACTCTGTATACTGTGGAGTTTGGATGCATTCTTATTAAGTGGCCAAACCCCTTCATTCTTTGTTTCTCAATGTAATTCAAGCAAGGTTCTGTGCCAACTTTCTTTCTTATGCTGATGTTGGTGACTGTCTTTTCTGGTGTTGTTGGTAACTTTTCGCAGGCAGCGCGAAAAAGATGTATTCATCAATAGATACCTACACAGGATACTCCATCTGCGATGGTATGACAGGACCACAAACATTGAACTGTGGGATAGAGCGGGACGGCAGGTGAAACAAGAGATAAGGAGCTGAAGGTGGCGATGAATAGGACACACACTGAGGGCACCTCCTTAAAGCATCGTGAGACAGGCTCTCCGATGGAACCCCCAGGACAATAGAGGTAAGGAAAGACCCAAGAACACCTGGAAGAGAGTGGAGAGATTTGGAAAAGATGGCCTTGGATAGGCGAGCTTGGAAGGCCTTGGTTGCAAGCCTATGCCTCCCTAGGGGGGGAAGAAGACTATTACAGTAGAATGGCGAGTCACCAAGTTAAATACAAATAAGATTCAGACCTTTGTCAACGAATGTCTTCCTGACTGAGATGGTATGATAGAGTTTCAAACACAGACTTGTGGATAAGAACAGGACAAGAACCCGTTATGATCCAGGCTAAGAGGAGAAAATGGTGGTGGGTTGGTATATCCTACAGAAGACACAGTCGAGTGTCACTAGACAAGCACTTGAGTGGTACCTGCAAATCAGAGGGAAATGGGGACGCCCTAAACAGACCTGGAGACAAAGTTTTCTTGAGGAACTGAGGGGTGCCAACTTTTCTGAAAACCATAAAGAAAATTGCCAGAGACTGGCAAAAGTGAACAACTGTTGAGATCCTATGCTCCACGAGGAGCAGAGGCAAGTAAGAAAGGAAGGAATTAGTTAATCATGTAAATAATAGAAGAGAGCGGGTTTACTGCTGTTCAGATTACATTTTATACTTCCTCCACAGACACACCATAATGAAAATATTATGTAATACAAAAACCGAATTTAAAACAATACATTAAAATATTGAACTATGATGGAAAAAATATTGAACTATGATGGAAAAAATATTGAACTATGATGGAAAAAATATTGAACTATGATGGAAAAAATATTGAACTATGATGGAAAAAATTTTGAAATTAACTTAATAAATAATTGTGTATCCTTATCATTCCTTAGAATATGAAGTGCCTGTCACTTCAAATTTCTAGGCCCTAGTCTGCAGGAGGTAAGAAGACCAATTTCTTTCCTCACATGTGGAACATCAAGTGTGGGATTGAATTCTCAACCCTCTTGTATCCGAGACCGTGGATAAACACTTATACATTACGCTAATCAGTCACACTCTGAATGAATATATATATATATATACTGATAAAATTTCAAAATAATTAAAATGCTATAATTACCTAAAACCACATCCCCAAAAAAATGTGAGTATGGATTGATGTAGCAATCTTCAAATGTAAAATATTGTGAATGAGGTGTGCTATGATTAATCTGATGAGAAATGTGATTTGATTATCTTTCTAACTTCTGTCGGCTCTCAACAAGTCAATATAACTTGTTTATGTCAAAGCAGGAAAAAATGAAAACACTGATCGAGGTCTGAAATGTAGTGATTAATACGATAGTTTAGTGAGTACTGGCATTAGACTGCATCACAGCAGTCTGGTTAAGCAAGAATGGATCAAAGATGAAAATCAAACCTGGTTCCCAAATTCAGTGCTAAAAATGAAAAGTTCTGAGTCGAAAGGTGTAGATATCAAAACCTCACTGCTAAATACAACACATTTTAACAAATTCTATTCACGATGAAGAAGAACTGCAGTGGTAGGTAGCTCTGTAAATGGAGTTAAAAAGTAACATCATCATCAAATAGCTTGTTCTGAGCAGAACTTTGCCACCCCAACAGTCCTTTGGAATCTCTCTCTCATAGGCGCCTCTGCAGCTGTCATGTTCAAACCATCAGTTACATCCTGAATATGTCTTCTCCGTAACTATGATTTGAAAATTACACACACAAGATACAAGACACATTTAGCCACTTCAAAGTTGCAGATGCCCCAGGGAAACCCTGAAACAGACTTCACTGAGAGAGGTAAGAAATACCAGACTCAAATTCCATGGAAGAGATTGAGCGAGTTGTCCAAGACAGAGCTACATGGAGAAATTACTTGCAGGCCCTATGTCACGTATAACGGTACGAGAGGAATTATATACATATATATCAATATTCAGATATAGAAACCACCTATCATTTTAAAAAACCTGCTAAGGCTGCAGCAGTTTGGAACTTAACCCTTTCCCTGCTACATACTTTCTGAAGGCTGAGCTAAAATCGCTACTTTGTTTCTAGGTCACAAACGTGAATGTACGCCTATAGCAGTGACAATAGCAGTATATAACGTGTTAACACATCTTTAGCCCACAGAGGAGGGATAATAACAGATGTGTTAATGCGTCTTAAGAAGTGAATGGGAAAACGTATATATACTTCCTTAGCAGCTAAAGGGTTAATACAATGCGAGTAGGTCACCTGCAAGGATGAAGGACATATATAAATCATCAATAGGAACCACCAGCATAAATACCACCTTGAATCCAATGAAATAAACACTCTAGAAGTATATCTGTAGTACAGTGACAAGTCAAATTAGTTAACCAACACCAAATAAAATGTACAAAACTATTCATTGCGATGACAACAAGAAGAAGAAGCATGTGTATAATTATTTACAACAATACAACATTAACTAGGTCAGTGATAGAAATACTCAAAAACTTGGAACTGAAACAGAGCAAATAGAACCAAATTAAAAAACAGAATGTTACATTTTACAAATCAAAATTGCCTGTGTGTTTCCAGGACTCGCAAGGGAGCAAAGAATAGTAACACTATTAACAAGTGGTTGATATGGAACGTTTGAAGAAGTATTAGATGATGTCTGAAAATGGAAGAAGTAGAACCCTGTATGCAGATGACTTTAATCTGCATATCCCATGTTGTGATAAACCGGCCTACAAGTCAGTTTTTTTAATTATAGATGACTAACAATTTCTCATATAAAATTGTTACAGGACTCCACCACTTTCAGAATAAATAAATGTTCCAGAACAGATTTACTGGATGGTGTCTGACAGCAGTACACTCATGTGTAACGGAGGGACAAATGACAGATGTTAAATGAACACAATGCAATGGAAAAATACAGTTTTTTTATTATCGACATAGCCCACCTGCCCAGCATGTTCATAGCGCTTTTAATGACAAACCCCTGTGAGTGCGGTTCAATTCCGTGGGCTGGCAGAAAAGCCACAAGTTCTCCAGATTTATGGTAATCGTGGCACCGAGTCACAGAACTGAAAACTCAAGTGCTTCTGGATCTAAAAAAAAAAAAAATTATCAACATGATTTTAGTTATTGAAAAAAAAAATTCTTTGGAGTTGCTGATAGCAAAGTTAGCACTTTTCGCTAGTGACCAGATGAAGTGGAAATTTTGGTGTTCAGTGTCAGCTTGGGCAAACAAACCAAAATTATAGGTATGTGGTTGGACTACAGGAAGCCCTTATCCTTTACTTTAGAATATCAATTACAAGTATCTCTTAAGTACCTCTTAGAATACCTCTTACAAGTACCTCTTACAATATCTCTTACAAGTACCTCTTAGAATATCAATTACAAGTACCTGTTAATTTATAGTAATGGTATGTTAGCATGCATGGGAATGCCCAATGTACCGTGACGTCGATCGCATAACATAACATTACATAACCTCTTAAGTCGGAGTATGACTCACCTTAATGACGAGGGGACACTGGTGATGAGAAAAGCTAGCTTTCACACAGAAATCAGGCTACGTCTGATTATATAGCAGACAAACCGAGGGAAAAAAAATAAGAAAAATCATCGACACATCTAGGTGTGTTGAGGCGCAAGGTAATCAACTGATGACCTCATTCTTGTATTATCTATTTTAAAGTAATTAGCACACAAGTCAATGATCATGTACCAATGACTTTTTAAATATGTCAAAAATATCTGGTTAATTGGGGTCATGTAACATATGTACTTTTTTTGGCATCTGTGGCGTAGCAGTAATGAGCTCGATCACATCCCAAGAGCACCAGGTTCAAACTCCGCGGCAGGCGGTTAGGAAGCAAATTTGTTCCCATGGATTTTTATAAACGATAAAAATAAATCTCACCGCTCAGAAATCAATGGCAAACTACTAAACGTATTAGTGGTGCCTAGAAAATCAACGACTTGTTTACTATGAGGGATATGTCACGATCGTCATTTCAACATATGTACTAATTTTCCCATAACGTTTAATTTGAAGGAAGCATTCTTTTGTATCATGTGTCTATCACACTTTCATTATCAATGTTTTGTTTATATTTATGAACGTAGCATGCTGGGAGATTGTAAAGGGAGAGGAAATGAGGCAGATTGCCTGAAGCTGTCGGCACGCTTGTGCATGTGATCAGTTTAATTTTCCTGGCATACATTTTAATTAAACCATACGGGTGGGGGAGGAGGGGGAAAGGAAAGAGATATGGGTGGTTAACTGATTGGCCTATAAGCGCTGGGAGCTCCACTATTAATTAGTTTTAGAACAATCTGAAAGAAAAAACTCAATTACCTACAAAATGGTAAATTACTTATAAAAATCTATTAATAATTAAGAAAACTGTATCTGAACATAAACCTGCAATGTGGAAAATAGAACTTAAATTTAATTCAGTTACAACCCTTTTTTAAACTCAGTAGCTAATTATTAAAGGATGTATCCGTCAGAGCACACCCCTCTCTCAATGTTCAACCAATTGGACACTAGTTGTTTTCCTGTGAAGAAAAACCCCCCAACAGAACATGTACAAAATCAGGCTACAAACATTATTTTGCCTGGTTACACCAAATTGTCATTATACAGTAATAGTGAAATAATATTTAAAAAATGAAACACCCAACTGTCATGGATAAAAGAAATGTCTGACATGACATAATGAAGAATACATATTCCCATTTCAAACCTGTCAATCAATCATCCGACATTTCCACATCAAAGGTTGTCTGTAATGCTCTTCAAAAAGTTATATCCATTGTCTTGACCATACACTCTTCCATATCTTTTCCTGTCTATCTTCTCACGTTTCACTACAAACTGTTTTACAATTTCGCTCTTGCCTCTGCCAGACTTTTTGCATGTTTACCATCTGCTGTTCTCATCAAAATTTTATTTCATTTTCACTTGTTCTCCTGCCTCTGCAAGACTTTCGCCATCCACCTGTTGTTGTTGATCTCCAAATTTTATATCTGTCTACCCGTTGCTGTCCTGCCTTCCCTTGCTGTCATGCCTTCCCTTGCTGTCGTGCCTTCCCTTCCAAGATGATTTTCAACAGTCCATGTCTCTTAATTTGACCAAAATATCTCAATTATGTACTTGCATATAAGATTACAAACATACCAGATATACTTGCAAAATTGTGGCCATCTTACATTTAACCCTTTGAACCCGGTACCCTAAAAACCTCTTCCTGTATCAGCACAAAAAATATCACACAATAGCGTCCATCCGCCATCTTGCTAAACAATGCAGAACATATGGGTTGTGTTTGACTTTACATTTGCACACAATTTATTTTCAATCACCGACAAATAAACGGTGGAGTCTTCTCAGACCAATATTTTGGCATGTTGGGATATGCGATTTTTACATTCAACACCAAAATATTAGGATCACAGGTTTTATGGGTTAAATACTTACTGGTAATACCAAAATTGTGGAATGGTCAAATGAAACTGTTAGATGTAACAAAACTGAGCTGAAACATGATCAGTAACCATTGGTTCTCAACTAGTGTTACAACACACTGTATCCCTAACTACACGTCAGTAAGTTGTAGACTAAAATAAAATACATAACTTTGTGCAACACGTCTGTGTCACCAATAGGAACAAAGTTTAGAACTACTGAGCTAGTCCACAGTCTGTGTCACCAATAGGAACAAAGTTTAGAACTACTGAGCTAGTCCACAGTCTGTGTCACAATGGAAACAAAGTTTAGAACTACTGAGCTAGTCCACAGTCTGTGTCACAATGGAAACAAAGTTTAGAACTACTGAGCTAGTCCACAGTCTGTGTCACCAATAGGAACAAAGTTTAGAACTACTGAGCTAGTCCACAGTCTGTGTCACAATGGAAACAAAGTTTAGAACTACTGAGCTAGTCCACAGTCTGTGTCACAATGGAAACAAAGTTTAGAACTACTGAGCTAGTCCACAGTCTGTGTCACCAATAGGAACAAAGTTTAGAACTACTGAGCTAGTCCACAGTCTGTGTCACAATGGAAACAAAGTTTAGAACTACTGAGCTAGTCCACAGTCTGTGTCACAATGGAAACAAAGTTTAGAACTACTGAGCTAGTCCACAGTCTGTGTCACAATGGAAACAAAGTTTAGAACTACTGAGCTAAGTCCACAGTCTGTGTCACAATGGAAACAAAGTTTAGAACTACTGAGCTAAGTCCACAGTCTGTGTCACAATGGAAACAAAGTTTAGAACTACTGAGCTAGTCCACAGTCTGTGTCACAATGGAAACAAAGTTTAGAACTACTGAGCTAGTCCACAGTCTGTGTCACAATGGAAACAAAGTTTAGAACCACTGACCTAAGTCCAAGTACGAAACATGTATTTATTGTTGCTCAATCTTGTCTTTAAATTTCCACAAAAATAAGTGAATAATTATTAAACAAATAAATCATCAATGGGTTACGAAACTACAACAAACAAAGACACACTGGTCAGTTACATTTGATTTTACAACTTGTTACAACAACAAATTTCCAACTCAATAATAAAAACCGAAGAAATTCCCCCCAAAATTATACAACTCTGAAAATTTCTTTTTAATATTTCAATTTGGCTGTAAAAACAAATTATAACCTTTTGCGAAAGAAAATTAAATTTTCTTGGGTTTATATATTTTGTTTATAGTAATGGTATGTTAAAATCTCAATATATGAGATACAAAAATATTGCCGGATACGAAATGATTACATTTCTTGAAATTTGAGAAACACAATTTCTTTAGAGGTAGAATTTAATACATAAACCAGTAAACAGATTTACAATGATAATCCAGTTTCAAAATAATGTGTGGGTAAAAGAGAAACTGGGTGTCATTTCTTCTATTGTGTTCTTTGCGATCGGTTTTATGTATGCTCAGTCTACACTATGAGATGTGCTGTCTCTATGAAGCTTCATGCCAGTTGAAGTTCCTTGTGGGCTCCCAATAATTTGCACTGTAAGCTTCGTTGTACATGTTTTGTTGGCATATTATGATTATGTATTATGAGCAGGACGTGCAGTGTTTTGGTACGCCAATGCACACTGAGCAGTTTCTATCTCTCATGCCTTTTTAACGCTGAATGGGACATATGCCCTAAATCAACTTATGCCAACTCTTCATATCTTCTGTATATTGTTAATTTATGCCTACAAATCATTCTCATGTATTTCTAGGCCTCCCTCATGTTCCCTGTGGGTTCCAAGTAAGGGTCCTTCTTGTTAAATTCCTCTGATTTTCTAATGACTGTGCAGTCTGCACAGATTTTATTCTATAAATGTAGTGGTTGAAACTGCAGTGTCCTGATCCAAAATAGCAGATTCTTGTGTGTAGTTTTCTACTGTGTTCAGTTCATTAAAGGTACAATATTATCAGACCTTCCCCTAGCTCGAGTTTGGTCTTCGTCTGGCATGTGATAGCTGCACAGTAGAAGGATAATGTTAGATGAATGCGACATCCAATCCAGAGTTTCAGAACTGAAGTATAGGTGTAATTTTGTTACTCCCATAAGACATCACTCATTCAATAGTATATCCTTTATGGAACTTTGATCCAATGACAGCTTTTCTAAAAATTCTCATATTATCTGCAAGGTTGATGAGCCCCTATCTTTTTCCTGGTATATACACCCTTCAATGAGTATCTTCTCAAAGTCATCATGTTATTTTATATGACCAAAATAAATAACTTCTTACTGTCCTAACTTATTCTCTACGATCAGCCTATATTCTTTACAATCGGTTTCATATGCTCAGACTAAACTATGAGATGGGTTGCCTCTATTAAGCTGCACATCCGTTGGAATTTATTCTGGGATATCTTATTCAATATTCAACAATATCCAATGTTTTATTCTTGTATTATGGATCAAGTTGTCATATTCCGCCTCCGTACCGGCCATAACAGACTCCGGGCCCACCTTTACAACAAATTTAAAATTGGCACCTACTGCAAGACTGCCCGCCCACTGCTAGCAGGCCAGAAAACTAAATCGGCAGGAAAATACCAAGCTTTATGAGAAGCTGTACGGATGGACGGAGTCCCTAAAGACAACAGCAGAATTTATTAGGAAATCTGGTAAATCAGTCTAAGTGGGTTGCGAAAGAGTATTATGGATTAATTTGTCCACACTTTACAGATTTTTCTATCGATCTATATTAAAAAAATTACATGAAACAGAAAAATGCCGATCAGTCTTCAGACATGGAACGGGACACTGCAGCCTTAGAGAGTACATCCAAATATGGGTCTCAGCGACTCGGATGTCTGCATCTGTGAAGCACCAAAGTAGATCATGGAGGAGTGCCACAGCCTGAGCAGCGTGAGAATGGAAATCTGGTCAACAGGAACAACCCTTCAGAACAAACTCTGTGGGGGTCAGTGAAGACCTCAAGCGCACCACTCTGTTTATGACACATACCGGAGTAGTCGCATAGCAGAAGTTGATCGGCAGAATATAAAAAAACGATGTGCTTCTCAGCAGATAAAATCGCCTGTGTAGTGCTGGGGTCCACAGAGGAAACAAAGAATAGTACCACTGCAGCCTACAATGCATGCTGTAAGAGACAACTGATGTAGGCCCTAGGGATGCTACCCTAGTAAATAAAAAGCATAGCAGAAATTGGATGTGCTGGCCTACTTGTAGGCGCATAACTTGCACAACGTACAATCACTTTTAGGCTCAGATGACATACAAATCACACAGAGTGGTCGATTAAGAGTGTTCAAGAAGAAACTGATAAAATAAGTATTTGGGTATCACAAGCATGTGTTGTATGTTGTAATAGAAGGGTGGACACTTTAAAATCTAGCTTCTGTAGACTTTGAGGTACACAAATAATTATCAACAGCAGGCAACAAAAGAAATGAAAAAAAAAACAGTCTACACATTATTGCTTGGAGACAATGTCTTCAACAAATGGCAAGATTAGGTCATATACATCCCTCACTAAATATCCCACCTCAAACTTGAATGGGGTACAAAGAATTTTGAAGACATTTACCAACAAATTGAATACTGAGGTAAATCTGCATCAAGGCCATGTGTCATTCTTGTTTCCTCAATTCAATATGCAAATTATTTGATCTGTGATTCTTTTAAAAACCTGAATATCACACGGATCAAGTCAAGTTTAGAATGTAATGAGGCCACATCAGGTTTTATTATTTTAACGAGGCCACATCAGGTTTCGATAGTAACAAGGCCAAATTAGGTTTAATCTGTAACATGATCTGCATGTCAATTTTTTTTGTCTATAACAATATCAGGTCTAGTCTAAAACAACATCCAAACTTTAATATTAGATCTGATCTATAAAAAATATTTGTTGGGATATGGATCAAATATAGTTACAAACACTGAAAACAGTAATACATCACTACGTTTGGAGTATTAAGCGGACAAAAAAACTTCGGTATAACATGGATTGGATACAATTTGTACATAATTATCTTTCATTCATTCATTAACTTTATGGCATCAATTTTATTTTATGTATGTGTTTAATAACTGTCCGCCCGAGTGGTTACCGGGCCCCAAATTTGGGGTGTAAAGAATAGAACCACTGCTACCTGCTACGCATGTCGTAAGAGGCGACTAAGGAGGTTTGGATGAAATCGGATGCACATGTCCTAAACGTATAGAAGTCTATGTATTTAGGGGTCTACCAAACCAATGTGCAACGTATACACATTCTTGGCAAAGATCAAACATATCATAAAGAGTGATTAAAATTGGTAGTAAAGAACGAATGCAAAGAAGAAGTAATCAACTGTAGGCATCTTGTTTATAATAAACCAGACTTGCAACAAATGAAACATAAAATGTCTGGTGTTCTAATAGCATTTAAAAAAACCAACCTGTCGTTACTCTATGTAATACTGATTTCGTAGGGGCGGGGGAGGAGAAAGAGGAGAGAGTGTCTGTAGAATTAAATGGACGCATGGTTAGTGCAGTCGTTGCAAAATTGTTTTTAAGTTCAGATTTTTCCTTTATGCCCTCGGCAGAAAAAAACTCCTTGGCGTCCGGGATTGAACCAAAGTCTCATGCATGGGAGCCCGTGCTCTAATCCATTCGGCCAGACACTCCCCTACTATAGCATAACTAGCTGACAATTTACAATGAATCTAGTAACACAAAACTTTTCAATTAATTGAACAACATAATCAGACAATCCCTTCCCATATTTATTTTACAAATATTACTACATAATGGAAGTCAGTCTTGAAGAATAAACAAGCAGGCAAGAAAGAAGAAGAAAATAGGAAAGGCCAGAGAGATTTGGTTTGTATAAAAGTGTTAAAAACTTCTACATTGACTGCTAAAAGAACTAATATATGGCAATTTTCAAAAATGAACATTCTGGCATCGGAAAGATGCCGTCACTTTATTTGGTATGTGATGTGAAGACAGAAATAAAAACACATTGGTATAACAGAAAATATTAGGTAAGAAAAATAGAGGATGGCAGTGAGAAAAGATACTGACCGCCTGTCATCACAGCACGGAACAGTGTCAACAATGAGTCGACTGTCAACTCTGAAGAAAGAAGTCATGACAGCTGATGTTGAAAACATATTTTCAAACATGACAAATCACTGTTTACAGTTAGACCAAGACATTTGTTAAAAGTGACATACAATTTTCTCTGAAACTGATTGACATTACGCGAGAGTTTTCACTTTCTGAACAAATTTTTGTGTGGAAACCAAAACCTTTTTCGAAACAATGTTATTGCTTTCAGTGTATAATATTACCAGCATGTTACTGGGAACTAGGGAAATGAGATGCTTACAAACAATATCCAGTCTATTTGGCATAGTGTAAATTTAGAATTTACTGTGAACGTAAATGGAACTTTTTGGAATGAGTTACAATCATAAATTGGAGGTCTGCTGTACAGATATTCAATATTTATTAAGGAAATAAAAACAGATGTAGAATAGAACCGAGTTCTGCTCATCATCATAATCAAGTAGCATGTCCCTTGCGGAACGTCGTTTTCATCACAGCCCGCCTGAAAAACTACTGTCTCTAGCACGTTCTCCCTGCCTCCTCAAGGGTTATTTTTAAGAAATTTTTTAAAGTCCTGAAGCCACCTTCATCTTGGTTGTCCGCTGCCTTGTACTAAAGGAACCATGCCTGAGTTCTGCTCAGCACATTTAAAAACAGGAGGAAATTTGTACAATTTTTATGATGTCTGCACAATTTCAATAAATTTAGGCAGTGATTTCCAAAGTAGCAACAACATCACTAGGGTTTGGTAAAATTTGAATAGCAAGCGATGAAAATAAGCTGTACTATTGTTACTAACTACTAGAAGAAGTAGTGACTGTCGCTAAAAATATAAACATGTTAACTGACAGTCTGAACCAAATGCAGGTCCAAATCTAAATTCAGGAAAAAGATGCGAATTGTTACTAAAAAACTTTTACCAATATTAGAAGCACAAATTACCAACAACAAAAATCTTGGAAAAATATGCTAGCAAATTTTAGAAATTAATTTTCATTATGCAACTAATTCTTGATACATGGATGCAGGGGATGTGTGTGTGTAGGGACTATTTAGAGGTCAATGATCTCATGGACCCAAAATGTTTTTAAAACCACTGCAGAAGGAGACTTTAACTTGTCATTTAAGTTTGGTCCTGCAGAAATTTGAACACAAACCATACAGTTATCTATAATTTTGGCCTATAGTGAATACTATGATTGTTATATTTGTATATTCTTCAATAATCTTAAGAGTATCCACTCTTCTTTTTTCTCTCATCTTGGTATTACGTCTTTAAATCTTTTTTTTTTTTTAAATTAAATGCAGAAGAATGTACATGTGTATATAAAAGACTGACAGATTTTTTCATAAATGAAGTCAAGAGCCAGAATTGTTTGTAAATGACAATGTGGCAAATTTTTTTGTTTTGGTAACTTACTAAATAACTTTTGGGAAGAAAAAACCCATCTAATTTCTTTCAAGATGTATGCTAAAAATGCACACATGAAGAAGTAATACAACAAATTAAAATAAATATGGTAAGAAGTGATATCCAAAATAGACATGCAATGAGGGTTGATTTATTATAAGGCAGTGTTAAGTTAGAGAGTGATCATCTGGACTTTTTTGTGTCGACTTGATGGTTCAAAGACAACATTATGTATCCAATAGCAACGCATATACTTGGTAAACATTTCATTTCTTTATACTTAGTATCAATATCGCCAATATGGTGCTGGGGCCCACAAAGGAAGCAAAGAATAGTACCACTGCGACCTACAATGCATGTCGTAAGAGGCAACTGATGTAGGCCCTAGGGATGCTACCCTAGTAAATAAAAGCAGTGCAGAAATCAGATGTGCTAGCCTACTTGTAGGCGCATAACTGACACAACGTACAATTGCTCTTAGGCTCAGATCACATACAAATCACACAGAGGGGTTGACAAGTGGTCAATATGGAGCGTTCGAAGAAGTATCAACATCATTGGCGTCTGTCTCGGGGAGACAATAGGTTTTGCGTCACATAGTTTGTTCTGAATCACGGCTATTGTGGATGTTATGTCCTAATCTGGTGTGGCAATCCTTGCCATAGTTGCTGCAGGTGAAACTGGAGCTGATACATAGGATGGTCTCTCTGCACTCTGCTTTGCCTCTATATGTGATGGTATGTTTTTTCTTTCTTTTCAGCCACCCTCACTGCTGCTCACCATGCTTGCCCATCTTTGGCCAACTGATCCCAATTTTTTTTGTCTAAGCCGCTTGAAGTTAAATCACGCTTGCAGGTGTCAAGGAAGCATAGTAATGGCCGCCCATGCTGTGTAGTACCAGTTGTGAGTTAACTATATATAATGAGCTTTAGGATTCTACTATCGTTCATAAGACACACATGCCCCAGTCATCACTGATTCAGCAATGTGTACATGCTTACCAAGTATAACTTATGAGTAAAGTGCCATGGATACAATTTGAGTAAGAAAGGAATAAAGAGAGCTAGACAAAATATAGTTAATGCTGAGATGTTTCCTGTTCAGTTATGTAGGTCTGTGCTCAGTCTGTGCCAAAATATTTCTGTCCAAAGTGATTAGGAGCAACTGGATGTACTTCAGAGGTCAGGACGGTCATGCCAGGGAACTCGCTCACAAGAAGTTGAGCAGCTGTGAAGGTTAAATACAAATATGAAATCAACATCTAATCAAACCATGAATATCTTCTGGAAAACTTACTGAGTTAGGTATCAAATTACAGTAGAGTGCACACTGTTATGATCTCCAATAGGTAGATTGAAAGGACCATCATCACTGCACATCCGTGAATAATAATGTGTGCTTCGATCTATTTATTACACAGGAATATCTCAGTGACAGCGAGCAAACTCTGTAGCACCGACAAGGGTCCCAGATGTAATTTTGAAAATGGTGGAAATTTTGTAGGCATTTTATTTTCAACTTTCAAAAAATGAGTTTTGCTCAGGCAGCAGTTTTGTAGTCTACTCTGATCAACTTTCCACTGCAAATGATTCTTTTATGTGCTCAGCTTGAACACGGGACCTCCGGTTTATCGCCAGACACCAATAGGACCAGGAACTCGATCTCATCTACATTTAGATCTGGGATCAAAATCCTAGATAGTTGATAGTGAGCTCAGGCCTTGGAACGAGAGGGACAGCCTACCATAGGCTCTTGATACCCACTGTCCGGCATTTGTTCGAGTCCCCTGGTCTTACTCTGGACGATAACGTGAGTACCTCTGAAGTCGGAGAAAATCTGCCTGTATGGCGAGGAATACTAATTACGAGTACATTGAGCACACGGCTGCCAGTGTCAAGTAATTTACAATGTGCACGCTGCTGCCACTGTAAGAAATTGGGAAAACGGATTTTCACGTAAAAATCAGTTTCAGAGATGAAACTTCGTCTGAGTTGAGCGGACGAAAGAGAAAAAAAAAAGATCTGGGATCTCTGGAAAAATATCTAGATTGTTCCACACTGAAAATGAACAGAGTACCTTTGGAGCAGAGGTGAACACCGTACCTCTATCCCACAGAGACCTCTTGATAGAATAATTGGTTGTAACTTCAATAGAGTACAAGGTTTTGATTCTAGGTTGGTAGATCCCCTGACAATTCTTTTTCATAAGGTAAGTCTCCGGTGCTTTCTATCAATTTCCAGAGTGATTCAAAGTGGCGGAGACAATGCCATAACATCAGGTGGGCAGTCTCCTATTCAAAAGGGAACTTTGCCACAAATCTATTACAGCCTAGAAGCATGCTGAAGATGAATAGGTCGATTTCCTTCTAACAGAAATATCTCCAACTGATTTCACCACATAAAGATTCTATTGATCGTTGCTTCATTAGACAGATGAATCCGTTATCGAATAGCAGGTGCAGCAATGTCTTGGCCAGTATGTTTTTTTGGGGGGAGGCTAGGACTCCTTATGCGACACATGCCGTCAAAACAAAATGTGCTAATGAAACTGTTCTTTCCTCTTTTATTGTGAGACACTTCTCTCTCTCAAAGCCTCTTAGTCTCGCATAACATCTCACACTTAATGCCTGCTGCAATGGTTGTTGTGAGTATATGTATTGTAGGATTTCTGAAACGCTGTTAATTTTTATCTTTCTAGTCCTCTACAACCAGTTATTATACTATTGAAAGCTGACAGGTGTTTCTGATTGCACCAGATTATCATATGTTCAAAATGTTTTATTTTTTGTTTAGTTTAGTTGTCGGATCATCATCACTGCACATCGAACCAATTAGTCCATAAGTGCTCCGATCTCCTCCTCAGTGTGTCTCTCAGAATGTGGCAACTGACAATACCAGTTCTTTGTTGGTTCACTATTCTTCTTTGGCTACCAGTATAGTGCTCTTGTCTAGCTACACCACATTTGAATTCTTGCAGTCTGGTTAGTGTTGTAGATTCATCCTTATTACTTGAATTATTTACATGTCCTCTCTCTTAGGGAATTTAGATTATCAGCCTGGAATATTACTTGGCTTTTTTTACAGCAGCCATACCTGCAAATCTATCGGCGCATTCATTTCCCATACACCTGCATACCCTGGCACAAAAATAAAATTGATTTGCTGTCAATAATCAGCATGCATATCCTCTGATGTCTGCTGGAGCAGACTGAGCCCCTATTGGTCTGCCTGGAGTGCTATGATGTCGGTTCAGTTACTAATAATTCCATACAAGGTGTCCACAGCCAAGGCCTTCCAAGACCTCCTATTCAAGGCCATCTTTTCCAGATCTCTCCCCATTTTCTTGCATTCTGTTTCCAACTCTTGCCTCCAGGTGTTCCTGTGTCTTTCTTTACCTCCATTACTCTGGGGTTCCCATAGGAGAACCTGTACTTTGATGCTATCAGGTGGTCTCAGTGTGTGTCCTATCCATCGCCATCTTCTGCCCCTTACCTTTTGTTCCACTCTATTCCACAGTTCCCTGTTTGTGGTCCTGTCATACCATTGCAGATGGAGTATCCTGAAAGGCATCTATTGATGAATGTCTGCAACCTTTTGGTGTTCCCCTTACTTGTTCTCCATGTCTCCGCCCCATACAGAAAGACAGCCTTGACATTTGTATTAAATATCATTATCTTAGTTTTGTTCCTGCTCATTCTTGAGCTCTTTTTTCTTTCGTCCGCTTTCAACTCAGACGAAGTTTCATCTCTGAAACTGATTTTTGCGTGAAAACTCCTGATTTCCAATTTCTTACAATGGCAGCAGCTGCTCAATGTACTCGTAATTAGTATTCCTCAGCCATACAGGCAGATTTTCTCCGACTTCAGAGGTACTCACGTTATCGTCCTGAGTAAGACCAGGGACTCGAACAAATGCTAACAGTAGGTTCAACCTCGAGCATATAGGCGTTCACAGCTAGCAGGCCGAGCTACTATCAACTACTCTAGGCAGTCCCCCTCTTGAGCTCTATATGTTCTTCAGAATGGCAGATGCTGTTCTTGTTTTTTGTATTCTAATCCTAACATCCATGCAAGGTGCAGTTCCTACAATTTTCTTGATGACATCATTTTTTATTCTATCTCTCCTGGCAACATTTATAATTTATCTTAAGCATTTCATCTTGCACACAACGATTCTACTGTTTGAACAACTAATTCTCATGAGAAATTGATATTACCAACACCTGAACAGACTCACCTTGTGGGGTACAGAATAAATTTAACAATATGACATTTTCTTCATCAACATTGTGCTGTTGTAATGTTTTTAATGCTTTAACCACAGTGTTACCAGTACCTGAAACATACAAGAAAACTCATTCTAAAAAATAGTTTAACCAGTGTTACTAGTACATATAATATAATGCAAAACTCATATTAAAAAGTTTTAACCTGTGCAGTATCTAAAACTGGGCCACATACGCAATAAATAAAAGGGATGCGTATTATCACCGCTGCTGTTCATCACTTATAATAGATCAAATGCCCGCCTGCCCAGCGTGTTCGTAGCGCATTGGACGACAGGTGACAAGCCCTCTGTGAGTGCGGGTTCAATTCCGCAAGCTGGCAGAAAAGCCACAGTTTCTCCGGATTTACGGTGTTCGTGACTCCGAACCGAAGGGTTACGATGTCCATGGCACCAGACCAAAGAGCTGAAAGCTCAAGTGCTTCTGGATCTGAAAAAAAAATAATAGATCAAATCTCTAGAATAGCTAACACCAGTGAAGAAAGCAACCTTGGCGAACTCTTAAGCAAATTTCCTTTTGCCTACGATCATGCAATCATATCAACAACAGAGGAACAGCTACAGTAACATATTAACAGATTCCAGTTAACATGCAATGAATATAAAATGAGAATAAATATTGACAAAACTGAAGTAATGACATTTGCTAGAGAGGAAAATGCTACCAATATATCCATCGACAAACATCAATTAAAGCAAGACAAAGACTTTCAAAACTAGGTGGCATTTTTGTCATCAAAAGGAAAAATAACTAACAAAATCCAACATAGATGTAATAGTTAGTTTATTCTTTTCGTGCTGAAGACGGCACATAGGGCAGAGGTTTTAGATCTCCATATTATGTGGTTCTTTGCTAGCAGTTGGAGATCTAGTATGGTTTTACATCCCAATAGTTTACTTTCTTGTAGGATTGTTCTTCGAAGAGTGCTCTTAGGTCTTCTTTTCCCAACTGGTGACCACATAAGGACTTGTCTTTTTAGTCTCTTTTCGTCTGATCTAAGAACATAACCTAAATATGTCCACCTTTGTTTCCTTATTAATTTGATACAGGTTGTTGCTGAGATCTTGTTTTTTGTGTTTTTTTTTCCTCCGCTTTCAACTCAGATGAAGTTTCATCTCTGAAACTGATTTTTGCATGAAAATCCTTTTTCCAATTTCTTACAATGGCAGCAGCGTGCACATTGTAAATTACTTACACTGGCAGCCGTGTGCTCAATGTACTCGTAATTAGTATTCCCTCGCCATACAGGCAGATTTTCTCCGACTTCAGAGATACTCACGTTATCGTCCTGAGTAAGACCAGGGACTCGAACAAATGCCGGACAGTAGGTTCGAACCCGAGCTATGAGGCGTCTCACAGCTAGCAGGCCGAGCTACTATCAACTACTCTAGGCAGTCCCCGTTGCTGAGATCTATCTTTCACTGTGTTGTTCGAAATGAAGACGCTCCATTTTACTTTTAGTAATTTTCAAAGATGTAATAAAGCAAACCAAATCATAGGACAGATGGCATCAATTTTAAAATGTAAACATGTCACCATAAACACTGAAAGAGCATTATTTAACACAACCTTTGTCCCAACATTATGCTATCAGTGCCAAACTTGGACGCTGATATCAAATTATATACGGAAACTAATCACGACAGAGATGAAGTGTCTATGCCGAATGTTGGGAGTATCAAGAAGAGTATGGTTTCTAAACGAAGATATCAGGAAAAAAAATTGGGTAAAACATCAGTACCGAACTTCATCAATTCATCAAGAAACAACAAATTAAATGGTTTCGCCACAAGCAGATTACCAACAGACAGTGTGCCTTAAAGAACACTGCTATCCCGATAAGGTGGATACAAAGCAAAAGGCTGTCCACACAAAAGGTGAACCTCAGAAATAACAGAGGCGGTGAAAAACACCATTTATGAAGCGCACACAAAAACCTGTTCTAGAAATCTCTTTTACTCCTGACGGTGAGGGGTAAAACATGATTGATAAAACATGCTGCTGAAACGCAAGTGATTACAAAACTAGAATATACGGAAAAACTCACGCATAATCGGATACATCAGCAGCACTTTCCGTTGGTGGATGTCTTTTGGGAGATTTGCATACACAACACGAGCATCATGGGTATCCTCATCACTGTGTATTAAAATTTTACCTATCCGTATCGATCGACAACAATCTCTTAAACCTTGTTCCATAGCTTCACCTTGTGGGAGACAACAAAAACAAGAATTTAAATTATGAAAACAAAATGTATGTCTAATCCAACAATCTAAACCTCATGCATATGTAAAGCAATGATTATTTTTTTTTTTGGTCTGTCCCCAGGTGGAGGATGGAATTGAAGAGCTTGGTGGAAAAAGGGCAATATCCTTCTTCTTCTTCTGTGTTCGCCCGCTATGAATTCAGGTGTAGCCATGTGCTTGGTGTGGCGCTTCTGACTGATTTTTGCATGAAAGCCTGTTTATCGTTTTATTGGTTTTCTCGCTATACAGGTGGGCCTTCTCCGGCTTCAGAAGTGAAAAATATGCCCCAGGTGAGGAACGAAGGGTCTATCCCATATTTTTGAAGTTTTGATAAAAAAACATTCAAAATTTTTTTGAGTGCATTAAATCTTCATCTTCAATAATAGAAATAAAAATGTTGGGCCTATCCCACAACAAAGAACTTTTGAGTGTGCATACAACATAGTTCCAGATATCGTATTTTGAAGAAGAAAAAAATCATTTCGATGAAATAATGGGATAGCCCTTTTTTTCACTAAGCCCTTCAATTGGTTGTCTACTCTTGCTGTTAAGCGTAGTGGCGGAAGCTTTAATTTGTGTTCCAGGGCCAGATGAGTCACCCTTGTGCTATATCCGTGATTATTTAGTGTGGTCTTGATATAGTCTATCTGTCTGTTTTCTCGGTCTTCCCTTGGTTATATTACCTGATCTCTTTTTATTGTATGTTGTTAGTGGTGGTTGGTTGCATTCCATTCTCATTAAATGTCCGAACCACTGCATTTGTTGTCTTTCAATGCATTCGGTGCATGAAATTATCCCAACTTTGCTCTGACGTAACAGTGCAGCTGATGTAACAGCGCGCCTCAAAACTACTCCAATACAGCAGATACAAAGCAAAAAGTGGACCTCAGAAATAAGAGGCAGTGATAAAATATTTATGAAGTGCACACAAAAGCCAGTTCTAGAAATCTCTTCTTATCCTGACGCTGTACGGCAAAACAGGGTTAGAGAACAGCAGAAAGAAAAGAAGAACTGATGATTGTGAAGTTGATGTGCACATAAATATCTTACCACTTCTGACAATACTGACTCCACAATTTCCTTTCTCATAGTGAAGTCCTTCATAAGGATGACCTGAAGACATAGTACGCTAATGTCATCAAATACATTAATGTAATTAGATTAATAAATTACTAATGTTAGAAATTAGCCAATTAACATCTAAACTTCAATTCAAAGGACAAGATTTCTTCTTCTTCAAACACTCTTTGTGATTTGTATGTGGTCTGAGCCTAAGATGATCGCACGCTGTGATAGTTATGCACATACAAGTAGGTTATCACATCCGATTTCTGCGACGCTGTTTATTTACTAGGGTAGCTTCCCTAGGTGCCTACCTCAGTCGTCTCTTACGACACGCCTTGTATGCTGCAGTGTTACTATTCTTTGTTTCCCTTGTGAGCCCCAGCAACACACGGGCGAGCCATGGGGCAAGTAACAATTCCAGTTCTTTGTTGGTTTACTATCCTTCTTTGGCTACCAGTAAAGTGCCCTTGTCTAGATACACCACATTTGACTTAATATTTTTGCAAGATGGTTAGGGTTGTAGATTCACCACCATCACTTTAGTCATTTACACATTCTCTCTTCCTTTGGGAATTCAGAATATCAGCCTGGTCCATTGCTCGCCCGCTTTTTACAGCAGTCATACCTGCAATCCTATCACCAGTTGTTATCTCATAAATGTATGCAGATATAATTTTAGACAATAGTAAATAAAGTGCACTGAAACTCCAATATAACAAGACACACCAGAATTGAATTTTGCACAGAGCAACTGGTGCAAACATATGCAGTACTGGGAACCAGAAGATTTAATGATGACAACACCGGGCATTTGACTGAATGAGGTCCTTTAATTCATACATCAGTACTGAACTTCATCAAGAAACAACAAATTAAGTGATTCGGGCACTTAGGCAATTACCAACAAACAGCCTCAAAAAGCAATGCTACTACGATATAGTGGACACAAAGCAAAAGGCTGTCCACGCATAAAGTGGACGACAGAAATAACAGACTGTGAAAAAACATTGTTTATGAAGGGTACACAAAAGCCATTCTAGAAATCTCTTATCTTCTTACTCTGGCGTTGTGAGTCAAAACAGGATTGGAAAAAAAAAAAACAATCTGAGTGTATCAAGGTGCACCTAGTTCCCATATTAATACAACAAAGATGTTACAATGCGAATGCTACATTAGTACAAGACAACATACTTACCAGTTGGTGTCATGACTGTACATTTACGATAGGGAAGCTTGTTCAGACCTTCTTCGACTATGAGTCGGATCTGAAATTTATAAGAGAAGCGTCAATCACAAGCTGAATCTGCAATCAAATAAATGGTCTATTGTCTATTCCCAGGTGGAAGATGTAGTTGGCTGTCCACTCTTGCCGTTAAGTGTAGGGATGGGAGCTTTAATTTGCGTTCTAGGGCTGAGATGAGGGTTTCCCTTGTTGTGTTGTATCCGTGTTTATGTAGTGTGGTCTTGATATTGTCTATCCATCTTTTTCTTGGCCTTCCCTTAGCTCTAGTACCCGATCTCTTTTTATTGTATGCCGTTATTGGTGGTATTTCACACGTGGTGAGCTTTCTGTGATGTGTTGCTGTAAGAGACCAAGTTTGGCACTGGTAACAAAGTGTTGGTAGGAAAATACGTTTTATCATCTGTCTTTTCACTTCCATCTTGATCTTTGGGTGTTGTAGTAATGGTGCCAGCTGGTAGGTCACTGCATTTGCTTTTGACACCTTGTCTATATTTCTCTATCTAGTTTTCCGTCCTCTGTGAAAATGCTGCCTAAATATTTGAATTCAGAAACTTGCTTTACTCTGGTGTTATCCATTTATATGTTTGCTTGGCTTGGTATTCTGCTGATTTTCATGGTCTTGGTCTTTTGTTTGTCAATTTTCATGTTGTACGTTCTACATGCTATTAGCAATGAATTCATGTGATGTTCTAGCTGATCTTCATCTTCATAGATTAAACTTTGGTGTCCACAAAAAGCAATTCGTTGATTTGGTGCGTGATCATTGTCTATGTCAATAAGGTCTTTTTCGCACTGTGCCTCTTTCACTATTCTGTCTATATATATGTTGAAGAGAAGAGGTGAGAGCACACAACCCTGTCTTACTCCTGATTTTGTTTCGAATGAGTCTGTCATTCCGTCTGTTGTTCTTACCACACTGTGGCTATTTGTGTATATTGCTCTGATATTGTCTAGCAGTTGTCCTTTGATCCCATAGTTTTCTAGTGTTTCCCATAGAATACTTCTATCTCTTCTGTCAAATGCCTTTTCTTGATCGATGAATAATAAGTGTAGCTCTTTGTTATATTCTATTGTTTTTTCACTCAATTGAGAGTGAATAGAGTGTCTGTGCATCCCACCCCTCTTCTAAATCCAAACTGTGAGGGGATTATTTGTGGGTCAGCGATGTGTCTTATGCGCTGTTCTAATATTTTTGCGTATAGTTTACCAGTGTGGCTTAATAGTGAAATGCCTCTGTATGTTTGCGATTCTTTTTTATTGCCTTTATTTTTCCATAATGGGACTATTACTGATTTTTGCCAGTTATCTGGAACTTTTCTTTCTGTCCAAGCAACTGTGAATATTCTATTTAACCATTTTACACCTATTTCTTTGCATGCTTTAATTGCTTCATTGGGTATGCCATCTGCACCTGGTGATATGTTGTTCGGGCTGTTCTTTATTGCTGTTTCAATTTCTTGGATCAATATATATTGGTTGTGGAGTCAATCACAAGCTGAAATTGTAAAAAAATAACAAAATCATTACAGCCTGTAGTACTGCTTTTAGGGAGAGGTATGACGGGGGATTGGGAATGTAATGACCGCATGGCTAGTGCAGTCGTCATGAAATTGTTCATCAGGATGTTATTTTTATAGCACTGACTACAGCTGATTTCATAGCAGACAAACGCAAGAGCACTTTGTAAAACTACCATGCTTTGTGTGCTGATCTCTGAAGTCAGTAATAATAAACAAACCATGATACCAAGGTCAAGATTAACAAGACTAGATTTGACATTCATGGATGCTACATAGGTTTTTCAGGGATTTATTACTTTTAATCGAACAGATCTCATATCATTCCAGGCAGACTCATATGTGATCCGTCTCTCCCTGCAGATGTTAAAGCGCATGATGCAGACTCTAATTGCAGCTCATGATCTGTTGGTTAAACTTCACTTCCTTTAAATTATTATATTTGGAGGTCTCAATGGCAAAGTCGTTTGCCTGCCGTACTGAAGATTGTGGGTTTGAATCCAGACCGAGCCACAAGTGCAATGTTTTCATGACATCCCTAGGATTGTTGCAGGAGCTACGGAGTTTGTGGGATACTCTTGGCATATGGTGTGCCGTTTCTGCAGAGAGGGACCAAGCCATATGGGACCAATCCCAGTGCAATGAAGTCAATCCTTCGGTTTAGATCCTTTAGTCAGTGTCTTTAGACTAACAACTCCCGTCTGTGCTGGTTGATGTATCTGCTTGGTTTCTCTCATGGTTTTCCTGTCTTGTCGCAAAAATGGATATGCATAACTTGCAAGCCGAGATAATCTTTAACTAAACATATTCAGTGAGCTTGTCATGTGTAAGTCTAAATGACATGTTAACAACTTTTTTCCTGCATTTCTATACACCTCTTTGTGATGACATTAACAACAGCCTAGCTATACACCAAACTTTTTCCATGTGCTCCAAAGCCCAGTTTAAATATCAGCCAAAACCAAGAATTTTTATGAAGACATGCATCAGTTGTCCTCTCCCAACCGCAAGAAACTAAATCAGATATAGCATGTTATTTTTCCACTGAATAAATGATCCATGACAGCCTAACAATAGCACCATCAATTATATTCTTCTCATTCTCACTAGATTGGGATTTTGGATTCTCTAATAAAGGCTAGTCTGTCTCAGATTGTCAGTCATGCCATACAGTTTGTCTTGGACGCTGGTGTCACCCTTGTGATGGTTGGTCCAGCATTCTTCCTGTGTGGCTAGCTCTGAAGCAGAGCAGCGATTCTAGAATAGGTTATCCCATTCCACATTGTGAGGGATTGTTGCACCATGTTATTTGCTTTACAGTCTAGTGCATCCGGTTTCTGCAAGCATGTTTTGGGTTAGCATTCCCTAGCCTTTTTTTTGCTACACAACCGCTCTGCAAGGCAGCAGGTTGGTGTTCCCAAAAACACAGCAGCGGTGATACGTGTGACGGAGCAAACTCTATCAGTCTGCATCCTGTTCAGAGTGGGGAAAAACATGCATAAACAAGTAGTCTGTTTTTAACTATAGACTGTGCTTTGTGCAAATATGTTTAATTCATGGTACAGAATCAGAATTTTCCTTGTAGATCAGTTATATGAAGACTATTATCATAGCATTCCAAACATGTCCATAGGTGCTCCAATCTCCGCATCAACAAACCAGCAGCGTCCAGCAGACCAACACCACAGTGTGATGTTGATTAATTAATTTTGCATTTTTGGTATGCCATACTTTTTGCACTGTACCAATATCGACACCCATTTCTCTCAATTTCGTCAGCGACTGGGATTCACAACCACAAAACTCCATTCTTAAAGATGTTTTTAATGCGCTAAGAATGTCATTTCAGTTCATGGTAATACCTTCTGATATCTTAGCAGTGCCTGCCAATCTACCAGCTTGTTCATTACCCCTGACTCCTGCATGCCCAGAGATGAAAATGAAGGTGATTTCTCCGATCCCTGTCTCATGTCAGCACTGCCCCCTATTCCCATTATTCTTCATGTAAATTGATTGAGAGAGTCATGTGAGAAGACACCAGGATGAAATATGCATATAACAAACTAACAACTGAAATATAATATAATCAATATTTATTGGCTACCGGCTATTGAACTGGTCAAAGCACTTCGGGCAGACCCATACGAGCTCAGACTAACCCAACAGATGTCGAAGGGTATGCATACTGATGGTTCCTGTGGCTCGCTGTGTTTATACTCTTCTCTCTGCCCCTCAAGCATCCAGCTCTACCTGTACAACATGTAATTCCAAACTCTTTAAATCGATGGATTGATTCAATGTCAATACTAATGTCCTCATCCAACAGTAGGTTGCGTACCTCTAAAATCGGACAAGGCATGCCTGCATGGAGAGGGTCACTGGTAATAAGGAAAGCAGGCCTCCATGCAAAATCAAAGCGCCTGGCTGCGCCTAGCGGGCAAACACAAGAAGAAGTAGGTCCCCAAAAAGACCGAAAAACATCCCCTTTATCCATCCTAAACAATCGATGCTAGCCTGTATACACTAAGGATGCTCAAAAGATGCTGTTTCTTACATCAAGCAGAAAGTGTAAGCAGAGAACGGTAATGGAAGGCATGGTTCCTGAAGTACGAGGCAGGCGATGACCAAGACAAAGGTGGCAGCAGGACATAAAGAAAACCTTGAACATGACGCTGGAAGAGGCAGAGTGTTTTTCAGGTGGGCTGTGATGAAAGCAACATCCCGCAAGGGACATGTTACTACTTCAGTGTGCATGTGGTAGGACCAATTCCTTTCCTCATGTGTGGAACGTCGAGTGTGGAATTGAACTCCCAACCGCATGAGTGGTTACCGGGCCCAAATTTGGGGTGTAAAGAATAGAACCATTGTTACCTGCCACGCATGTCGTAAGAGGCGACTAAGGAGGTTTGGGTGAAATCGGATGCACATGTCCTAAACCTGTACAAGTCAATGTATTTAGGGGCCTACCAAACCAATGTGCAACGTATACACGTTCTTGGCAAAGATCAAACATATCACAAAGAGTGATTAAAATTGGTTGTAAAGAACGAACGCAAAGAAGAGAACTCCCAACACTATCGAGTCCGAGTCCATAGGGGAACGCTGACACATGCTAATCCATCCCAATAACAAATCTGTTACTAATTCATCATCATCATCAGGTGCGGCCTCGACATCGAAGGTTGGCTGCAATGAATCTCCAGCATCCTGTCTTTCGCCTTGGTGTTGCACACTGCCAGACTGTAACCTGTCCATTTCTTAAAAGTTTCCCTCACACTTATCTCTCGCTCTTCCCCTCAACTTTCCCTCTAGTAAATGTTTTATCATGGTGTCATGTCTTTTTGTGCCCAAAATACTTTACTTGTCTGAATTTTATTTCTCTTAATAATTGTTTCTTCATGCCTAGTTTTCCTAAAACTTGTTTATTTGTCTGTTACTAATTCTTCTCTTTTTTGTCATTCTCTGCTTTTTTGCCGCTAGGTGTAGCAGGTTTAACTGATGATCGGTTTTCGAGATAATGCACGCTCGGTCGCTTGATATGGTGTGGTATTGTGGAGTTTTAAGATGTCTGTAACTCCATCAACCCATCTTTTCTTGGTCTGCCCTTTCCTCTTGATGATTCCCTTTTCAGGTTGTACGCTCTTGCAACTGGTGTATTCGGGTTCATTCTGACCAAGTGGCCAAACCATTTGAGTCTCTGTTTTTCAATAAATCTAATAGCAGGTGTTCCGACTGTTCTTCTAATTTCCTCATTTCTTATATGGTCTCTTCTTGTTTTATTTACTGCTTTCCTCAGGTATCTCATTTCACATGTGGTAATTTTCCTTTCTTATTCTTTTGTCAGTGCCCATGTTTGGCTCTGGTAGCACAGTGTTGGTATAAAGATTGAATCTATAATCTGTCTTTTAGTCACTACTGGAATAGCTGGGTGTTTCAAAATTACTAATTAAACATCTTTAATTATGAGGCCAATATATAGATAAGCACTACATATCCTACAGTCTGTAAAAACTTCTGAATATAGATGAGACTGCAGTAAAACTATTTGATTGGCAAAACACATAATCACAAACTACTGTAGTTTTACAAATGACAAAAACAATAACAAAATACAGCAACATTTTGACCAACAAGTTTTATGTGTTTTTGTGTTATATTTATTTCGTTATTCGTTTTTATTCCCATATTTTCATTAGAAACGTTTGTATGTAGTCGTCCATATGTTTTTAAAATTCGTCACTCCTGTTGTTCGTTTGCTTGATAAAGGCCTTGGTCGAAACGTTGCTGTATTTTGTCATTGTTTTTGTAATTTGTAAAACTACAGTACTTTGTAAAAATTCTGGACATTTTCATAAAACTAACATGTAATAAATTAGATCAAAGCTTACAACAATATAAGCATAAAATCAAAACTAAGATAACTTCAACAATAAAGGTCTTGACACTAATGACAGAAACAAAAGTCAAAGAAGAAATCTGTATAATTTCTACTCTTACCAAACGATCTGCATAGAATATAAAGTCTTTTCTTGGTGTTGTTCTGAAGAAGAGAAACAAAAAGAGACATAATGTAGAAAGGTTCGAGATAAATAAATTGCAATTATTTGAATAAGCAAAGTGAGAACTACACTACAGGCAGAAAGTCCGCAGAGTTCTATGTCTGTTTGCAATTTGTTGAAGAGCACACATGCGTTCTTTTTTCCATGTGTCAGGTTCCCTACAAATATTCTTTGCCCTGACAGGTCCTTGGGCAACCTACTTTTAAAGGTCTACATCCGAAAGATTAACTTCAGTGCACGGGTTTTGCCTATACGGCACAGTCCCTTTTAGTAGAAATGGTGCGCCATCTGTCGAGAGTATTGCACAAAGCACAACTCCTGCAACAATCCTAGGGATCTCAGGAAAAAATGCACCCATGAACAGAACAACGTATTCCAGATTTGAGCCCATGACCTTCGGAGTGTAAGGCAACGGCTTAACCACTTAGCTACATAGACCCTGACACACTTGCAGTCACTTATTACTCTATGTTGGAACATCTGTTTCACACACACACACACTCACGAGTGGTTACCGGGGCCCAAATTTGGGGTGTAAAGAATAGAATCACTGTTACCTGCCACGCATGTCGTAAGAGGCGACTAAGGAGGTTCGGCTGAAATCGGATGCACATGTCCTAAACGTGTAAAAGTCTATGCGTTTAGGGCTTACCAAACCAATGTGCAACGTATACACGTTCTTGGCAAAGATCAAACCTATCACAAAGAATGATTAAAATTGGTCGTAAAGAACGAACGCAAAGAAGAAGAAGACAAAGAGTGATTAAAATTGGTCGTAAAGAACAAACACAAAGAAGAAGAAGACACACACACTAATAGTAACTACAATTTATTACCATCTCTGCACAAGGCAAGATGAAAAAAAAGAAAGCTCACATAACAATGAACCTAGAGTAAGTGATACACACATGACATTCAACATTGCAATTAGTTATAAACGTTCACAACTGACTCACTGGTCTCCAACTGTGAGCCTCAAGTGGCAAAACAGCGTTAATGTTTTAGATATTTTTATGGTGATTTTAAGTGCTTTATGAGTTTAACAAGATAGTCTTTTTTTATTCTGCGACTGAGCCAATGAAGCTGCATGAAAAATTGTTTGCTTTATCAAAAATTAAGACATTGATATAGAGTAACTTTAACTCGGCATGCAACTTTAACATATTCTACAGATAGCTATCTACTGTACTGGTCATGTGGGTGTTCACGCCAACGAAAAAGTTGACATGCTTGCATCAAAAGCATCAACAGTTGGGGAGTTTAGGATGGATAAGGGGGATGCTCTTTGGTCTCTTAGCGACCTACTGTTGTATGAGGACACTAAAATTGATGTTGAATCAATTCGGTTTTAGGGAGTTTGGAATTACATGTTGCACTAGTAGAGCTGGATGCTTCATGTGCAGGGAGAGAAGTGTGTTCAACTAGCGAGCCACAGGAACCATCAGTATGCATACCCTTCGACATGTTAGGACAACAAGCAGCATGACAATGGAGGTACTGGCGGTGACTAATGCATAATGTTGGCTAGAGTAACAAAACTACACTCATGCGTGCATTCTGAGTGATTCATTGAGTATGATTCGCAAGGTAGAGGCTGGTTCGGTGCGCAGGCAATGGACTGAATCACTACAAGTGTCAACAATTTGCAGTATCACACTCATCTTCATTCCGGGGCACATGGGTGTCGTTGGCAATGAGAGAGCAGACAGGCTGGCTGGCTTTGCCACCATATCAGAGGGCCAGCCAATGGATAGAGCTGATATTTTGAATGCCCTCATAGAGTGTAGCCGCATAGAAGATTTTCATTTAAACCAATCCACGTCAACTACAAGATTGCAGGAGCTGGGTTTGAAGATTGGAGTAGCAAGAAAAGAACAGCATAACAGGTATGTGAGTAGCTGGATGCTGTTGGAGATATTGCGAAGAAGATCGGAGCACCTATGGACATGTCCGGAGTGCAATGAAGATATTCCAAACTGAAACGTTAGGGGAAACTGAGCATGTATGTGTCTGCCCGGAGTGATGTGACATCACTTCAGTAACTAATAACCTACAGATCCCTAATAATTTGTGATCATATGTTAAGTGGAAGCTATTTTAAACAAGATATTTTCTGTAGTAGTCTTCTAACGCTCCATATCGACAACTTGTTAAACCACCCTCTGTGGTTTGTATGTGGTCTGAGCCGAAGAGCGATTGTACGTTGTATCAATTATGCACCTTAAAGTAGGCTAGCACATCCAATTTCTGCAACGCTTTTTATTTACTATGGTAGCTTTCCTAGGTCCCTACCTCAGTCGCCTCATTCTCCCACGATCACCGCCTAGACCTATGTACCATACCTCCCCATAATTCTATTCATGTGGAAATCTGATTCATGCAGCCTTAGCATTGGTGTGTTTATGTCACATCTTCAGCACAATTTGGAGCTCTGGTGTTTATCCTTCGGTGATGTGTCTGGTTTCAGCCAGCGTTTACTCGGTTCGCTCTCCGTTCTGTAGCCATCTAGTGTATTTTACGGAGTGTGGTAGCTAGCCCCACACCCAACCATTCACTAATTGCCTCTTACGATATGTGTGGCAGGTAACAGTGGTTCTATTCTTTACACCCCAATTTAGACCCTGGCAACCACTCGGGCGAGACGCCGGTTACGACATGCCTTGTAGGTTGCGGTGTTACTATTCTTTGCTCCTCTTTAGAGCCCTGGCAACATACTAGATGAAAAAAAAATGTAGATTTAGCAAGTTAGATTTGTCTAGTGAACCATTCATATGTGACAGATGATATCATTACTGACCTAGTTCTTTTCAAATTTACTTAAGGGGTCAAAGGCGCAATGTCACGCCAGGTTTAGTGAGCTGGCACTAAGCAAGATCCTACCCCAGCTCCACATGGTAACCCTGGAACCAGACAGTGGATCTTGTCTGGCTAAGCGGGTAGGGATCGAGGGAGAGTTACTCTGGT
Organism: Arion vulgaris; assembly: GCA_020796225.1. Taxonomy (NCBI): domain Eukaryota; kingdom Metazoa; phylum Mollusca; class Gastropoda; order Stylommatophora; family Arionidae; genus Arion; species Arion vulgaris. The sequence goes on from CM036762.1 coordinate 5,983,865, forward strand.
ATAAGTAGTGGTGCAGCTACAATTACATTTGATGATATCTGGTCGCAACACAGAGGAGTAGAATCCCAGAGTAATTGTTCCTGCACGCCTCTCCCGCTGATAGAAGCTGGATAAATAAAAACGACCATTAGAAATTACAAAGTACGAGTTGTCAGAAGGCATGTCCCCTCGAAACAATGGCCGCACCCAACCTGCCAGCTCTAGGCAAGAATTGTCGAAAAGATGCAACGAGCCGTGACGACAACAGGGAATATTGCAGCAAACTGTATGAGAGGCCAAGTGCAGATACATTTATTGAGTAAGGTTGGCCGAGCACAAACCTTAAAGTTGCGTTCTAGTGCCTAACAAAACTGCCCTCCCTGGGACAACCAGGCAAGGTACTGTTGCACTAACAACTAATATCCCCGGAAGAACTGGGTGTGGGTGATGTTTGCGAGCGCATAATTTCAGTTGCGTTGCTAGCGCCGAATGAAACGACCCTCTAAAATATCTGTGTGCAGCCCCAGTCCAGTGTTTCCCGGGGACAGGAAAATGCAGAGTAGACATTGCAAATTGCCAAGTACCGACACGCGCCCCAAACGGCTGAGAATATTCCTATTCAGGAATAAACTTCCCATGGATAGAAAAGTAATGCAGAGGGTTGACCAGTACAAACCCAAATATTGGCAAAGTAATATTTTTTGGATGCTGATCATCCTACTCTAGTAAGATTTTATGTCCAAGTGGCAAACCCATCCATCCCACAGTTCAAGGGAATGCTACCCTAGTAAATAAAAAGCTGGCAAGAAATTGGATGTGCTGGCCTAGGGAACCCATAGGTGCATAACTTGGCACAATGCACAATCACTCGTAGGCTCAGATAACATACAAACCACAAAGAGTGGTTTAAAATGTGGTCGATATGGAGCGTTCGCAGAAGAATAAAATTTACTTAAGAAATATTATATTTTATTCTACTGTGACCAGAATAATATTGTGGCAAATATCAGAATTGTTATAATTTCTGTCTTCATTGTATGTTGTTTATGTTTTAAAGTTGTGCCATTTAAATTGCACTTCTTCTGCTATGCGACTACTCCGATGTGTGTCATAAACAGGGCGGTGCACTTGAGGTCTTCACCGGTACACCATAGTTTGTTCTTATTTCTGTTGGCCAGATTTCCATTCTCACACTGCTAGGGCAGTCTTGCAACATCGAGCATGACTATGGAGATCACCGCTGCCTCCAGGGCTGTCACGGGTGGCTGAGCAACAGGTAACCCATACGGTTATTTCAAACTCGATGAATATGCTTCATATGATTGAATCTGGAAGTCTGCATGTGGAATGGGTGGACAGCATTTGGAGATCACATCTCAAGAAAATGACATGGCTGTACACACCTGGACATGCTGGAGTGCAGGGCAACGAGCGTGCTCACTTTCTTGCAAACAATCCCCCGACTCAAGTAGACGGAATTATGGACAGAGCCCATATCATCAATGTGGTACGCTCTCAATTATGTGACATGGGCAAGTCTCAGACACTGGAACGAGTTCGAGAATTAGGTGTTAAGTTTGGACATGCCAGACAGTGTCATCTTCGTGGTAGAGAGAGAACATAGTAATCAACTTCTCACGTGTACGGTGAGCAAATGGACTTTGGGATGGCTGCTGCAGCGGAGGACAGAGAACGAATGCCTAATGTGCCATGACATTGATCACATAACATACAAAGATGGAGAAAGTGGAAGAATTGCAGTCCCAAAAAGCTTGGGGAGAAGAAGAGGTGTAGAACAGAACACTGTGAGTATTAGCAGGTTCATGTTTGGGATGGCTGTTGCAGCGGAGGACAGAGAATGAATGGGAATGCCTAATGTGCCATGACATCGCTCGAGTAACATAACATACAAAAATGTAGAAAGTGGAAGAATCGCAGTCCCAAAAGCTTGGGAGAAGAAGAGGTGTAGAACAGAACACTGTGAATATCAGCAGGTTCATGATCTTCTGATGTGAAGAAATGTTACATGCTCTTTGTTTCTAGGTTTACATTGCTGTTTAATTTGTATTATATGTAATGAGCTCCAGCCGGTGCTACGGGGTTTGTGCACCATTGACTGGTCCTCCAGCAGATCAGACAAGAAAATATGCATACAAAGAAGAGGTAGAGGAGAGAATCAGCGAGCCACGGAACCATCAGTATGCATACTCTTTGATATCTGTTGGGGAGACTGAGCACCTATGGGTCTGCCCGGAGTGTAATGACGACAGTTTAGTAACCAATAACGATGAAATAGGACTGTGAATGGTGAGATTGATGACAAGACACAAGAAGGGGAGATGATAGAGATATGAGCCAAACAGCAAGATCGAAATAACTGATAAAATTAAGGTAATAGGATAAATAAGCCTGATATATACATAAATGTTGCCAACATCAGCAATTACGATATAGTTATTATATGATAGGGAGCCATAGTAGCACAGTTGAGAGTGAACTTGCTTCTCAGATGGGTGGTCTCAGTTCCAACCCTAGTTGGAGTGAGATTTTTCCTAATTGCAAACTTCTCCTGGGTCAACCAAGTTTCAGTTGGCTACCAGAGAAACACTGGGAAGTAAAGGTGATTGATGTATCAGATGTTGGCCACATCATCCACTGATTGTGTGCAGTTGTTCAAAGAAAATATACTGCATGCTATGAAATCTGGTCTTTTTCTACCCTATTCTGGTTCTATTATCATTTATATACAATTAACAATAACTCAATAACATGGACAGTAAGAAGGGCGATGTACATCATAAATTGTTGCAATAAAATTGTATCTCACACATTAATTAAAACTAACTTGCTTCACTTCAATATTAGTTGGAAGAAAATAATAGAAGTATTACAACGTACAATTAATACAAAATGTTTAACAAAGAATAAGGAAGACAAAGAATATCTTTGGATGTGAACTGAAAGTATGGAAAATGTTGTGACAAAATACTCTCAGAGATGGAAAGCAGGGTGAAATTGTTGGAAGGTCTGACATCGTCGTTCGACAAAAGATCGGCGTCAAAACTGATAAACTGCATCGGGGAGAGACATAAATATATCGACTACGTCGGCAGAAGAGGCAATTCAATAACACAATATATTTCTAATCTTAGTCATAATTTGTTTGTCATTTGATTGATCTAAAGATGGAGTAAAGTCATAGATATACTTAAAACGACACAACATGCAGCAAAACATACTCGATCAAGTTTTAAAACAAAGATGAGACTAAGTTAGGTTCGTATTTCTTTTAACTTTGTATTTGTATAACAACAGTGTAAAAAAGTTGTAACACTCGCTGACGCGGCAATCTTACAATCTTAGTTTTAGCTTACTTGTCTCTGATCACTGTTTGAAGCTCACGAACTCCGTCTGACACAGGTAAGTGGATGAAGTTATGTCCAAAGTTATATGTCTCAACAAGTTTGTTGTCGGTGGTTGAATTCGATAACGAATCATCCAGATGTTTAGGTAAAGGGATTAAATCAGGCTCCATTATTTGTAAACAGTGTTTCTTCTTCCTCGTGGTCAGCTCATTACTGACAGATGCTTCTAAGATTTTCAAGTAAATTTTGAATTAAAAAACAGGCCAAATTTGAGTACTTAAATAATTAGCAATTATATTAACAACAATAACAAACTAATCAAATAAATATATCATACGTTACAATATTAAATATTTATGTATATTTCAGCGATTATATAATTGATTTTAAGTAGGACAACTTGCAAAAATAATCATGTTCGTACATTTCGCTCTGGCATATCAAATTCGTTCTCACGCACTTTTATCCATTTACCTCTTTCAAACAACAATCCTCTTCTTTGCGTTCGCTCTCATCAACAAAGTCAACCACTCTTTGTAATTTACTCAGAGAACATAATTACATTGCTCACTAGTTCATAAACCCATACCAGACACAGCACACCCAAATTTCAGTAAAGGTTGAGCTTAGGTTTGCATGACCCGACAACCCATTACATCTTTGGCTCTTTATCGCAATGAACGTCAGTTATTACTCTTTATTGATCTTTCTTTCAGAAACTCGATGCAGCTTGAGTGTGATCCGAGCCGAAGATCATGTTCATACTTTGTCACTTTCTCTGAATCTATGAGGTCCTTCCAAATAGAGAATATTTACAATCGTTTCAGTGTCGTTTTCGTTGTCCCAAGGTGATTTTGAGTTTTCTTACCGTAATTGCGTTTACAATTGGTGGAAATATGATCCAAGAATGAAAGTACGCAGATAACACAGTTCTCATCTGAAATAGTGTCAATGCGTTGGAACAGCTGATTCAGTCTGTTCAAAAAACACAGAGAAGATCACAACCTTTTTGTGAACACAAAGAAAACAATGTCCAAAAAAAAAGAAAAATCTCAACGCAAAATTACCATCCATAATGAAGACATTGAGAAACATCACAGATTTTGAATATCTTGTCTCTATAATTAATAACAATGGAGATTGTACGAAAGAAGTTGGAAGAAGACTAGCTATGGCTTTCCAGAGTGTAGCCAGTATGAAGAAACTATGGCATGACACAAACAAAGAAACTAAAGTAAGACTTCTGAGAACATGCATATTCTCAGGACCGTACCGTTCTATGATACAGAGAGACGGCGGTGCGTAAGGGGGCGGCATAAACATCAAAATCACAATGGGAAAGGGTATTTTTAAATACATTTTAGTGGCGGCATTTAGAAGACTTGTATCATACTGAGAAAATATACGTCAAAGTTCTGCATATACTCTGTGGCAACATATGGATGTGAATCGTGGAAAATAACACAAACATTAAAGAACAAAATTGAAGCTTTTTAAATAAGTTGTTACAGAAAAGTTCTTTGAACATCCCGGACAGAGAATAGAAAGAAAAAAACAAGACATCCTACAAGACCTGCATATCGAGGAGCATTGGCTCATAAATAACGTTATTTCCCGGAAGATGAAATATTTTGGCCACGTTACGCGTCACAATGGTTTGGAGAGAACGGTAATGGAAGGCATGATTCCTGTAGTACGAGGCAGGGGTAAAACCAAGATGAAGATGACAGAAGGACATCAAAGAACTCTTGAACATAACACTGGAGAACGTGGGAAAACTTAGTAGAGACGGAGTTTTTCAGGCTGGCTGTGATGTAAACGACGTTCCGCCATTGGTTATTGGTTCCTAGACTTACGTCATTGCACTCCGGGCAGACCCATAGGTGCTCAGTCTCCTCTGACAGATATCGAAGAGTATGCATATCGATGGTTCCCGTGGTTCGTTGATTAAACACACTCCTAACTCTGCCCCTAAGGCATCCAGTTCTACCTGTACACAGGGCAACTCCAAACGGCCTAAATCGCTCAATCGATTCAACATCTATTTTAGTGTCCTCATCCAACAGACAGTCGCGAAGAACATCCCCTTATCCATCTTCAACTCCCCAACAATCGATGCTGTTGATGCTAGCATGTCCGCTCTCTCATTATTGTAAACATCCACATGTCCCGGACAGTATATCCACGTAAGCCTCTGTAAGTTAGAAACTTCTATAGATGACATCCACTCATACCGAAACCTGCTCTTCTGGATCATGTAAAGCATCCACTGAGAGTCAGATACAACAACGGTCCCAGTAAATGAAGTCCCAGAGATCCAATGGAGGGCAGCAGTAACGGCCTCAACCTCCATCCTCATACTAGAAGTAGTTGTCCTGTATGCCCCACTTCGCTCTGCAACAACCCTACCATGCACAATAGCCAAGAAACCCCAGCCGGACTTCTCACCATGATGAACCGACCCATCAGTATACACAACAACATCATCATCCCTTGCATTATCTTCTATCCGCTGCTTAACTGCGAGATCAACCTTCATGTTGCCCCAATCTCTACATTCTCTTCCAAGAGTAATGATAACGTTGAGATAGTTGGTCATGCTACCATCAGTTGGAAACCACTCTTCCCCTTTTGGTAGGGTCGCAGCCGTGGTCACCTGGCAAATTGTTCTCCCAGCCTGGACCATCCACGACATGCCACGCTTGATTCTCGTGCCCGCAGGTGACATCTCTTTTATCTCTGAGGTTCACCTTTTGCGAGGTTGGCCTTGTGCTTTGTATTCACTGTATCGGAGTAACATTGCTCTTTGTGGCGCTCTTCTTCTTCTTCTTCTTCACCCTTCGCCCCTAGGAAGCATAGGTCCGCAACCAAGGCCTTCCAAGCCCGCCTATCCAAGGCCATCCTTTCCAGATCTCGCCACTCTCCCGTCCTCTTGCATTCCATCTCTAACTCCCGTCTCCAGGTGTTTCTGGGTCTTCCCTTACTTCTATTGCCCTGGGGGTTCCATCGGAGAGCCTGTCTCACGATGCTGTCAGGGGTTTCCTCAGTGTGTGTCCTATCCATCTCCACCTTCTGCTCATTATCTCTTGTTCCACCTGCCATTGTCCTGTCCTATCCCACAGTTCTCTGTTTGTGGTCCTATCGTACCATCTCAGATGTAGTATCTTGCGTAGGCATCTATTGATGAATGTCTGCAACTTTTTGGTTTTGTGGCGCTCTGCCTATTTGTAATCTGCTTATGTGGCCGAACCATTTAATTGGTCGTTTCTTGATGAAGTTCAGTTGTACTCAATTTCTTCCTGCCTTCATTTCTAAACCGGTCTCTTCTTGATACTCCCAACATTCTGCGTAGACATTTCATCTCTGTCGTGACTAGTTTTCTTCTGTAATTTAATGTCAGCGTCCAGATTCAGCACCGATAGCATACTATAGGAAGACAAATTTTATTGAACAATGTTCTTTTTGTGTTCATAGTGACAGTTATGGCTGTTGTAAAAAGAAGTATACCAGGCTGATATTCTGAACACACTAAGGAAGATAAAGCATATGAACGATTGAATGAATGAGGATGAATCTGCAACCATAACCATACTGCAAGAATAACAGATCAAATGTGGTGTAGCTAGACAATAGCATTATACTTGTAGCAGGACCGTGCCGTGCTCTGCTACAGAGAGGCGGCTGTATCGTAAGGGGGCGGCATAAACAGCGAAATCAAAATACAATTTGAACCATTCAATAGTTAAAAATCTTTACGCAACATTTTTCTATATTGGTCTATGTTATTCCGATATTGATGTAAATGATTTATAATTTATCACACACCTCTACTTAAACACTTTCGGCACCCTTTGATTTCGGTTACTGGTGCAGGTGCATTTCGTTGGCTAGCGATCGCCGAAAGACTTTTGATCTGACAGCACAAAGCTATTATTTTTGTTTGTAAAATATCGCGCGGTCGCTCCTTAAAGTTGACGCGGCAATTATCACAAAAGATAATTGCACGTGTTACTGTTGATATGCCCGAGTGGTTACCGGGGCCCAAATTTTGGGTGTAAAGAACAGAACCACTGCTACCTGCCACACATGAAGTAAGAGGCGACTAAGGAGGTTTAGTTGGAATCGGATGCATGTGTCCTAAACGTGTAGAAGTCTATGCGTTTAGGGGCCTTCTAAACCAATGTGCAACGTATACACGTTCTTGGCAAAGATCAAACATATCACAATGAGTGATTAAAATTGGTCGTAAAGAACGAACGCAAAGAAGAAGAAGACTGTTGATAATTCTGCTTTGAGATCACAATTATTGACAATATTTGATCCCAACAAAAATTACAATTGAAGGTTATTTTAAAGATCGATTGGGCCATCATCATTGCACTTCGGTGAGTAGTCAAGTGTGCTCTGATCTATTTCTTACACAGGAAGATCTCAGCTGCAGTGCACAAACTCCATACCACCGGCGATGTAATTGTGAAGATATATTTTTAGAATTTTATTTTAAATATTTTTTTACTGAATTTTGCCTGGGCAGTGGCTTTCCAGCCTGCTCTTTTCGATTTTGAACTGCCAATGGCTCTTTTACGTGCTCAAATTGAACACGTGACCTACGTTTTATCATTCATCGCCGATAAGACTAGGAACTCGATCTCACCTACACTGAGATCAAGGATTTCTAAAAAAAATATATAGATGGCTCCAGGAGAGAGCGAACCTGGTACCTTTGGCACGAGAGACAAGTCCCTAACCTCTGCGCCACATGCACAGAGACCCACATTTTAAAGAAAAAAATATTTAAGCGGCGGCGGCATTTCGAAGACTTGCATCATAATGAGAAAATATACCGCACGGTTCTGCCTTGTAAAAAAAGAAGAATAGTTAACCAAGAAACAACTGGTGTCGTTATTTGTCACACGATGAGACATGGACTATTGAGGAAGAGATCGCATCACTTATGAGCTAATTGGTTCGATGCGAAGTGACGATAATCTGATGACTAAACAGTTTTTTAAAAAATAATCTTATTTTATTGTTTTATTTTTACGTTTAGTACGCGTAAGTTATTCATATATCCCTTTGCGCATTATTACTAAAGGAAAGCAAACGATCGAAATAACGATTAAGTAACGAGTATTAAGAAAGTTACTTGACATCCAAACAAATCACAAACAGGCTAAAAATTAAATGATCAAATGCTATATATATCCTATATTAATGTATGACTCGAAACATGGACAATGAACAAGCAGTTAGAAGACAGAATTGATGCATTTGAGATCGGGTATATAGAAGAATAAGCAGAGTTTCATGGAATGAAAAACAGACAAATAAACAAGTTTTAGGAAAACTAGGCATGAAGAAACAATTATTAAGAAAATAAAATTAGACAAGTAAAGTATTTTGGGCATCATAAAAAGGCATGACACCATGATAAAACATTATAGAGGAAAGTTGAGGAAAAGACAAGAGTAAGACTCGAGAGATAAGTGGGAGGGAAACTTAAGAAATGGACAGGTTACAGTCTGGCAGTGTGCAACACCAAGGCGAAAGAACAGAGGATGCTGGAGATTCACTTAAGCCAACCTTCGATGTGGAGACGGCACCTGATGATGATGATGATGATTACAAAGAAAGTTTTTGTTGAAAGGTAATGAGAAGTTGCAAACCACTAAAAAGTATGCAAACGAAACGATTCTATTTGAAAGTAAAAGTACATGTAATGTGTAATCAATAGAACCGCGCCAACTTGTATTGTGTCATCCCAAAGCACTACACATTAGATTCAGTAATTGTAAATGTACATTGTTCTTGCAAGAACATATATTTTCTAATGTCTAGTTACCAAATCATAAATGATAAAGAATAAACAAATTTAAAAAAAATGAGAATGATTTGATTTAATCGAATCGATTTGATCTTCACGACCGCGAAAGCGTCAAAATGGCGAACGGACAAGCTCAGACTTCGGCTGCTACGCAACCACCGAGAAAAGGTATTCAAGTCTTATCTTATAATATTATAAATCTATATGATCTAGTTAATAATAGTTTATATACTTATTCGGTTATTTAACGAAATGGGAGAAGATTAATTATTTTATTTAAATAAGCAGCTAAATTTCAGTCGCCTCTTCGTTTTCTATCAGTAGTAGATCACTAGAAAACTGGTTGTTGCGAGTTGTTATCCCAGTAGTACAACTTCAGTACAGTCACTGAGTCTCAATTGAGTACCACAGTTGAGATCGTTCCATAAACATAGAAATTATCCTAGACTGCCCAGCAGCTATCGCGTACTGACCTTGCAAAATGTTTATGGCAAATTACTGGAGAAGATAGTCTTAGATAGTGAACAGAAAGATAATGTCACTTGGATACAGAACACATACCTCTAACACTTTGGGTAGAGCTACCAGCCACTGGCCATGGGGCAATGCTGGCACGTTTGCTTATGACTTTTATGAGGGCTTCGAATCCAAGCAAGATACTGTTGCTGTGGTAATTCTTATTCTTGCGTTCGCAGCTATGAATTAAGGTGTAGTCAGGGTGCCTGGCATGGCGCTTCTGATTGATTTTTTTGCGTGAAGGCCTGCTTCCCTTATTATCAGTGTCCCCTGCCATACAGGGGTGCCTTCTCCTACTTGAGAGATAGCTGTTGTAATTGACTTGAAGGATGGTTATACGATCGCGAGAGAGAAGGATGGTTATACAATCGCAAGAGAGAGAAGGATGGTTATACGATCGCGAGAAAGAAGGATAGTTATACGATCGCAAGAGAGAAGGATAGTTATACAATCGCAAGAGAGAGAAGGATGATTATACAATCCAAGAGAGAAGGATGTAAATCGAAGAGAGGATGGTTATACAATCCCAAGAGAGAGAAGGATGGTTATACGATCGCAAGAGAGAGAAGGATGGTTATACAATCGCAAGAGAGAGGAAGATGGTTATAACAAAATGGACTTCTCAATATCATGATACACTCTTTGCTAAAATGTGGGGTTAACGATAATCCTGGGCTGGATAGCTGCTTCTTTAATGGAGAGAACTATTGCACTATGTTTAGGAACAAAGGCGTCAGATCCTGCACTTATATGCCTCGGATTACCCCAGTGTTCTCCTCTATCACCCCTGTTGTTTAATATTTACACAGCAAGTGTAGCAAACATTCAACCATCCAGATTGGGCCATACATTGATTTTTGCAGATGACATCTTAATAAATAGGACTGGGTCAGATAGACCAGAAATGGTTGAAGGCATTCAGAAAACATTACATACTATCTTGTGTTGGTGCAGGGAGTCTCGCTCTCAGGTAAATCTTGAAAAAGCATTATGTTGGGGTGGTCTTTGAATAATTCCAGTCAGAGCTGACCTACTCGGAGTCATCTTTGATGGACAGGCCATCGAGCATCATGACAAGCTGTGCTATCTTGGAATAACCTTTGATCATAGTCTATCTTTCCAACATCATGTTGCCAGGGGGGGAATTTGAAGTTTTTCAGATGTGTTGTGATGAAAGTGACATTCCACAAGGGACATTCTACTACTTGATGTCATTTCTGATTTGTCATTGAGAACAGTTGTAAGAGTTCATACAGTTTTCAGAGATACATGCTATTATTTTGTTATTGGACAGTTAAGACATTGTCATGTTCTATTTGCATAATTACTGAAGTAACACACACATTATTTGCTTGTTTCAGGCAGATCACAAGTTGTTGTATCCTTTGCTACAATTGAAAATTTAATATAATATCTTGGAGAGATAAGGCAGTGAAAAGGCCATCCATGCAAAAAGGTGGACATCAGAAGTAACGTGGTGGTAAAAACACTATTTATGAAGCGCACACAAAAGCCCGTTCTATAAATCTCTTCTTATCCTAACGCTGTGAGGCAAAACAGGATTAGAGAAAACAAGAAAAGAAGATCTTAGAGAGACATGGCACTGTTGAAAACCATTCTAGACATAATGGTTAAGATCAAGCATAGGACAGGGCTATAGTTTGGCATTCGACAGTCACATCTCAAGACCTTGACTTTTCTGTACACACATGGACATGCTGGATTTTGGGTCAACCATCATACTGACTGGCTTGTAAATAATGCTCCTACTCAAACTGGCAGAAGTATGGACAGAGCTGATGTTATTAATGCAGTACACTCTCAGTTATGGGATAGGGGCGAGTCTTAGATACTGGAACGGTTATGAGGATTAGGAGTAAAGTCTTTACATGCCTGACAGTATTGTCTCCGTGGTAGAGAGAGAAGATATAATGATAACATTCTCATGGTGAAGATGAGCAGGTGGCTTTGGGATGACTGCTGCAGAGGAGAACGGAGCACACATGGAATGTCCAACATACCATGATGTCGATTGTATAACATGACTATAAGAGGGGGTGATACACCAAGAGGTGAAAAAATAACATCATGCAGAATATACCATCATGACCAGGAGATAGAGCATCTCAAAGATTTTCTTTATAGCTACCAATTGATGTGGATATGATACTTGATCTAAATATGCTATTATTATTATTGTTAAGTGATTGATTGATTGATATGACCATCATCTATTTCTGTACCATCTATCCACTCAATACACTCAATATTATTTACATCTGTGCCATCTACCCACTCAATACACTCAATATCGTTTACTTCTGTACCATCAACCCACTCAATACACTCAATATTATTTACTTATGTACCATCTACCCACTCAATACACTCAATATTATTTACATCTGTGCCATCTACCCACTCAATACATTCAATATTATTGATATCTATACCATCTACCCACTCAATATTATTTATTTCTATATCATCTACCCACTCAATACGCTCAATATCTTTTACTTCTGTACTATCTACCCACTCAATACATTCAATATTATTTACATCTATACCATCTACCCACTCAATACACTCAATATCTTTTACTTCTATACCATCTACCCACTCAATATTATTTACATCTATACCATCTACCCACTCAATACACTCAATATCTTTTACTTCTGTACCATCTACCCACTCAATATTATTTACTTCTGTACCATCTACCCACTCAATAAACACAGTATTATTAACTTTGGCCCATCTACCCATTAAACTGTATCCATAAATGATAACTTTAAGTATCAAGATGAAGAAGGACATGACCAGACACTTGTGATTTCTTAACCAGTTCACAGAGATCTTCCTTACCATACCAGATCCTTCTTTATCTCAATGGCTGGTACTTTGCATTCTTCTTTGTTTGTGAGATCTTACTGTTTGTTTTCAAAGGTAAGTACCAAGGCTAGTTCATGTCTTAATAATTCTCATTCATAGTCTAGCCCACAGAGATGTGGTTTTACAGAATAATGATGAGAATCTCATGGACTTCTAAAATGATGAATGTAGAGTTGTTAAATGAAGCCAAGACACAGAGAAAACGTATTGTCAATATAAGAAAGAGGTAGTTATCATTTTTCAGATATGTTATGAGAAGGAGAGGTTTAAAACAGATTGTGACAACTGTAAAATCGAAGGGAGACGAGACAGAGGAAGACAGAGAGAGAAAATTTTAGACAGCCTGACTTCATGGCATGGAAGAGCGTCAACATCTAAGATAATAGCATATACCAGGGCAAAAATTTGTGGAGATCCATGATCCCCTATGCCAGTCAGCATGACACCTGATGATGGTGATGATGTATTAGAACAGAGAGCTGCGTTATCGTAGCGGTCATTGCACTCGCTTCTTAGGTGCATGGTTTAGGTTTAATTCTATAGTCTGAGGGACATTTCTTTTTCAGCCGTCGCAGCTTAGAAATGTTTGCTCGTCTGCTGAGAGGAAATCACCATTCATTCCTTCCTTTCGTTTGTTTGAAATATTGTCTAAATATTCACTGTTGTCTCTTGTATGAACTTCACTGTCTTTTGTAGCTCACACAGAGGTCCGTGTAGTTTTATGTCGAGTGTTGTTTCATTAGGCCAGTGAGTTTACCTCAGTATATCATATTCGGGGCAGTCTTGAAGTATGTGCTCTTCAGTCTGATGTGACTGTCCACATGTGCACATGGCTGAGTTGGCAATCTTGAATTTTGTATACATGTGGCTGCGGAGTCAATAGGGTCCTGTTCTATGACGCAGAATGACAACTTGTTCTAATCTGCTCATATTGTAGTGGTCATCTTGTGTTGGTATTTGTGGCTTTCTGATTGATTTAATCATCCTTAGGGGACTGCCTAGAGTAGTTGATAGTAGCTCGGCCTGCTAGCTGTGAGACGCCTCATAGCTCGGGTTCGAACCTACTGTCCGGCATTTGTTCGAGTCCCTGGTCTTACTCAGGACGATAACGTGAGTACCTCTGAAGTCGGAGAAAATCTGCCTGTATGGCGAGGAATACTAATTACGAGTACATTGAGCACACGGCTGCCAGTGTAAAGTAATTTACTATGTGCACTCTGCTGCCATTGTTAGAAATTGGAAAAACAGATTTTCACGCAAAATCAGTTTCAGAGATGGAACTTCGTCTGAGTTGAAAGCGGATAAAGAAACTGTGAGACGATATTCACTGCAAGACGACCTTGCACTGCTTGCACAGTTTAGACAGGGTCTGTAGAACTGACAATTTTCTGGACTGGAGTGCTGATTTTGCATCTGTCAAAAATACAACAGATTGTCAATCAAGTTTGATGTTCAACAGTTTCTCAGTTGCCACCTTGATTGCCTGAATTTCTGCTTCATAGTTATGACAGAATTTACCTGTAGGTGTTCTAATCGAAATAAACGATTACTGCTTTAGTATTAGGCTGCTATTACTAGGAAGCGCCTGTTCTACATGCATGTGAACCAGACCTTCTTGATATAAATAAAACAACTTAATTTTAAATTGTCAGTTCAGCTATTTTGTTTTCAGGTATAAGGAAAGCAACATAATTTTTACTTATTTAATTTCTACTTGTGGATGCGACTTGGATGATTATACCGTCAGATGTGCTCTTATGATGAAAAAAACTTGTCTGGAGCTCATTTTTGATTCTGTATAATTTTGAATGAAGTGACTTAACTACACAAGGCTTGGTAGGCCGTTCAACAGCATCAGATTTATAGGACGGTATAATTATCACATATAAGCGTTAGATGTGTGATAAAATGGTTAATTGTGAACTTTCTAGCCCCTCCACATTAGTCTACCTTATCGTGCTTGGAGGGTTTGTGTGCCTTTACGATCCTTCAGGGTATGTCGGTGGGAGTCTAACTCCTGGAAGGTCTAACCAAGCCGAACAGACTGAAGGTGAAAGGCCAGACCATAGGGCGGGGAGCAGTATGGGACCTCATAAGGTGACAGTGCAGAGCCCACCAGCGTGTGTTTTTTTTTTTTTTTTTTTTTTTTTCTTTCGTCCGCTTCAACTCAGACGAAGTTTCATCTCTGAAACTGATTTTTGCGTGAAAATCTGTTTTTCCAATTTCTTACAATGGCAGCAGCGTGCACATTGTAAATTACTTTACACTGGCAGCCGTGTGCTCAATGTACTCGTAATTAGTATTCCTCGCCATACAGGCAGATTTTCTCCGACTTCAGAGGTACTCACGTTATCGTCCTGAGTAAGACCAGGGACTCGAACAAATGCCGGACAGTAGGTTCGAACCCGAGCTATGAGGCGTCTCACAGCTAGCAGGCCGAGCTACTATCAACTACTCTAGGCAGTCCCCCACCAGCGTGTGGTAAAGGCTCTGGCTGCAACCAACCCATCCCCCAGCTATGGGACAAATATCAGTCGTCTTCTCTCCCTTGTGGAGGACATCCTTTTTCTTGTCTTGTCTTCTACTTCCATGACACTTTCTTCTAAGTATAAGGAATTAAACTGTAGGATCCAGGAAGCACACATTGCATAAAAGCCTGTATTGGTAAGCCTGGCGACATAAGGCTGAAGTCACCTAGAGTAGGATGACTCCAGACAAACCCGGGAAGACAGGTCTCATCAGCAGGGTACCGCAACTGTCTAGAGAACAAACTAAAAAAAAAAAAAAATGTCCTCAGAAACGGAATGTGTCAGCAATTATTGGCGGGGAGGAATCGACATATACGAATGACTCAATGACCATGCCAACCTTCTAGCCTAGTATTGCAGACTTCAGCACCTTTTCAGATGGAGAGAGTGCTCATCTCTAATCTCCTTATTCAAGCTAAAGAGAACAAAGCATGTTGGCAACGGTCAGTGGCGAAACATAGGATGCCATCCCACTCCTGCATGGCTATCGCACGAAATCAGTACTCCCACGATTAACATACATATCCTATGTACAGAATTTGGAAATATGAACTGACACAAAACACAGGAATAGGACAGGAAAGTCCAAGTTCACTACTACCACTTGTAGTACAGGCACAGCTGCTTGCCGCCATCTTGAAACCAAAAGTTCTTTTTTATTTCATGAAAGGAGTTCTGGCTAGTTTTAATAACATCTTTGTTATTTTTCATTGTTTTTGTTACTTTATTTCTGTTTGCAGGCCAGACTTTACCGTATGCATCAAATGTTTTAGCTGCTGAAATCATTTTGTTGTTCATACTTGCAATTGTGGAAGCCCTTCGATTGTTCTTTGGTGAGTCTTTACTGGTATCTTCTCTAAATTAAACATTTGATGGCAGATAATTCAAGGGATTGTGATGCTTTTTTTATTAACAGATAATCTACAAGATGTGATCTGTGACTGGCTTTACATCTAGCAGATTTGGGGTGGTCTAGTCTCTCTTAGGAAGGGTGAAAAGTGGTGAAAACAAGTAGTCTGCCGATGACTCATAGAACACAAGCCAACCCCACCTCCCAGTGGTGTAGGCCGGGAAACTTTGATGGTAGGGTCATCAACACAGGACTTGGGAATGTAAACCTGAATAAAAGCATGCAGTAACCGGATGTTATGATCTACAGGTCTGTGGACACCTAACTGGCACAACAAACTTACGTTCTAAGTGCAAATCACATATAGATCACAAAGAGTGGTTTAACAAGGGGTTGACATAGAGCGAAGGAAGAAGAAAGAAGTATATACAGATCAACATAAGAAATCAGATTGGTGTTCTTTAGCCAGCACATGCAGGAGAGAAGGTGCAGACTAGAATGGAGAACACAGACACCTACTTTTAGTAGAGGACCAAGGATAAGGTTATTACTATTGCCTTCCAATAGCTCTCTGAGAATGTTTACTAGGGCAATTATTGTGTACAACTCTCAGCTAATGCTTAGGCAGGTCCAAAATGGCTGGTTAAAATCTATTGATGCTTCTAACATCCAGATGTGATAAGGAAAGCAAACCTCCATGCAAAAATTAGCCAGAGGCTCATATTAAATGCGATGGCTAAAACAAAAAATTAACTGCTTTTACACAATGTCATAAAGAAAGTAATTCTTCTTCACCTTTCAACTCCCAACGGAGCACAGGTCTTCAACAAACATCTTCCAGCTCTTCCTCTCTCCTGCCATCCCTTCCAATTCTTTCCATGTTTTACCTATCCTTTTAATATCAGTCTCCAGTTCTCTTCTCCAGGTATGTCTAGGCCTTCTACTCCTCTTTCCCTGCGGGTTACAAAACATTGTTTGTCCTGCAATGCTTCTGGTCGGTCTTCTCAATGTGTGTCTCTTCCTTAGAGCAAGTAATTACCGGTACTTGTCTACAATTTCACCGCAGGAAAAGGGAAACCTTGCTGACCTAAGTTAAGTGACGTCAGTCCGCCATCAGTGTCTGTGGACGTGGAGGAGAACCGGGTTCAAAGGTCACGGATGTGGTGTTTATTGTGTATTTTGTATGTAAGCAGTGTTTTAATTGAATTGGGAGCCCTGAAAAGGACTGTATGTGGGAATGTGAGGTGGAAGGAGGCAGGATGGGACTAGGAGTGTTACTATGGGGGCCAGAAACTTATGGTATCAGCAATAATAGCTACGAAGGGGTCTAAATTTCTGGATTTAGTCCGCGACGCCACAAAACTCACTCACTCAGGGAATGATGGAATTTTATGTCAATAACATAAATAATGGGAACCTCTGCGCTATATTTAGAACAATGCTAGCAAACAGTCTATATTTAGAATGACCAAGTTTTTGCGCTGAAATTGTAGACAAGTACCTAATTACCTTCTTAACATTTCTTGTAACAAACACTATCCTCTTGTTTCCTTGTGATCATTTCCTGCAACACAAACTGTTTAATAATGTTATCTTATCATCTAACAGGTAGGAAGGGAAACCTGACGGAGCAAATTGTTGGTGTGTTAGTGTGTCTGATACTCAGTGTCCCAACTGTGTTTGGTGTGCTCTTTTATTTGCTGTGGCAGACATATGTTTTACGAGTGGAGATCATCCTTACAGCCATACAGTTAGTTTTTATTGGGATGGAACTTATCTTCAGCATTATATCAATTATTACATTTGCCAAGTAAGTATACTTATGTTGTATCATACTATATTCTTCTGATGATTAAATCAATGAGAAAGCCACAAATACCAACACAAGACGATTACTATAATATGAGCAGATTGGAACAAGTTGTTATTCTGCGCCTTAGAACAGGACACAATCGGCTCCGCAGCTACATGTATACAAAATTCAAGATTGGCAATTCAGCCATGTGTACATGGGGACAGGCACACCAGACTGCAGAGCACATACTTCAAGACTGCCCGAATATGATACACTGAGACAAACTCACTGGCCTAACGAAACAACACTCAACAGAAAACTACACAGACCTCTGTGTGAGCTACAAAAGACAGTGAAGTTTATACAAGAGACAACATCGAACATATAGACAATATTTCAAGCGAACGAAAGGAAGGAAGAAAGGAAGGAAGGACTGTGGTTTATACAAGAGACAACATCGAACATATAGACATATTTCAAGCGAACGAAAGGAAGGAAGAAAGGAAGGAAGGACTGTGGTTTATACAAGAGACAACATCGAACATATAGACAATATTTCAAGCGAACGAAAGGAAGGAAGAAAGGAAGGAAGGACTGTGGTTTATACAAGAGACAACATCGAACATATAGACATATTTCAAGCGAACGAAAGGAAGGAAGGATACTATATTCTTCTTTTTTTTGGTGTGTGTTTTTCCTTATCACTGGTTTGAGCACATTCGGACAACTCACAAATTCTGTCGCAGAAATTGGATGTGCTGGCCTACCTGTAGGCTCATAACTGGCACAACGTACAATCGCTCTTTGTTTCAGTTCCCTTACAAATCACAAAGAATGGTTAACAAAGGGTTGATATGGAGCTTTCGAAGAAGAAGATGCAACGTCACTTTATTTTATAGAGCCTGCTACACCATGAAGGTGTATAGTTTGTGCATACAAAATTCTCTCTCTCGATCCCTGTTTAGGCTTATGTACCAGACTTTCTCATGAATTCTGCTGTTGGTTTTAGGGACTCCGTCCCTCTGTACAGCTTCTCATTAAGCTCATTATTTTCGGGCCAGGTTTCGTTTCTCAGACCTGCTAACAGTTGGTAGTCTTGCAGTATGTGCTCTGCTGTCATGTCCGCCTTTTCGCAGTGGCATAAGCTAGTTGTGTCAATTTAAAATTTGTTGAACATGTGGGCCCGGAGTCTGTTATGGCTGGTACGGAGGCGGAATATAACAACTTGTTCGCTAGTACAAAATTGAAAGTATATTGGTTCTGCAGATCAAAATCTGAATGATGTTGTATTGAAAGTCAACAATTTAATGTCTTTTTGTTTATCCAAATATTTTTGATCAGAAATATAAATCAAATCATTAGCTACAACACATGTACTTGTTCTTATGATCTTTTTAAAACATATTTCTCCCATTTTTGTGTTCTGTTTGATCACACATCTTATATTCTTTTGAATATATCATTTCAGGAGTTCACAATAAACAGCAGACACCATTTTACTGATGTACATCCCTGATCCATTTCTGACTGCTGTGCTTGGAGGTCAATTACAGTACAAAGTTTTGATAGTGTCATGTTATATTTATTCTGTATTTACTTGTAATTCTGTTAACACATTAACTAGGTATTTTAAAAAAAAAATACTTAGAAATAAAAATTAGACATGTAAGGTATTTCTGATACATTTAACGACATGATACATTGCTGAAGATCATATAGTGAAAGTTTTGGACTAGAGAACAAAGAGAAGACAGAGATATAACTTGGAGAGAAACTTCACAAGGTGAACACACAGTATCCTTTCGGAACATACCATTAGGGAAAGGGATATAATTAGTTGGAAATCCAATGCAGCCAACCTTTGAAAAAGAGACATGTGGCGTGCTGATGACAATCTAATTCTTCCTTTTGAGGATATTGAGGACCACTGATAAAAAAGAGTTTAAAGGCAATGGGTTGACTTTGTTGCACCAAATTATTCCCCATATATCTCCATGCCTGTTGGCAGAAATTGCACACCATATGCCAAGAGTGTTGCACACACTCTTGATGAACTGTTTCTCAGAGGGACATCAAATTTCACCAGTGTGGTCACAATCTGCTCTAAGCATCCTATTTTGTTTCATGAATGTCCTGTTTTGTTTCCTAGTAAATGGAGTTACAATGTTACTGTATCCGTTGCTTGATAAAGGCCTTTTGGTTGAAATGTCGCTGTATGTTGTTTTTGTACTTTGTAGAACTGCAGTACTTTGTTTTTATGTGTTTTGCATTGCTACATAGTTTTACTGTAGTCTTCCCTTACATGGAGAATGTTATGGTAACACTTTCTGATCTGAGAACAAATTTTAAGATACCTCAGGGAGAGCTTTTACTATTCTCGTGGGTTGTGAATGAATTAGCAAATTGGTATGTGTCTCGTTTCTACTTAAAATTGGATCCAATTTGAATCAGATTGTCAATTTTTAAAAAAATAATAAAAAATAATATTATTGTCCATTTCTTGTTTGTCTATTTCTTGATTGTTTTGTAGACGATTGAAGCTTCTGACAATGCACATTGATTGTTTTGTAGATGATTGAAGCTTCTGACAATGCACATTGATTGTTTTGTAGATGATTGAAGCTTCTAATGCACATTGATTGTTTTGTAGATGATTGAAGCTTCTGACAATGCACATTGATTGTTTTGTAGATGATTGAAGCTTCTGACAATGCACATTGATTGTTTTGTAGATGATTGAAGCTTCTGACAATGCACATTGATTGTTTTGTAGACGATTGAAGCTTCTGACAATGCACATTGATTGTTTTGTAGACGATTGAAGCTTCTGACAATGCACATTGATTGTTTTGTAGATGATTGAAGCTTCTAATGCACATTGATTGTTTTGTAGATGATTGAAGCTTCTGACAATGCACATTGATTGTTTTGTAGATGATTGAAGCTTCTGACAATGCACATTGATTGTTTTGTAGATGATTGAAGCTTCTGACAATGCACATTGATTGTTTTGTAGACGATTGAAGCTTCTGACAATGCACATTGATTGTTTTGTAGATGATTGAAGCTTCTGACAATGCACACCTTTAAGTCTTGAGTCTTGTTCTGTAGACGATTGAAGCTTCTGACAATGCACACCTTTAAGTCTCAAGTCTTGTTTTGGTTATATAAAGGGTGTGTTTTTTCCCCAGCAAAAATAAGAATAACTCCTTACCGAAATCCACTTTACGCATTAAATTTGTTTGTTTGTTTCTTATTTTTGTAGGGGATTAAACATCAGGGATTCAAGACTATGCCTCTTTAAACAAAGGCAAAATATTCTCAACCTAAGAACTAATCGTTTTTGGGTTATATTAGGGGGTGTATGGCTTTGCATGGTCTAGAGATCTAACATTTATCATACTAAAAGCTCTGGATATACAAAACTTGTGTTAGGCCAGTCTTCTCTATAGACCTCAGAAATAGAAAACAGATAAGAAATGGGAAAGTATATTAACTCCTTGTGGACCAAACGCCCACTACGTGGCTTTGAGTTGGACACCTTTTTACCAGGAGCCACACTAAAGGGTGTTTTTATTCTAAAAACAAATGGCTTGTAAAAAGATGGCTTTTACCCTGGTCCACTAAGAGTTAAGATGATTAAAGGGAAGACTTCTTAGAAGAGTACTTGGGGATACCTGGGAGGATAAGATTAGCATTGTCATACTTCACACCTGTGTGGTGCCGGGACTTGCAAGGGAAGCAAAAAATAGTACCACTGCAACCTACAATGCATGTCATACGAGGCGACTGATGTAGGCCCTAGGGATGCTGCCCTAGTAAATAAAAAGCAGCGCAGAAATCAGATGTGTTAGCCTATTTGTGGGAGCATAACTGGCACAATGTACAATCGCTCAGATCACATACAAATCACACAGAGTGGTTGACAAGTGGTCGATGTGGAGCATTCGAAGAAGAAGAAGTTATACTTCAGAACTAATGAGTCTGGAAGACATAAATAAAGAGATACAAAAGAGACCATGAATTGCACATGTTCTCAGGGAGGCCAAGGGACACACTGAAACGAACATTTGAAGAAGTTCAAAGTCTTGCATAAGACAAGGGTTGAGATAGAGAGACTAACACACAATCGAATTGTCAAATTTTATGTCTCTGACTTATGTGGCCTTGGGTGTTATGAGGACTGATGATAATATAGGGAGTATAGATCAAGACAAAGAAATAAATGAACTTTTGGAGAATCTGAGTTATGTATCAAATTTGTTGTTTATTTGTTCATTATATAAGGATTTATGCCGAGGCTCACCATTTTCAACCTAAGAATAAGTCTTGTTTGGTTATATCAGAGCGTGTAGGCCACACAAACATTTAAAAAATAATTAATTCCTTAGAAGACTCTAGTAAAATTACTTAATTTGATTTTTTTGTTCGTTATTTAGGGGATGAAAAACTATATAATCTGAGACTTGTCAGTATCAACCAAAGAGCAAGTCTTCATGACAGAGATGAAGTGTCTACGCAGATTGCTGGGAGTATCAAGAAGCGGTTTAGAACTGAAGACATTAGACAATAAGTGATGACATCAGTAATGAACTTCATCAAGAAACGACAAAGTAAATGGTTCAACCACATAAGCAGATTACCAACAGAAATGCTACTCGGATACAGTGGATACAGCGGATACAGTGGATACAAAGCAAAGACCGACCACCCAAAAGAGACCTCAGAAATAAGGCAAAAATTATTCATAAGTGCATACAGGGCAAAGCTAAAGATCTCGACCACCGAGATGAGAAAAAAACATTATTCATGAAGTGCACACAAGGGCTTGTTCTAGAGATCTCATCTTATCCTGACGATGTGAGAAAACATTATTCGTGAAGTGCACACAAGGGCTTGTTCTAGAGATCTCTTCTTATCCTGACGTGTGAGGAAAACATGATTGGAAAAAAGAAAGCAAGAAATATCAGGAGAAGATGGAGATATGTTGGGCATACTTTGAGAAGAAATGATCAAAGAATACCAAAGCAGACATTGAAGTGGGAGGCAAAGTGCTCAAGAAATAAGGGACACCCTAGGGAAACTCAGAAACGAAATTTGCTGAGAGAGGTAAGAAATATCAGTCTCAATACCATGGAAGAGATTGAGCAAGTTGCCCAGGACAGAACGGTATGGAGAAATTACTTACAGGCCCTATGTAACGTATAACAGTACGAGAGGAATATATGTGTGTGTGTGTGTAAGTGGCGGCTATTGCTCAGTTTTGTTGGTTGTGTCAGACATTTTTTTCCGCATAAATCATGGTTTTTGGTTGCTATATTTTAACTTATAAAATAATAAATACACGTTATACATTATTTTTTGGGGGGGCCCGCCACACTGGCCCTTAATGATGAGCCGCCCCACTGGTGTGTGTGTAAACTTTGACCCCCATTCAAGCTGGAGTTTTTGTTTGTGTGAAAATAATAATGCCTCTCGTACCGTTATACGTTACATAGAGCCTGCACGAAATTTCTCCATACCGCTCTATCCTGGTCAACGCGTTAAATCTCCTCTGTGGAACTGAGACCGAAATTTCTTGGGCTCTCTCAGCAAAGTTCGTTTCAATGTCTCCTTAGGTCGTCCTCTCTTCCTTGAACTCTTTGTGTGATGTTATAGCTCAATTCAAGCAACATAAAATTATTTTGGTTGTCTCCCTTGACCTAGTAACTCATTGTTATATTATATAGTGTCGGTGTACACGGTATGTGTTGCACCTGGCTCTGCATCCAGCAGAGTTGGAAGTCGGCTAGTCTCTCATACAAAGGACGAAAAGGGAAAAATAGCCACCATTGATGATCTGTAGAACACATAAGCTAACCCCATCGTCCAGAGGTGTAGACCGAGAAACATTGACCCCAAGGTACATGGCAACCGGAGCTCTGACTCTCCTAGGGGATAGCCTACCCTAGGTCAGGTTTTTTTATTGGGTAAAATTATTTGATTGCTCTTGTGGAAATATTTAGGAAGGTGAATCAGAATGAAAATCAAGCAGAAACCGCATGTGCTGGTATATGGTCTGTAGGCGCTCCAACTGGACAACGCACTCACCAAGTTGAAAATCACACACAGACCACAAAGTGTGGTTTAACTTACAAGGGGTTGATGTAGATTGCGTGAAGAAGAAGAAGAAGATATAGAATGCCCATGTAATCGAAATTTAATTGTAGCAGCGCTGTATTCTATTAGTACATCATTGGGGACTGCCTAGAGTAGTTGATAGTAGCTCGGCCTGCTAGCTGTGAGACCTAGCATTTGTTCGAGTCCCCTGGTCTTACTCAGGACGATAACGTGAGTACCTCTGAAGTCGGAGAAAATCTGCCTGTATGGCGACGGAATACTAATTACGAGTACATTGAGCACACGGCTGCCAGTGTAAAGTAATTTACAATGTGCACGCTGCTGCCATTGTAAGAAATTGGAAAAACAGATTTTCACGCAAAAATCAGTTTCAGGGATGGAACTTCGTCTGAGTTGAAAGCGGACGAAAAAAAAAAAAAAAAAAGTACATCATCATGTACTGTCTCAACATTGAAGGTTGGTTGCAACGTACCTCTAGTAAATTCTGCTCCTTGCCCTATTGGTACACTTCGACAGGCTGCTCCTATCCAGTTGTTTTAACATTGAAGGTTGGCTGCAGTGTATCTCTAGTAAATTCTGTTCCTGCCCTAATGGTACACTTTGACAGGCTGTCTTATCCAGTTGTCTTAACATTGAAGGTTGGCTGCAGTGTATATCTAGTAAATTCTGCTACTTGCCCTAATGGTACACTTCGACAGGCTGCTCCTATCCAGTTGTCTTAACATTGAAGGTTGGCTGCAGTGTATCTCTAGTAAATTCTGCTCCTTGCCCTAATGGTACACTTCGACAGGCTGCTCCTATCCAGTTGTCTCAACATTGAAAGTTGGCTGCAGTGTATCTAGTAAATCCTTCTTCCACCCATGTGTTGCCGGTACTTCATTATTGTACACCACACAATCCATCATATTACAAAAATGGAGAAAGTTTTAATTAACTTAATTAAACCATCATAATTGCACTTTGGTGAGTAACCATTTATGCTCCGATCTCTTTCTTACACAGGAAGATCTTAGTGGCAGTGTACGAACTTCGTAGCACCGGCGAGGGTCCCGGATGTAATGATACGATGGGGACAATTTTGTAGAAATTTTACCTTTTAATACTCTAACGAAGTTTGCCCGTCCAACGGTTTTCCAACCTTCTCTTTTCTCGATTTTGAACTGCCAAGGGTTCTTTTACGAGATCAACTTGAACACAGGACCTATGTTTTATCGTTCGTCTCTGATAGGACTAGGAACTCGATCTCCTTTACATTGGGATCAGGGATATCTGGAACATCAACTTAATATGACCTACCTTTGCAACAGGTCACATACTAGACAAAATCGGTACTTTTTCTCAACATCAAGCCTGAAGATCGAACATGACCAGTCGCCCGGATGTTGCGTGGCTGCAAAGGAGCAAAGAATAGTAATACTGTGACCTACAAGGTATGTTAAAGAGGTGACTGAGGTAGGGACCTAGGGAAGTTACCTTAGTAAATAAAAAGCGTAGCAGAAGTCGTATGTGCTGGCCTACTTGTAGGCGCATAACTGGCACAACATACAATCTCTTTTAGGCTCAGATCACATACAAATCACAAAGAGTGGTTAACAAGTGGTCGATATGGAGCGCCCGAAAAAGAAGAATACGACCAGTAACCGAAGATACAGTAGAACATTCAAAAAGCATTCGAGAAAACACTTTGCATTTTTTCTGTAGTATTTATTTCTCTGTGTCAAAGAATGCTTTACGGTAAATACGTATATGACAAATGTTATTAACCTTATATTATACCAACAAAAAAAGCAACCACCACATTCTCTTTATCAATTAGTATTTACTGTAAAATGTCTAAATTTTCAGAGATATAATTTAATCTTCGTACTAATATCGAAATTGTAATATAGAGCTTTGTGGATTTTTTGTTTTAGTACGAAAGGTTTTGTTGATGTATTTCTGTGTATGTCATTTTAGATGAAAGTATTGTTATAATATTTTTATTTTACAGCAGTATTTACCGTAAAAATGTGTTAGGATGCGTTGCAGTATTAAAGATTCTTATTAAAATGAATCGGTATATTGTGAGTGTACATTGATCACTCTTGTTTGTATAATGTACTACTTTTTGTTTGACATTGTACTACTTTTGTTTGCATTTTACTACTTTGTTTTGTACATTGTACTACTTTTGTGTGTACATTGTACTACTATTGTTTGTACATGTACTACTTTGTTTGTACATTGTACTACTATTGTTTGTACATTTTACTACTTTGTTTGTACATTGTACTACTATTGTTGTACATGTACTACTTTGTTTGCACATTGTACTACTATTGTTTGTACATTGTACTACTTTTGTTTGCACATTGTACTACTATTGTTTGTACATTTACTACTTTTGTTAAGACGTTTGTCAATCGTTCTGAATGTTAAGGGTTCGAATCCAGACCAAGTCACATGTGCATTTTTTCATGAATTCCCTAGGGTTGTTGCTGGAGCTACGGTGATCGTACTTTGTGCAACCGTCTAAGTAGATGGCGTGCCATTTCTGCCGACAGGGACGGTGCCATATGGGGTAAAACCCGGTGCAATAAAGTTAATCCTTGGACTTTAGACCCTTTATACAATGTACGGTCTCTTTATATATCTTATGTTGTCTGCTTGAAACCTTCTGTCGTATAAGTATAAATGAATGCGGGAGGAGCAGAATGAGGATTGTGTTTTTAGCGATCAAACACGGCAACCATCAGTATCCTTTAACATCTGGTTGCGAAGACTGAGCACCCATGGGTGTGCCCGAAGAGCTATGTCACCGGTACAGTAACCAATCATCAGTTACAGTAGTCTAAGAAATGGCTGCAAGGGTAGCCCTCACTTGGACACCAGAAGGAAAGAGAAAGAAAGGCAGACCACGGACAACATGGAGGCGCATGATGGAAGAGGAACTGGACACCGCATCTCTGACGTGGGGCTCTGCGCTGAAGGTTGCACGGGACAGGAGAGCATGGAAAGTCCTTTCTGAAGCCCCATGTGTCACTAGGCATGACGGGATTAAGTAAGTTACAGTAGTCAATGTTGTCTGTGTATACTTTGCAAGCTCTTCATACGTTTAACTTGTTGAGAGACATCAACAGTGAACGCCCGAGTGGTTACCGGGGCCCAAATTTGGGGTGTAAAGAATAGAACCACTGTTACTTGCGATGCATGCATGTCGTAAGAGGCGACTAAGGAGATTCGACTGAAATCGGATGCATGTGTCCTAAGCGTGTAGAAGTCTATGCGTTTAGGGGCCTACTAAACCAATGTGCAACGTATACACGTTCTTGGCAAAGATCAAACATATCACACAGAGTGATTAAAATTGGTCGTAAAGAACGAACGCAAAGAAGAAGAAGAACTACTACTACGATTACTACTATTACTACTACTACAAGTATCACAATTACCACTACATACCATCACTAGTATAGCAATGACTACTTCTACTAATATCACACCTTCTACAACTAGTATTACACTTACTACAACTGTACAGTTTATAACAATCGTTGTAGCCACAACAAGGAATCCTTACAATTAAAACAGTGTATATTTTATTTACTGCAGTCAGTGATGTCACCAGCTTGCCATAATACAAGTCACATGTAAGAGCGTCTCCCAGTCAAACTAAACACCTTTAGGAAATAATTTCAACGGTGTTCTTTTTCCAAACATTTTCCAAATATTTCGCTGAAATGATCTCCGACTACTATTATTAGAAAAGTGATGATTTTGTACCGCAAAAAGTATCGCCTGCTTGTTAAGAGTCCGGCAATGCAGGTTCCAACCTCGGATGAAAAAGGAAGAGGACTTGTGCTTGAGGCCAGCTACCTCACCACAAGAAATTTAAAGAGCTACAGAAACGGTCTCAGTTCCATGTAAGAGATTGAGCGAGTTGCCCAGGATAGAGGTATGGTTGCCCAGACAGAGGTATGGAGAAATTGCTTGCATGCCATATGTAACGTATAACGGCACAAGAGGAATTATTATTTATTATTATTATTATTGTTGAGAGTCGCGTCCCGTTTTAGATTCTCTTCTGCTAGTTCTCAAGTTCTGCTGGAAAGAAAAATTCGGCAAAACTCCTTGATGCGGATTCTGTATCTGAGGATTGGGAACACGGAAGTGATGGTATTGATTTGGCCATATGGACGTGTTCATATCAAAAGTTGGGCGTATACTTTGTGGCGTTGGATGAACTTTGGAAAACTTGAGACATGCATTTTGTTCATTTGTCGCTGCTCGATTGTGAGAACCGGCTAATACAAAATTGGAACTTCCCGTAAAATGTTTCTGCTGAATTTTAGCTTGATCAAAAATTGGTTTCTCCCTTGGGTTATTTATAGCTTGTTTTCCTGATTGGTTAAATGAAGCATGTGACCTATGTTGATTGATTATTGGATTAGAAGTTGCAGTTGTATGATACGGGAGACATACTTTTCTATTGAATTTGTCATTGGTTTCTGAATAATTCTGATACAGTAGCGGTTGATTCTGACAGTTATTGGTCACCCTAATGGTAGAGCTATCATACTGGTCGGGAATTGCCGTGAGCGTGCTCAGGCTGTTATTATGATTTGCAAGAACCCAGTTGGAATGGAATACTGCGTTGGTCTTGTCGTATTGCTGTTGCAAGTTCTCATATAATATATTTAAATTTGACAAGTTCGCGCCTGTAGTTGGAACATCAAGAAGGTGATTGGTCGGTTCCTTGTGACGTCTTGTTGTCGATCGTACTATATTTGGTATAGAATGTTTACTGTCAACAATTTGCTGATCTGCGTCAGATGTATGCAGGTTTCTTGATGTATAGAAGTTACTAAAGACATGCTTTTTGCTTCCATACAGCAACGAATTACGTGGTCTTGATAATACAACATCACGAGAAACATTTGAATTTGGTTCAACTACAGACATTCCAGTTAAGGGATTTCTGTATTCATAAGCTTCTCCAACAGAGCGTCCAATGTTACTATGGTTACAAATACTCAAAGGAAGTTGTCTTAAATCAATAGCAGGTTGAGGCGTCGGTTCCTGGCAAGTTCTGGACGAAGATGAATTCTGTGACGGCTGAAAACCCGTTAAACTATGTTCTTGACTTGGATAATTGCTAGAATTATTGGATATATGAGATCGTTCGTGAGAATTGCCAAAAAATCCTGACAAATGAAGATTTGGGCCAGCAGTTTGGCCTAGGAATACTCCCCCAGCATGATCATTCTCTGCCGTTGTGGAATTTTCATTCATTTGTCCTTGACCGTTTTCAGAAGTTTGAGCTGTTAATGTCGCAGACGGCTTGTACCAATCAAAATTGACCTTGCAAGAGTTCGAACCTACAAACATGGCAACATTCGTGTGATATGTTTCAGGACATTTGCTCCTGTTATGGTCATCTTCCACATTCTCATCTTCTTCAGTTTCCTCTTCTTCACGCTGAGAACGGTTACTATGTTCGTCTTGTAGAACGTTTCTAGTATGATCTGGATTAATAGAAACTGGATTATGATTACAAAAAGACACATCAGAAACCGCGTTCTGCCGAAACCCACAATTTGAAACTATGCTTTTTTCATTTAGCAAATTAGTTTTCTGTTGTGTAAATTTCTTCTCTGAAATTCCACTAAACAGTTCAGGTTTTGAGTTAGGAATTTGTGTTGTTTCACGCAATTGTTCATGCGTTGATTTGAAATATATTGCGTTTTGATCCGGTTTGAGGTACGCTGTGGAATCACGTGATGTCTTCGTGGTACTTGATTGGAACAATTTGTTACCTTGGTTACAGGCAGAGTTCGCACCGGCCATTCTTACACTAAAACCAGACACATGCATATTTGCAGATTTAATGTTTTTACGCAAATCTAGGTTGTTTAGTTGTGCGCTGTTATTTGTACCAAGAGCAGGATCATCTGTAGTAACTTGGCCCTGTTTTATATTGCTCGTTTGTGCATAAGGTAGAATTGTGTTTTGCTTTTTCATATTATACATTAACGCCGAGTTGACATATTTTCTGTTTTTGGTAATACCCATCACAGTACGTTTTGGACGAGATGGAGTCAAATGCAAGTCTGTTGTCACTTTAAGTTCCTCTTTTTGATCTTTTAAATCGATCATTTTCAATTGATTTACGTGTATTGTGGGAGTTTTAGTATCTAACTCTTTTGAAATGATACCATTCTTGCAAGAGTCTTTCTGTGATATACTGTGTCTCCAAGCCAGCTTTATAACCTAGATCTGTACTATGGTTACATTTGATAATATTTCTACCAAACAAAGAATGACATATTTTAGTTGTGTTTGCCGAAGGACCTACCTGAAGAGGTTTTTTCTCCAATTTTGTTTCCCAGAACGGTAGCTCGTTCTTAGAAACAGTTGTAGTTGTTGTTAGTCCGACATTTTGTGTAGGATTCTTCCGTGCTTTCTGATAAAATGACTTACTGTGGGGTCGTAACCGTCTCAATCTATTTATAGGTTGCTTTGATTTGTCGTTTAAAAGACTCATATTTTCACTACATTTACTTGTCTTTGTCGGAGTAGCAGGCACTGTTGCGTCTGTTAATTCTCCCAGTATTGCTTTGTTTATTAATTTGTCTGGACTGTTTGACAATGACGTAATATCACCATGGAAACCTAGCGGGTGGTTCAAAGCAGTATCGTTAGAATCAAATTTACGTTTATCATATATATTCATTACGATTTCTTTCCCTGGTACTCGTTGAACATTCTCTTGTACGATACTTCTATCGAAACAGCTAACGACAACATCCGTTGAACTGCTTGGTGAAATAGCAACCGTGTTCGCTTTTTGTTCCCGCTTTCCCGAAATTGTTGTATTAGGGCCTTCTGTTTTCTGACGCTCTTGATCAGTCTTACTTATGAATTGCTTCTGTGTGCTTATTGTATTTAATTTATTGTAGGTTGAACTTCTGAATTGGTAGGTATTTTCTGCTTCCAAATTCTCGTTAAGTATTACACCAGTTCGCGAAATGCATTGTGTGTCCGATCGTCGTCTTCTGCCTGATGTGACCCGATCTCGTTTAAACGTGGGAATTCGTGATACTCTCGTTTTAACAATGTTACTGGCGCCCTTTCCTGTTGAATTCACAAGCGCAGCTGGATTAGATTCTGTTTCTCTGAGATTGGTATGAATGTTCTGAGATTGAGCACTGACAACCGCGTAGCTTGTGTTTCTTGTTTGATTTACTTCAGACCATGGAACTGTCTGACTTATTAATTCGCTGAGATCTAGAACAGGGATGTTGGCTGATGTACTACAATGACTGTTACTTTTAGACACGTCATTAATTATGTCTGATTGCTCTTTGTGGTGGACATCAGTTGACCTTTTTAGTAGCTTGTTGCTATGCTGTTTCACATCTGCTTGAATTTTGTTGTTTAGACTGACAAAATTACCAGCCATCCAGAAGCAGACACACTTGATTGATTTAATGAAACTTCTGAATACAAGAAATTGGCGCCTCTGTCTCTAATCTCACGAACATCTCTTTGTTTGGATTTGCTACTATCAGAATTGAGAACTGCTATATGGCTTCGATGTGTTTTCATTGACATTTGTTCGTTATCTTGACCTGAACTAGAAATTATGCTAACAATGTCCCTAGTTCTACCCATGGCGCCATAGCTCGACTTTGTAAATTTATTAGTAGCTCCACTAATGATGTTAGTTACGGATGAATGTAGTTTTTCATAGTCCTCCATGTTTTCCTGCTTTGGTTTCATTCCTACATTAGAGTTACAACACATCGAAGGAGATAACTGTCGTTCTAGTGATGATAAAGAATGTTGTGATTCTACAAATGGTTGCTTCAAATACTCCGAACTAGCAGATCTAATAATTGTTGTACCACTTGCAAGAGCACGTTGATGGTTGCTAGATCCACTACTCAGTACATCACATTTTTGATCATTGCCCACATAATTACCGATATTAGTCTGACCTTTGCCCAATCCTCTAGCAGCCATTTCTCTTAAATACTTTTCTCTCAGCTCGTCGATATTCAAGGATGGTGTCGATTTCCGGTCAGAATGTGTCATTTTCAGAATGTCTGTACTATCGTTGGACAAGTGGTTGTTTTTGCGCTACAATGTTGTCGTTTGATGACGCATCCGTGCTGCCTCCGATCTTGCCAGGTAGTGTATCAGGTAAACGATAATCAGTAGTTTCATCAAAATTACTATCTGCAAACGTTTGTAAATCAGAATCTATATCTTGTTTCTCCTTGCGGACAATCATCTGAGGATTTTTTACGTCTGTCAGATCGTTATATCCCAGCATCCCACAGTTTTTCACTACTGTTTGCTTTGAGGTACTTTCTGGGATATCCATACGTACAAGTTTGGAAACAGAGATTTCTGTGCCCTTATTATTTTCAATGTTGACCGCTTCACAGCTATAGTCAGGAATACTTTCTGATTTCTGTGTACTCTTGGTAATTTCTCTAGAGATCTGGTTTAACCAGGCATCCACATTGGTTGTGTCATCTGACATTGCTTTTGTTTGGCTAATTTCACCAAGTGATTTGATGTCTGGAATCCCAGCATGGGAGGGACGGATACGAGAAACGGTTGGTATAAGCAAACCTTCCCTCATATTATATGTAGACTGCTGATCTAATGCATTTTTTCTGACGTCATATTTATTATCGCCTGCACAAAATGCAAACATTTTCTGAACAAGTATTTCTTGTAGTCGATTAGATTTTCCCAATATATCACAAGTACCCGACTTCTGATGCATGTTATTACTTGATATCGATGAGTCATTTCTTCGTGAAAAATTATTCGAATACATCACACGATTTGGATCGTTTGAAGAACTCGATACAGACATTGGGTGTGTCTTCCTAGTCAGGGAACAACTAGCGGCGTCGTGTGATATCCTTCTAGCACGGTATTTGTTTACATTTACTGCTGTCTGTGTCGATTTTTCACGACATGTGCTATCTGTGATTTCACTAACCTTTGACTGATTGTGTGTATTGTTTTTCTTAAATGAGTCGTTGTTAATTATATTTGATATTTTAGAGACTGCAGCGGCCAGACGTGAAGATGTTATTTCCTCATTTTGTTTCGTGAGAAATCGTTCAACTTTTGTTGTCTATGACACGATGACGCTCATCTGCCGATATGAAGGACTTTTATATTTACGCTCAGAAAATTGATTTGATCCGCGCCTGTGATGTTTTACTTTTGTATGTAAATAAGACAACATGGGTGACGGAGTCAGTGATTTATTTACTTGACTGGTGGTGAGCACAGACGATGTATGTGGTATTAGCATGTCGTGTGTTGTTATTGGACCAATTTGTTTTGGCGTGATCGCTTTGTTACTTTTGGTGGACAATTTTTGTCTACCGTTAATAACTTCACTCTGCTTGAGCGAGGTAAGTTGACCCCTTTCAATGGCTGAATAGTCTTGTAGTTTTTGTTGTACAAAAGCAGCTTGCAGAGATGTTTGGGAGAAATCAGAGGCGTCGCAAGAATGTGGTGCTACATTTTCTTGTCCTGTTGCATCTTTAATATTGTGGATATCTGAGCAAATATCCTCATACCGTCTCCGCCTTTTCTTAAGAGAAGTGGAGACATTTTCACCGACACAGTGTCCCCTTGTTGAGCGTTCTTTCGCACTTTTAGGTAAGTCATTATCGCCAGGTACTAATCTATGTGATTTCATTTCTACTGTACAATCTGTGCAGTTTGTGATTTAACAGTTCGTCCTTTTTGTGGATCGCGTTTATTGTATACACATCGTCATCATGTGATTGTTTACGTTGATGTCTATGATTTCGGAGGCTGCTATTCTTCTTGAATCGAGTGGAGTCTTTCAGGTTATAGGAGGTCAAATTCTCTTGTCTTTTAAAGTAACCGGACCCACTTAAATTAATATTTGTAACCGTATCTTTCGAAGTTAAATTCCTGCTCTTCATAACAGATTTGGAAGCCGATTTTGATAATTTGTTGCTTTCGTTGACGGATACATCATCACTGTTTTGTTCCTGCTTATAGTTACTGATGTAATCTGCATTTTTATTATATCGTTTTGAAATTGCGTTTTGAGGGTTAACTTTTTCATTTATTAGTTCCTGTTTCAATGTTTCAGGATAAGTAGAACCCTGTGTTCTATTGTTTATGGATTTCGTTTCGTTATGTTTGTTTTTGATTGCTGATTGTTGAGTAGAATGACCTACATTGTTCTCACTGTACGTTATTTTAGTATTCTCAGTACATGGAATATTCTCGAGTATTTTATGATTTTGTCTAGGTTTTCCAGTGCGAGGAGTATACGTAGGTATTCTTGTACGATCCTTTCTAGATTTTCTTGCTTGAATCTCACTAAATTTAGTAACGCTTCCCTGCTTAGATATCTTCGAGGAATCATTCATAGAAATTTTGGTATACTTTTCAGTAGATTCTTGAATTGGATCTCTTGTATATGTTGTACACATGTCAGTAGATGTTCTTGCATGCTCCTCTGTCATTGTTGGTGTGCAGTAATTCCTATATATTTGTACCCCATCTTTATTTGACGCTATAGATCTACCTTGAAATGATCCAACTTCTTCTGTGTAACCATCATTCAGTAAATATTTTGTCCTTTTTTGGTGTCTGGACTTAACTTTATTATTACTTATGCAACATTTGGTATTATCCTGTGTTGTGTTCTCTGAGTTATTAACCCACTTATTATTCACGTTATGCGTGTGTGTTTCGCTGTCTCCATGACCCAATTTATTATAATGTGTTCTGTGTACTTCAGACAACTTTATTTGTGACGTATTATTCAGTGACGTCACGTTACGTTTGCTCGAAGCATGATAACGCTCATTATCTTCAAATAAAGATATACTATTATTCTTTGTAACTGCTTCTTGATGTTCATTTAATTTGGATATATGTTTAACTATTGTATTCGTAATTTGAGATTTGTTGGAACTTTGATTCGTGATATTTCGTTTGTTTGAGCCGTTTCTTGCAAAGTCCTCAATTGTAGTTTTTCTTATCACATCTTGCCGGTTATTTTTCTCTTTATGAAAATGTGAAAAAGTAGCAGCGGAAATTAGTTCGTTGGTGGAAAGATCATCAAGGACAATTGAAAATTCTTGATCTTTGCTAACATCATTCACGAAAGAAACGTCCCCTTTCATATTGTTTCTTTGTTTATTAAAATTCACTCGATCTGGATTCTCTTTCCTTGATGATAACACAGAACCCACTTGAAGTTGATAGGGTCGGTGAGTAGTTTCATGAAGTCCTGGTGATGTCTGTTGATCTTTCGTGTATCTGCCTATTACGTTTTTTGATTTCTTCCGTTCACTAAATATTATCGGAGAAGCATTTTGATTTTCCGAAAGGGAAATCACATCTTTCCACAAAAACGTTTTGTTTGTTTTTTGTTTCGGAATTTTAGATTTATGTTTTGGTTTCTCTAGAAAACGTTTCTCATGATTCCGTGGTCGAGATTTTGAAGTAACCGAATCTGTTACATCGTTACGGACAGAACCCAGAGCGTGCTTTTCTATAAAGTTTTTTTGTGTCGGTGATTTTAAGTGAAGTAATATATTTATTGACTCATGTTTATTCCTAAATACAGGCATATGGGCAAAAGCAGAACTTTTTGGATTAAGTGTGCTATTTCTTGGTTTAGAGATATTTATAACTGATTCTGGGCTATTATACTTAATGTGTGTGTCCATTTTGTACTTCTGTTTTGATTTGAGATGTTTGTGTTGACGATGATCTTGTGGTCGTTTTGTAGACCGATGTACAGCACATTTCTGGAAAATCTCAACTGATGTCTTTTTAGACTGTTCCACGTCTTCCTTGTGACGATCACAGGTTGAAGATTTGAAGTTTTCATTGCAGCTAGCAAAGGTTGAAGATTTCCTATATTTTCTTGAATCTGTAATATGAGAAAGCTGATTGAAACCAATGTCCATGATTTTAGATGATTGAGATTGTCTTGATTCTTTTCGGTATGTTTTCTCATAAGTTTTGTCAGACTCTGATAAGTCTTGTTGCTGACTTGCTTCACGATTGCTAGTTTTGTTCCTGTGTTTATACTCTTGTTTTTTCTTTTTTCTTTCTCCTCTTCCCCGTCTGTTCCACAAATATACTCGTTGTAGATACGTCGCTACCCGTTTGATTAGCGTAATTATCAAAATTTCTGTTGATTATATCCGTAAGTGCTTTGTCATGCTTTTTTTTTCTTTGACGTGAATGATAAGTAGGAGACATTGCATGCTTTCTTTTCTTTGGGAATGTGCCATGTTGGATCACCATTTCTGGTTCACCTTGATGATAATCATGAATTCTCTTCTTTAGTTTTGTATATTTCTCATAACAAGACAGAACCACGCTGTCATTGCTTCCAGTTTTGTTTACTTGCTTGCCCATGGCTGGGTAAAACATATTTCTGATGTGTCTAGTCGTATGGCCATTGTCAACATCTGAATACCATGTGGAGACATTGTTTACTGATGTAGGTTTGAACATCCGGGGCGATGTTGTTCTAACTACCGGAAATGGGTATCTATTATGCTGACTTAATATTTCCATTTGATTGTAACGCCGTCTATTGCTTTGTTCGTTTTCAAGGTCACATATCGCTACATGTCGACGACACACACCTGGATCATCAAGAGCAATTCTATTTATATCTTCATTTTCTTTGGCTGCCGTGAATTTATTAACTCTATCATGAGCTGACATCTTATTATACTTACTGTTGTTAAACGGAATTTCAACTATCGCTCCAGTATTTTCCAGATGATTCCATGCTTGTTTCTGGTCATCTACAAGAGAAAGGTAAGAAGATGAATGAAGACCGTAATCAGATAACCGAACGTTATTGTGATGATAGTCTTCAAATTTACCCACCTTGTCGGTAAAGTTTTCAACTTGCTTACCTTTCATCTGTTGACATTTCTGTGTCTGAATGCCGTGGATAAATTTATCCTTGCTACTACCTGATTCTTCAGATATGAATGAACTAGGAGAATCTCTGTTTATGTAAGTGATTTTCTTTGGTGACAAAACATATCTGTAGCCTTTATCTTTGAAGTTAATATTTGAATCCAGTGTTGGTCTTCGAGTTGGAGGATAGTCACCAACATCACGACAAAGACACACTGAGTTCGATGGAGCATGTTTACCGTGGAGAATTTCATCCGATGATTGTTCAACAGCTTTCTTAAGTTTGGAATTAGGTGAGACTAATTTTGTAGACGGTCTTGGCTGTACTTGAATATCCGCTGTTGGATAACCGTCTGGTGTATTGTACATGGAAGGTAATCGTACACTTTTTTCATTTTGTGTGACCACCAACGGATTTCTCTGTGTACGACGTCGCGACTTATCTTCATCTTGGTTAAGTTGGTTGACAGATATCACATGTGAGTAACCAGAATGCATGCTAGGGTTTTGTATCATAATCGTTCTTTCTGGATTCTCTTTACTCTTTGAGCACCGCTGTGAAGACGTTGCAGTGTTTGCTTGGTGTGAATCACAACGCGTGGTGTGATCTTCCCGTATGGACATAGCGGTGGAATATGGCTTAAAGTCTGTGCTTCTACTATATTCTTTTCTGATGCTGTACTTTCGGCAGATGGAACTGAAATCTCCTGAAATAAGATCAACACCTGCATCGTCTGCAGTCATGATAGGTCCATTGAGGGGTCCATCCATTCTAGTATGAATGTTACGTTCAATGCACATGCAGCTACGAACAGTCGTGTCAGTTACAACCTGTTTACAGCTTTGCGTTGACGAAAGTTGCTCAGTCATCGGAGAGGTTTTCATACTA
Organism: Arion vulgaris; assembly: GCA_020796225.1. Taxonomy (NCBI): domain Eukaryota; kingdom Metazoa; phylum Mollusca; class Gastropoda; order Stylommatophora; family Arionidae; genus Arion; species Arion vulgaris. The sequence goes on from CM036762.1 coordinate 6,021,583, forward strand.
TGAAATTGTGGCCCATCTCCAGTATGCTTCAGCTGTTTTACAAATCGCATATTCAGCACATGTTCACTGACCTGATCTTCAAACTGGGTCCCGTCTTGTGCCGATACCATCCCGAAATCGTGAACTTTTGATTCAGAAATAGTATCAAGATAAGAGACCTTTCGATCAAATTTTGAGTGCATTGTTTTAGTCCTATTACCGAAATCAATCTTATTTTTAGAAAATAGCATTGTGTCTTGTCCTGACCCAAGACAGTTAATCTTTCCGAACTTATCCAGATCTGATATGTTACTACTACGCCTAATCCTTCCGCCAAGCTTCTCTTCTTTATTTTCAACTCTGTCTTCGGAAGTTGACTCCAAAACGAAACGAGAAGCCAAGACCCCAGATGGGATTGTACTAATAATATTTTTAACTGTCAGTCTTTTACGTATAAGTTGACTTATTGTTTCCTGATTTTCTAGTTGATTTCCTTGATTACCAGCTCCTTCATCAATGTTAGTCTTTGGTTTAGCTTTTGTTTTTGAATGTGTATTAACTGTAGGGCAGCTAGCAATGTAAGCTTGAACTTTGGCTTTGTTGTCCAACACAGTGTCAGAGTTGGGTGGTCGAACAACATTTCCTGCACTATCATTTCGGGGTGTTGATTTGTTGTTGAATCTCTTCAATGGGCGAACTTCTTTGATGTTTCTGATAATTGCGTTCATTTGGGGGCTGGTTGCAGTTAGCGCGTAGCTGGATTCTGGCCAATTTATCAATGGTTTATTTTCCTGGGAACTAGATTGAGTGATCCATCCATAGATATATGTCCAGATGTTGTAGAAAATTTCATATTTTAACATCCTGTAAGTGTATACAAATAAAACATCTTTATTGTGCGAAAAAAGAAATTGTCAATGCATTTTTAGAAATAATTTGAAAAAAAGGAAAGGAACCCTGTTTCATAAATTGCCCCGCCCGAGTGGTTACCGGGCCCAAATTTGGGGTGTAAAGAATAAAACCACTGTTACCTGCCACGCATGTCGTAAGAGGCGACTAAGGAGGTTCGGCTGAAATCGGATGTACATGTCCTAAACGTGTAGAAGTCTATGCGTTTATCGGCCTACCAAACCAATGTGCAACGTATACACGTTCTTGGCAAAGATCAAACATATGACAAAGAGTGATTAAAATTAGTTGTAAAGAACGAACGCAAAGAAGAAGAAGAAGACGATAAATTGCCCGTGTGGTGCCGGGGCCCGCAAGGGAAGCAAAGAAAGTAACACTGCGACCTACAAGACATGTCGTAAGAGGTGACTGAGGTAGGATCTAGGGAAGCTACCCTAGTAAATAAAAATTCAGTATATATATATGGAACTGCAGTAAAACTATTTGATTGGCAAAACACGTAATTACAAAGTACTGTAGTTTTACAAATTACAAAAACAATGACAAAATACAGCAACGTTTCGACCAACAAGGCCTTTATCAAGCAAACGAACAAACAGGAGTGACAAATTAAAATGAAACACAAATGGACGACCAAATACAAACGTATCTAAGGAAAATCTGGAATAAAAACAAATAACGAAATAAATGTAACACAAAAACACACATAAAAACTAGAAATAGAAAGGAAAAGAAACAATGAAACATCTAGTAAATATATACTTGAATACATGCAACATATACCCATATAGATTACAAAGCAGGGAAGAGAAAGTACTAAGAAGCATAAGAATGGAATATAACATGAATACATGCAACATATACCCATATAGATTACAAAGCATGGGAAGAGAAAGTACTAAGAAGCATAAGAATGTAATACGTTGAGCCCGCGTGGTCGCAAGGTACCATACAAAGAAATCAACCGATTCTCCAGAGCAAATCGACTGCGATCATCCGAGGAACATGATCGGATGGCTGTGACCTGGACATCGTGAGCACCTAAATGGCCAGTGTCATTGAAATGGGTGGCTACAGGGTCACAGAGCATTGGCGTATGTCGCGTAAGTGTTGGGCGAATCGGTCACTGAGCCTCTTGCCTGTCTCGCCGATATAAGCCTTGTTACACCGCTTACAGATAATAGCATAGATAAGATTACGGGACTCGCATGTGAACCCATCGTCAATAAGAAACGTGCCTAAAGGAAAGATACAGTACGCGTCTGTATCACATAAGCACACGTGTTGCAACGCCGACGATCACACTGGACAGTGCCAAAATGAGTATGGATATTGGACTTAAGGCGACTGTGTACCAACATATCCTTAAGACTTCTGTCCCGTCTGTAAGACACCAAGGATAGTTGGGGAAGACAGAACGGGTCTCAGGATCTGATCTAAGGAGAGACAGATGACGGAATAAAACATTTTTCACCAGGGAACTATGGGGTGGTAAGTTAAGATAAGTTTTACTCTGTCAGAGTTAGTAGTCCTATGCTGACTGGTAAGGGCCTGCTGGCGAGTGATTTTCTGAACTCGATGCATAGCCGAGACAAGCACCCTCTCTGGGTATAGGCGCCTACGAAAGAAATCAAGCATCTCGCGAGCTCTCTCAAGAAAATCATCGTCCTCACTACAAAGGCGACGAAGGCGTAAGAGCTGCGAGAATGGCAAAGAGTCACGACAAGCCCGGGATGGGAAGAAGTATAGAGAGAAAACTATGTGCATCAGTAGGCTTGTAATATACTGATGTATAGATAGTGGATAGGCGTAAGGTGATAGTAATGTCAAGAAAGTTGACACAAGTAGTGGAGATGTGAGAAGTAAAACGAATAGAAGGGTTGAAAACGTTAATGAAATTAATGAAGCGTGACAAATCGGCTTCAGGCATATCAGTGATGCCAATACAGTCATCAATGTATCTGTGATAGACAGACGGAAGGGGGCCATCATATGTAGTCCATACTAGGTGTTCAAGATAGCCCATGAAAAGACAAGCATAACTAGGTCCCATTTTAGTACCCATGGCAACCCCACTGATCTGCTCAAAGAATTGGTCATTAAACTGAAAGGAGTTAAGAGTGAGAACTAGTTCCGCAAGACGAAGGAGAGCAGAAGTTGACACAAGTGGATTAGTTCTCCTATTGAGAAAGAACTGGAGAGCTATAAGGCCGTCAGGATGAGGTATAGAAGTGTACAATGAGCACACATCAAGGAGGAAGAGACGGTAGGTTCTCTCGGTAGCAACTCAATGGTAGAAAAGACAGACAAAGCGTGGTTTGTATCCTTCAAAAATGACCGGAGTGTGGTGACTATGGGATTAAAGATGCTATCAAGGAATTTGGAGATGTGTTCCGTAGGGCAGGAGCAAGCAGAAACGATAGGCCTACCGGGATTGTGGAGTTTCTAAAACAATGCTCTCCAGTTCTTTCTCAATAGGAGAACTAATCCACTTGTCAACTTCTGCTCTCCTTCGTCTTGCGGAACTAGTTCTCACTCTTAACTCCTTTCAGTTTAATGACCAATTCTTTGAGCAGATCAGTGGGGTTGCCATGGGTACTAAAATGGGACCTAGTTATGCTTGTCTTTTCATGGCTATCTTGAACACCTAGTATGGACTACATATGATGGCCCCTTCCGTCTGTCTATCACAGATACATTGATGACTGTATTGGCATCACTGATATGCCTGAAGCCGATTTGTCACGCTTCATTAATTTCATTAACGTTTTCAACCCTTCTATTCGTTTTACTTCTCACATCTCCACTACTTGTGTCAACTTCTTGACATTACTATCACCTTACGCCTATCCACTATCTATACATCAGTATATTACAAGCCTACTGATGCACATAGTTTTCTCCTCTATACTTCTTCCCATCCCCGGGCTTGTCGTGACTTTGCCATTCTCGCAGCTCTTACGCCTTCGTCGCCTTTGTAGTGAGGACGATGATTTTCTTGAGAGAGCTCACGAGATGCTTGATTTCTTTCGTAGGCGCCTATACCCAGAGAGGGTGCTTGTCTCGGCTATGCATCGAGTTCAGAAAATCACTCGCCAGCAGGCCCTTACCAGTCAGCATAGGACTACTAACTCTGACAGAGTAAAACTTATCTTAACTTACCACCCCATAGTTCCCTGGTGAAAAATGTTTTATTCCGTCATCTGTCTCCTTAGATCAGATCCTGAGACCCGTTCTGTCTTCCCAACTATCCTTTGGTGTCTTACAGACGGGACAGAAGTCTTAAGGATATGTTGGTACACAGTCGCCTTAAGTCCAATATCCATACTCATTTTGGCACTGTCCAGTGTGATCGTCGGCGTTGCAACACTGTGCTTATGTGATACAGACGCGTACTGTATCTTTTCCTTTAGGCACGTTTCTTATTGACGATGGGTTCACATGCGAGTCCGTAATCTTATCTATGCTATTATCTGTAAGCGGTGTAACAAGGCTTATATCGGCGAGACAGGCAAGAGGCTCAGTGACCGATTCGCCCAACACTTACGCGACATACGCCAATGCTCTGTGACCCCTGTGGCCACCCATTTCAATGACACTGGCCATTTAGGTGCTCACGATGTCCAGGTCACAGCCATCCGATCATGTTCTCGGATGATCGCAGTCGATTTGCTCTGGAGAATCGGTTGATTTCTTTGTATGGTACCTTGCGACCACGCGGGCTCAACGTATTACATTCTTATGCTTCTTAGTACTTTCTCTTCCCATGCTTTGTAATCTATATGGGTATATGTTGCATGTATTCATGTTATATTCCATTCTTATGCTTCTTAGTACTTTCTCTTCCCTGCTTTGTAATCTATATGGGTATATGTTGATGTATTCAAGTTATATATTTACTAGATGTTTCATTGTTTCTTTTCCTTTCTATTTCTAGTTTTTATGTGTTTTTTGTGTTACATTTATTTCGTTATTTGTTTTTATTCCAGATTTTCCTTAGATACGTTTGTATTTGGTCGTCCATTTGTGTTTCATTTTAATTTGTCACTCCTGTTTGTTCGTTTGCTTGATAAAGGCCTTGTTGGTCGAAACGTTGCTGTATTTTGTCATTGTTTTTGTAATTTGTAAAACTACAGTACTTTGTAATTACGTGTTTTAGTAAATAAAAGCAGCGCAGAAATCGGATGTGCTGGCCTACTTGTAGGCGCATAACTGGCACAACGTACACTCGCTCTTAGGCTCAGATAACATACAAATCACACAGAGTGGTTAACAAGTTGTCGATACGGAGCGTTGGAAGAAGATGAGATTGCGAAGGGTGATTTCCACGTATGGCTTCTTCTCTGTCGACGGAAATGGCATGTCATCTGACTAGAGTGTTGCACATAGGGTGATTTCCACGTATGGCTTTTTTTCTGTCGGCGGAAATGGCATGTCATCTGATTAGAGTGTTGCACATAGGGTGATTTCCACGTATGGCTTCTTCTCTGTCAGCGGAAATGGCATGTCATCTGACTAGAGTGTTGCACAAAGCTCGATCTCCGTAGCTCCAGAAATAGTCCTTGAAAATGAAAATCGTGGCATATCCCAAGGACGTAGCCATCAACCACAGTAAACGAGTCGTTGATTTTCTAGGCATCACTTATACGTTCAGTAGTTTGCCATTGCTTTCTGAACGGTGAGGTCTATTTTTACCTTTTGTAAAATCCCACGGAAACGAATTTGCTTCAAACTTGCCCACCGTGGGGTTTGAACCAGGTACGCTTGGGTTTGTGATCGAGCTCACTACCGCTTGAGCTACAGACGTCACCGTTTTGGGATCCCTGAGAAATGCACATGTGATCTGAACGATGAGATCCGGATTAGAGCACACAAACTTCAGAACTCAAGGCAAATGTCTTAAACACCTCTCCACAGATACCCCCACCTTACAAAGAACAGAAATATAGAAAGTGAAAATTGATAAACTAAACAACATAAAATCACATCCAAGTTTTAAAAAGATGCTTGTCTAGCTAAGATCATGAAAAGCTGGACTGGAAAAAAGAACGAAAAGTAACATAATAACTATAAAACACAACAAAACAAACCAACGAATGCAAAATTAACTGTATCTGCGGTTAAATCTTGATATGTGATATAGTGTTGTATATGTGATAGCTTAAAACTCTATGTTAGTGATTGGTCATGTACTTGATGAAGACATTATTGATGAAACGTTGACCTTACTTTCTATTTTGTTAGTAAATCACTAACGGTAACGAATGTTTACTGTAGACTACATTCTATTACTTAAAGTAACTCATTAATATTTTTGATGGCATTGAAACCTAATTGTATGAATTTGTACGAACTAAAGTACAAACACATATCTTACCATAATTTACGCAAACCTGTGACGAGGACAACATTAATGTGAATGACAGAAAATTAATGAGATTAATGTAATCACTATAATTAGTAATACAATGAACTGTCTCTCTATCTCTATCTCTCTAGCATGTGACGCCCTGCTGCAGTCTCACTTTCCCATCTAGCCTGACGCCCTGGTCTTATCGCAGCAATAAATGTGCACGATTATTCTCTCTCTAGTACGTGAGCTTCTGCCGCTTATCGCAGCAATAAATGCACCATTCCTCTCTCTCTCTAGTACGTGAGCTCCTGGCGCTTAGGACAACAGCAACAAATGTACACCATTCTTTTCTCTGGCCAGTGACGCCCCTGGTGCTTATCGCAGCAATAAATGCTCACCATTCTTCTCTCTCTCTAGCATGTGACGCCCCTGGCGCTTAGGACAACAGCAACAAATGTACACCATTCTTTTCTCTGGCCAGTGACACCCCTGGTGCTTATCGCAGCAATAAATGCTCACCATTCTTCTCTCTCTCTAGCATGTGACGCCCTGGCGCTTAGGACAACAACAACAATGTACACTATTCTTCTCTATTCTTAAACTCTATTGTATAATGTTCCAGCTGTGATTCGTTTCCTTCAGTTCTACTCCAGCCGTTTTTGGGTCTTCCAAATTTTTGTTTACCCTCTAGTGTCTATATCAGTGCATGTTTCATGCGGCGTCTCTATGGCGTAGAGTTAAGGTGCTCGCCTTCCTCAAACAGTACTCGATTCGAGATATTTTTCCAGAGATGTATGCTCTCACAGTAGGTCAGATTATACGCATGAATAAATATGATAGCAATTAATAGAACAGTTCACCTATTTGGAGAGCAATTTTGACTGCACGGAAGATACTGAATAAGAATTGATGCTACGAATTGTCAGCAGCATCAGCTTTTAAAAGTCTGCATAAAATATAGAACAACAAGTTATGTAGTATTAAAACTAAATTACGAATTTTCAATTCAAATGTTGTATCAATTCTAACATATGCCAGCGAAAGTTGGAAAATAACTAAAGATATAGAAGTAAGTTGAATGCATTTGAAAATAGATGTCTGCGAAAAATAATGAATATAACATATGACGAATTTAGAAGGGATGAAATCAGAGACATGTCTGGTCAACCACTAGTAACAACTGTTATAAAAAAGAGAAGATGGAGATGTGTTGGGCATACTCTGATTAGAAATCAGCATTGAAGTGGAAAGCAAAGGGGTTCAAGAAAGAAATGGCTCCTAGTTAAACCCTGAAACGAACGTTACAGAAAAAGGCGACATATCGGGCTCAATTCCATAGAAGAGATTGAGCGGGTTGCTTAGGATAGAGCGGTATGGATACATTTCTTGCAGGTCCCACGTAACGTATAGCAATACGAGAGAATTATATAATGAAATAAAGTTTTGCTCACGACAAGCTACTTCATGATGATGATGCTTGAAATAAACATACATAACTAAGACATATTTAAAAAAAAATCAAAAGTTGCCAGAACATTCGAACAATAAGATAAACGAATTAGAACAAAAGTTAACATTGACACGGAGGAAGTGATCGAAGAAATTGAAAGAACTCAGACAAATGTAGACATGGACATTAACAGCAAATTTAGAAATTGTGTTTCAAAACCAACACATCAAGAATATAACTAAATCATAACAAAAAAGAGCAGAAAAGTACTCAAAGTTATCAAAAGTGAGAACTCGAGATTTGAAACAGAAACACATAGAAACAGATAGAACCAGCGCCGGATTAGCCTAGTAGCAGAAGTAGCAAATGCTACGGGCCCCGCGCTTCTAGGGGGCCCGCGCCTATGTGACAGATGAAAATGGAAAAAATAACCAGATGTTATATAAAAACACGCAAGCTGTCTGAATTTTTAAATGTCGTGTGATGGTGCTGAATCCAACGAAATCGAGCAGAAAATACAGAACACGTGTCCCACTGTGTAGTAGATGAAGGCAGTGCTATAGAAGAATCATCATTAGCAATATTACCATTAAGATCAGCAACTCTTCACGATTTAGCCACATTTTTCACAAGACAAACTGAAATCGAATGTACAGCAAGTCCTCCCAATTTAGCCATATCATCTTCAAGCCAAAGAGAGGCAGAAAGCACAGCACATGCTTCTAATGAAGCAACATCTTCTACAAGCCAAAAACACAACGAAAGTAAAATTTACTCCAATGATATTGGTGAATGGCCAAACAACTTCAATCGAGATTATTGGATTGTGAAAGAAAATAGCGAAGTGCAACATATGAACAGTGATTTCGTGTCTTTGAAAAAATCAAAAAAAAATCCACGATTTTGTCGAAAGTCGTTTTTCACATACACGCATACACCAACAAACAAAACTCACGTGAGAGTTTGGTTGTGTTATACAGAAACTAAAGGACAACTGTTCTGTTTTGTTTGCAAAGTTATTGGTTTAGGCTGTACCATAGAGTGACTGGTGTATTTGGAATACTTCGGCAGTTAAAATCTATTACAGCAGAAGAGATCTTGAAAAGAACTCCAAATATTGTCAGCTCTTACCAAGAGGATTTGGAAGAAAGCCTAGGCGACGAACTTATGCAGTTCATTGAACTTCTTAAAATTAATGTAGCTGCTGCTACTAGCAACGAAAAGCATGAGACTCTTGAACTGCAATTTTATAAACATATAATGGAAAATTCATTAGAGTCATGTTTCCCAAATGTAGAAATAGTCTTACGAATTTACTTGTCTTTAATGATTACTAACTGCAGCGGAGAACGTTCTTTTCAACATTAAAGTGTATAAAAAGTGAGTTAAGAAACATGATGGGACAAGATCGTCTAAATAACCTCACCTTAATGAACATTGAATGTAATTTACTTGAGAAATTGATTTGTCTAGTGATATCTCTAAATTTGCTCACATTAAATCGAGACAAGTTTGTTTGTAAAAGTTGTGTTTTATTTTATTATCATATAAAACCTAGGGCCCGCGCTAAAATTTGCTACGGGCCCCGCGCTAGCCTAATCCGGCACTGGATAGAACCATACATAAACATATAGAAGTATATAGAAATATATAGAAATATATAGAAACATATAGAAACACATAGAAACATATATAAACATATATGAATTGACGTTGATAATGAGGTATACCCAGATAGATTTGACGACTTATTGTACGTTTTCCTACTGGGTTGTTGTTGACATTGGCAGGTTTCTCTTTCATGTTAGAAGACTTTGCGCTTGTGTTGCTCTGAAAGTTGCACAAGATGGTGGATGTTCACAAACAGTGTCAAATAACATAAATGACTACTGCTTTGTACTTTGATTGGGGACAATTAAAGGCTAGCAGAGTAAACCGTACACAAATCTGGACGGCAGGCAAACCAAGTAGTCGAAATAAAGACCGGTAACCTGGGTAGATGACGCTCAACAACCCGGGAGGGTAGGTCGTCTAAGGATCTCTACCCTGAAAGAAAATAGCAACCTGCTGCCTTGCAGGTCGGCTGGGGACAGTCAAAGGCTAGCGGAGAGCGAACCCAGTAAACTCTGGTTGAAATCTGACACTTCACCGAAGGACAAGCACTAGAGCTCCAAATGGTACTGAAGATATGACGTAAAAAACGGTCTTGGTTAAGGTTGTTTATATATCACAATAAGAACGATAAAAATGGTCACAAAGAACGAACGCGAGAGAGAGGAGAAGAGAAGAGAGAGAGAGAGAAACAACATAAATTACTTTGAGTTTCCTGTCTTTTGTCCTCTGCTTTTTACCGTTATGCGTCGCATGTTTAACTGATGATCGGTTTCAGAGATAGGACGTACTCGGTCGCTTGATATGCTGTGAGATTGTGGAGTTTTAAGATGTCTGTAACTTCATCAATCCAACTTTTTCTTGGTCTGCCCCTTGCTCTTGATGATTCAATTTTCAGTTTGTACGCTCTTGCAACTGGTGTATTCGGTTCACTCGCATCAAGTGTCCAAACCATTTAATGCAACAAGAAAAATATCACATTTGTTTCTCTCTCTTGCCTTTTAATTATGCCCCTTTATGAGGAAAACAAAGATGAGAATACTAAGAGTATGCATATTCCCAGTGGCAACGTATGGGTGTGAGCATGGACATTTAATAAAGCAGTGGAAAAACATATATGTGCTTTTGAATATAAGTGTTACAGAAGTGTCCTTCGTATATCTTGGACAGAGAAGAGAACAAATAGATCTATTCAGAAAGAATTCAAAATCAAAGAAAACTGGCTGATGCTACAAATAAAAAAGAGAAAATTGAGATATTTTGGACATATAAAAAGACAGGAAGACCTAGAGAAGACCATCATGGAAGGAGGTATACCGGCAAAGAGGAGAAGAGGAAGACCACGAAGAAGATGGATTCAGGATGTAACTGATGGTTTGAACATGATGGCTGCAGAGGCGGGATATCTGGCCTACGAGAGAGAGAAATTCCGAAGGACTGTTGGGGAGGCAAAGTTGTGCTCAGGACACGCTATTTGATGATGATGAGGAGGCATAGACACACAACCAACTCATGTCAGTGTATGATTTTGTTTTTTTCCGATTCAGAAGCACTTGAACTTTCAGCTCTTCGGTGGCGGAATCGTAACCCAGTTCGGCACGAACAGTAAATCTGGCGAACCTGTGGCTTTTCTGCCAGCCCACGGAATTCACTCACAGGGGCTTGTCACCCGTCATACAATGCGTTACGAATAAGCTAGGCAGGCGGGCGTAAAACAATATACGCCAGATAAGGGACTTAAACCCTTGACCTCAGATTAAAAGTATAATTTACCGACTGAACTAACCGGCGTGTAGTAGTTTATGGTTTATAGCACAAGTTTTTAAAAGCGGATGGAGTAGCTAGCCCCAAGCAGAACTTGACAACGATCGGGTGGGTTATTCACCAGTTATTCTGTAGTGGCGCCTGACATTTCTACAGGATTTTGAGTTTTCCACACGGCCAAGGAATTCGTGTAGACGTTACAACTCAAGAGATACTGATGTGTTACAAATCTCTTATTATGAGCAGTAGTGTATATACTACCACAACATTGTGTGAGTGGCATCCCCCTCGATCCTTATACGCTTTTCCAGACATAGTCTATTTCCAGGGCCACGAGTGAGATGTGGTAGGGTCTTGGTTAGTGCCAGCTCACTAACCCTGCCTTGTCCCCTTCATTTCTTCCAGTTCTTCCTTCTCCTTCATAGTGATCTTCAGTGTTTCAATAATATGATGTTGCCACCATCGTATTAGTAACCCACTGCCTCGTTTTAATTTCACATGAGTTTTACGCCAGTGACGAAATAATCCAGGCGTTTCTGAGACTGCCAGCTAAATCTAGAGAAGATTATTGGCGTTTTCCTTGCAGAACATTGAATGATCTATCTAGCATACGTATCGGAGAACAAAACACATAATCTAGCACGTCTAATGGCTTGAATACAGAAGAAGTAGAAATACAATACAAAAAGTACACTTACTTGTTTCCTCATTTTCAACAGTCTTGTACAAAACATTAATGATCTATCACAACGTAGGAACAACACATAATTAAAATAGTCTTGTACAAAACACTTTCAATCATTGATCACAAAGTAACCTGTCTCATAAAGTCTTGTACAAAACACTTTCAATCGATTGATCACAACTAGTAACCTGACATAATAAAATAATCTTGTACAAAACACTTTCAATCGATTGATCACAACTAGAAACCTGACATAATAAAACAGACTTGTACAAAACACTTTCAATCGATAGATCACAACTAGTAACCTGACATAATAATTGATTCGATTGATTTACAACAACATATTCAGTTTTTATAATGATAAACAAATAAGGATGACTGAAATTTTAATTTATTAGTTTCTGAACTGACGTCACAAGACTCCTGGCAGACCCATAGCATATAGGTGCTTAGTCTCCCTCAACATATGTCGAAGGGTATGCATACTGATGGTTCATGTGGCTGGCTGATTAAACACAGTTCTCTTTCTGCCATTTAAGCATACAGCTCTACTTGTACAACGTGTAATTCCAAACTCATTAAATCGCTGGATTAATTCAACGTCATTATAGTGTCCTCATCCAACAGTAGGTAACCAAGAGATCCCTTTATCCATCATAAGCTCCCCAACAATCGATGCTTTCGATGCAAGCATGACCTCTCTCTTGTTGCCACGAACATCCGCATAACCAGGACAGTAGATCCACACGAAGCTCTGGAGGTTGGAAACCTCTATAGACAACATCCACTCACACCACAACCTGCCATTCTGAATCTTCCAAAGCATCAACTGAGAGTCAGAAATAACAACTGCCCCAGTAAACAGAGTCCCAGAGAGCCAATGGAGGGCAGCAGTAACGGCCTCAACCTCCATTCTCATACTGGAAGTAGTTGTCCTGTATGCTCCATTTTGCACTGCAACAACCCTACCATGCACGCTAGCCAAGAAACCACAGAAACCATATTATAAGAACATTAGACTTATATTAATCTCTCTCTCTCTCTCTCTCTCTCACACACACACCCATTCTCTAGTATTTGACACTCTTTGCGCATAAACGCAGTTCTTCTCTGTTCTTGGTCATCCTCTGCATTATGTCACAACTGTAATTCATTTCTTTCAGTTTCTGTTCTACTGTTATCCTCCAGGTATTTTTTGGGCCACTCCCGTTTTCGTTTACCCTCTGGTGTTGACTTCAGTGCAGTTTTTGTGATAGAGTTAGTCTCCAGACGGCGTACAACAAATCCGATCCATCTCCAGCATATATTAATATTCAAACAAATAAATAAAATAACACTTTTAGAGTAATTACTTGTATTTTCCTCTGTGGCGGAGAAACATGAACACTGAACAAGAAACTAGAAGGCAAAGTTGAAGTCTTTGAGAGTTGAGTTTACAGAGTAATTGGGTGAACGTGATGGACAAATTAACTTACACATACTCACCATGTGTTTTATCACTTACACTACCACACCCACTTGCCTACACACTCCCATGTGTTCTGCTACTACCTAGAGACCTATTTTACCACTAGCAAAATTGCACACACTTCCATGTGTTCTACCACTAACGCGACCACACCCACTTGTCTACACACTTCTCATATGTTCTACCACTAACGCGACCACACCCACTTGCCTACACACTTCCATGTTTCTACCACTAAACGACCACACACCACTCGCTACACACTTCCATGTGTTCTACCACTAAAACGACCACACCAACTTGCCTACACACTTCCATGTGTTCTACCACTAACACACCAACCAATTGCTACACACTTCTCATGTGTTCTACCACTAACGACCACCAACTTGCCTACACACTTCCCATGTGTTACTTACATAAGGATCAGAATGGGCAGTGCCATCAACCGATATTTATAGGGCACTAGCTCATACGCGACATATATATCAGCCATCCATGCATCACTGACAGGTAGGTGGGTCTCAATCTTGCGATCCATCACGTACAACCAATAGAGAACTACTTCATGCGGCATCATGGATTCATCCTGAACATCCGCCTTGAATTCGCCTGTACAAATGTAGGTAATAACAGTTATACTGGTTTGTTAGGGAAACTATTCTCAATCAAATTATCAAGAACTTGGTAATTTTTGGTATTGACTTTTTGTCTTCTCAAGGGGTGAGTAGAGCTGTATCATCATCACCATCAGCATTACAATCATCTTCTTCATCATTATCATTACCACCACCACTCCCACCACCACCACCACCACTACCATCAGCCTATTCCGGAACACTGCTTTCAATGTAGGGGAGATCTGATGCCTAGCTCTTTAGAAGATGGAAAGCAAAATGTAGGTCCAATATTCAAGCATGTAAATAAAGGTGACAAGCCAGGGTGATGGTCAGAAAATACACCCCGCGCACATATATGGGTACATGGGTATACATGGGTAACCAGCACACAGCGTGTCGGACTTGGCAGAACAATGTCGTACGCCGATAACATTCTGGTGTATCGCATAGGCAAGGACAGAAATGAGATCGCATCTGCATTTCAGTGTGAGCTGAATAGGATTGGTGACTGGTGCAACGAATTCGAAGCAAATGTGAACCCAGCAAAGACCTCTCTGACATGGTTCTCTCTTAACACTCACATAGTAAAGACACCTACCCCAGTTGTCAGCATGTGTGACAAAGACATAGAAAGAAGCGAAACACTCAAATATCTTGGAATAATAGTTAACAGAAGCCTGTCATTTAAGAGTTATGTTGAGAACGTAATCCTAAAGGCAAGAAAAGGACTAATCGCTCTCAAAGTTATGGTGGAGGCGGATATTGAACAACACCTGCTACTTTTTATTTATCAGGGACTAGTGCTGAGCCTGGTGGACTATGACCTTGGTCTTCTGAAAGTAAGCAGAACATCGCTGGATAAGTTAGACAGGGTTCAAAATGAAGCGATGATACTTATACTTGGTTGCACACGTGACACTTCATGTGAGGCAATGCGCTATGTCCTTGGATTGCCAATGATAACCAGTAGACACAAAGTCGCACAGGTCAAAGCTTATCTGAGAGTTTCTGCGGACACAAATCATCCTCTGCACAAATCCATAAATAAAAACAAGGTAGGGCGATTGAAGAGAGGCCGAGGAAGAGGATGTTATCAAACAGGTCTGTACTCTAGATGAGCTGAGGCACAGCCAGGCTCTAGCACAGGCCAGGCAACTGGCAGGTATTCACTGACCTAGATAGGAAAAGGGATCTGGAAATTACAGATGTTTGATAGAAGACTGCAAGCTTTTTGCAATTTTACTCAATTCGGTGAGTCTATTGTTATTTATTGGTGAAAAATATTGATAATATTGATATTCCTTATTGTTAAACTTAACTTGTTGCATAATATGACTTCGAGTTAGCATTTTGTGTTGATTTTAAAATGAATTCTCTATATACACCAATACTGGAATGCGAGGTCACGGGGTGTAGTTGGGGTCTGATTTCCCACAATTCTTACCTGAGCCGAAGGCCCAGTAGTTTATAGTTGGCTCTGGCTGAGGCATGGATGCCTATATCAGAGGATATGACTGCTTGCACCAGGGTTATCAGCACACTTGGACGCTACTGTAGAGAATGGACCCCGGGCGTCGTCAATGTGGAGATTCTTGCACTCGTGGATTAGCACTCCCATCCAGGTGATATCATTATCTACACCGATGGCTTTGTCAGACGCGGAACCCGATCATCGTGTACTTATTCAGCTGTGAACATATAGAGAGACACGAAGTGTTGAAGAAGACGATTATGGAAGGAGGCATCGCTGCAAAGAGGAGAAGAGGAAAACCATGGATAAGATGGATTCAGGATGTAACCGATGGTGTTAGCATGACGGTTACAGAGACGGGACATCTGGCCTATGAGAGAAAAATTCCGAAGGGCTGTTAGGTTGTCAAATGTCTGCTCAGAACAAGCTATATGACGATACCATCTGTAAATCTGACGAATGTACATGTTTTTTTTAAAAAAATTACCCTCTTCGTTGGACATTATGATAGTTGATATAAGTCCTGATAAACTGAGTACTGCATCAAAGTCGCCGACATTTAGGTAGACACAAACATAACCTATTTCTGAATGTGCATATCGCACATCAAACCACTATTCTGAAGTGATGTTCGAATAGTAATTATTCGTTACCCGAATACCTGTTATTGTCTGGTTTCGAAAGTCGTCTGTTGAGAGATTGTTTACACATTCTTTCTTTATAGAAATTATATAATATATATAAATCGTAGTATATCCTTTACAGGACGTAGCCATCAACAACAGTAACAGTCATTGATTTTCAGGAGCACTATACGTTCAGTAGTTGTCATTGCTTTCTGAACGGTGGTCTATTCAACCTTTTGTAAATATCCGAAAACTAATTGTTCAAACTTGCCACCGTGTGGTTGTACCAGGTCTTTGGGTTTGTGATGAAGCTCACTCTCTTTAGACTACAGACACTCACGGAGAAATTACCAACAATATTAAAGACTATAACTAAACTAATTCATTCTTTGTTGATTATTCTGACCACTCAACTATCAAAAAGGTCATTTTCTAGACGGAGCATTTTCCCAGTGGCAAGTATAGGAAAGCATGGACATTTAATAAAGCAGTGGAAAAACATATATGTGGACTTGTTGTGATGAAGCACACAGAGTCTTCCGTAATCTTGGACAGAGAGAAACAAATAGATATATCAGAAAAAATCAAATCAAAGACAATCTCTAATGCTACAAATATTGAACGAATTAGAATTGGACATATACAACGACATGAAGGGCTGGAAAGACCATCATGGAAGGAAGCATAGCCATAGAAAGAAGAGAAGACCACGGTGAAGATGGATTCAGGATGTAACTGATGGTTTGAACATGAGCTGCAGAGCTGAACCCTCTGGCCATTGAGAGAAAATTACGAAGAGCTGTTAAGGTGACAAAATGAAGCTCAGGACAAGCTATTTGATGATATGATGTTGACTCGTTAACACTAGTCGGTTCCATGAAAATAGTTAACTACTAAGAAAGATTAAGTTATCATTATCCAGGTGCCGTCTCACAATCCAAGATTTGGTTGAGGGTAATAACGATTAGTAACGAGTATTAAGTAACGAGTATTAAATGCGAATGGTACAAACAGTTGAAAATGCTTAAAAGTAACAGAAATGATCATTAACAATAAGGAATTCCACACTCGCCAAGTTGTCAGTCAGAAGTACTTTGACAACTAATGTAGTTTCAAATATCGTCTCCATCGGAAAATAGTTAACGAAACAAAATCGAGTTATTGGTAATTGATTACTAAACCGCATCAACAGAAATCAATTGTTGGGAGTTGAAGATGGATAGGCGATATTCTTGGTCATCGTGACTCTAGTTGAATGAGGACACTAAATCGATGTTGAATCGACGCGATTTAAGCAGTTTTGAGTTACCGTTGTTCAAGTCGAACTGGATGTCTGAGAGGCGAGTAAAGGTGTGTAATGCGAGCCACAGCACCATCATTTTATGCATACTCTTCGATATTGTTGGAGATGAGCACGTATGAGTTCTGTGGAGTGCAATGACGTCAGTTTAGTAACCAATAACCAATACGATTACTTAAACCGACGTCTGCACTCCTGGGAACCCATGGTCATATGTGCAAAGTCTCCCCAATAGAGGGAAGTTCGCATTGCTGTTCTCATGGCTCGTTTGTTAAACGTCACCCCTGGCAACATAAGGCCTACTAGCTTCAGACTGGAAATGGAAAATTTCTTTGTTTAATGGGCTGGTTTTTGTATGTGTTTGTAGAAACATATTCGATTTTCATTAGAAACGTTTGAATGTCTCGGATTGTAATCGTCCATATGTTCTTTTTTTTTTTTTAATTCGTCACTCCTGTTGTTTGTTTGCTTCATAAAGACCTTGTTGGTCGAAATGGTCGAAACGTTGCTGTATATTGTCATTGTTTTTGTAATGTGTAAAACTACAGTACTTTGTGATTACGTGTTTCGCCTATAACATCAAGGAAAATCAAATATCACATCAAACGAGTGCTTAGAAGATAATTTTGGAGGAGTGTGCCTGGAAGAAGAATGAGAGGAAGACCTAGAAGACGATGGGTGCAAGATGTCATTGACGATGTGAGAATGACTGCTGCTGACATTAGCCAACTTGCTCAGAGAGTTTTCAGGACTGCTGTCATGGAAGTCAAGTTCCGGAAGGGACAGGCTAATTGACGATGATGATTGATGACTCACGGCAAGTGGTTCGAGCTACAGGTTTCCTGAAAAGATCACACTTGAAAGATCTAAACTTCAAATATCTCTGAAGTCAGTGAAGGACATCCTGCATGGCGAGGAACACCAGTCAAACGATAAAGTAGACTTACGCAAAAATCAGTCAGACGCGCTATAACAGCCGCCATGACTAACGTCGAAATTGACATCGGACGAACGCAGAAGAAGAAGAAGCTAATAGCATGCTCCCAGGTTTGGTCAAGTGTTCTTCTAAGAAGTCTTTTCTCAAATAATCTTAACATACTTTCTTGTTTCCAATCCGTTTTTCAAGTCTTGAAACCATAGAGGAGAATTTCTCTAACACAAAAGTTGTATAAATTGGTGTCTTGTAATGTTGGTCATGTTGCTCGGATTTCTGATAAAACAATCCAAAACAGCTGACTGATTGATTGAGTGATTGATTGATTGATAGGACCATCAATGCAGTCGGAGACATGTTCAATATTTTCACAGAATTTACCAGCAGTCGTAACGAGTTTGATTAATTCTAAAAAGCGAAATATTTATGTTGAATCTTATTTTAATTTTCTAATTAAATTTGCCCAGGCAGCAGCTTTCCAGCCTGCTCTTCTCCATTTTGAACTGCCAATGGTTTTTACGTGCTCAAATTGAACACGGGACCTACGTTTTATCGTCGGTCTCCGATATGACTAGGAACTCGATCTCACCTACAATGAGATCAGGGATCTCTGGAAAATATCCATAGCTCCACGAGGGAGCTAACCTGGTACCTTTGGCACGAGAGACGAGCACTAACATCTACGCCACAGAGACCCATGATGTATGGCGAGCTTGATGGGAGCAGAAGATTAGTTGGTGGACATTAAAAACACTTTTAAGACACTCTTAACATATCTCTAAAATGCTCCGATTTAAACACGACGTGCTGGGAACGCCTGGCGCAAGATCGCCAAATATGGCGCCGTAACAACACAAGAGGAACTCGCATAGCTGAGAATCATTGCACTGTTGATGCGCAGAGAAAGCGAGCTGCGATAAAAGACAGAACATACAATACCCACATGTCTAAACTTGATCATGTATGCCCCACATGTGGTAGGGGATTATGTTAGAGGATTGGACTCTATAGTCACCTCCGCACACACCAGAAAGCTGCAACAGCACGTGTCTGAGGCTGTGGTCATCATCGCTTTATACGGACGGCTATTATTATTATTATCGCCCAAATTTGGGGTGTAAAGAATAGAACCACTGTTACCTGTCACGCATGTCGTAAGAGGCGTCTAAGGAGGTTTGGCTGAAATCGGATGCAATGTCCTAAACGTGTAGAAGTCTATGCGTTTAGGGGCCTACCAAACCAATGTGCAAAATATATACACGTTCTTGGCAAAGATCAAACATATCACAAAGAGTGATTAAAATTAGTTGTAAAGAACGAACGCAAAGAAGAAGAATATTATTATTATTATCAAGTCACTGTGTTTTTTAATCCAACCAAATTATTTCAGTGTTCGAGACACGCTATTTTTTATTATACAATATTTCTCAATGATCATCAGTGTTCCTCAATGTTCACTTCTGTTGTCAAACAACGATGTCAGACCAGCTAACCTGATCTTCCTCTGCCTTCCATGATCACTTCTTCCCTGTATTTACCTGTGTCACCAAATGTTTCAAACCTTCGCTAACACATTTTATGTCCGAAGAACAGTGTTTGTCTGATTCTTATTCTTATGTCCCAGATTTCTTTTATAATTTCATCATCTGTTTTCTTCGTTGTCTATGGAGTTTTCAACATTCTCATATACAAAATCTCTGTGGCTTCCAACAATCTGATTTATAGTTTGTTCATTATCCATGATTCGGTGCCATACATAAGTATTGGTTTTTATAAGCCGTCATTTCCGCAGTTTCAGTTTCAGTTTGAATATCTTCATTGCACTCCGGACATGTCCATAGGTGCTCTGATCTCCTTCGCAATATCTCCAACAGCGTCCAGCGACTGACCGTACTAGTTCGATTTTGATTGATGAGCATTTCATTTCCGCTGTATAGTTGGTAGCCAATTCACGCACAGTATTCTTTCAATTTATAAAAACTGCTTTTGTTTGAGTTATCCTTACTTTTATCTCTGTTGTACATCTTCAATCACGTGAAGATATCGTATTGTTGAGCAAAAATAGCGAAACATTACAACACGACATGTACTGATTGAACCTGTGGTCGATTGTTCGGATTGACTTGTCTCTCACACGTGTAGTGGAATGTTGTTGATATCTTATGGTCATATTTACATTTCAATCTGTGAAAATCAGATACTGAATCGTGAACGTTTAGTGTTCTTGTTATTGTAAACTGATGTATATTTCCATGTAACCATTACCTCTGTTTTCTTTATATCATCATCAGGTGCCGTCTCACATCGAAGGTTGGCTGCAATGAATCTCCAGCATCCTCTGACTTTCGCCTTGGTGTTGCACTCTGCCAGACTGTAACCTGTCCATTTCTTAAAGTTTCCTCCCACTTATCTCTCGGTCTTCCTCTTGCTCTTCTCCCTTCAACTTTCCCCTCTAGTAAATATTTTATCATGGTGTCATGTCTTTTATGTGCCCAAAATACTTTACTTGTCTGAATTTTATTTCTCTTAATAATTGTTTCTTCATGTCTAGTTTTCCTAAAACTTATTTATTTGTCTGTTTTTCTGTCCATGAAACTCTGCCTATTCTTCTATATATCCACATCTCAAATGCATCAATTCTGTCTTCTAACTGTTCGTTCATTGTCCATGTTTCCGAGCCATACATTAATATAGGATAATATAGCATTTGATCATTCTCATTTTTAGCCTGTTTGTAATTTGTTTGGATGTCAGTAACTTTCTCATACTATTGAAATTATCCTTGGCCATTCCTATTCTCTTTTTAATTTCTGTTATACATCTGCCATCATCTGTTATCATCTGACCAGATATAAGAAGGTTTTTTTTTCTTTATATTCATGTTTAATCCTTTCTTTTCACTTTCTCTCACTATTATGTTTTTCAACGCCCGTGTCTTGCTGGGTTCTTCAAAGGAAGCAAAGAATAGTAACACTACGACCTACAAGGCATGTCGTAAGAGACCACTAAGGTAGGGACCTAGGCAAGCTACCATAGTAAATAAAAGCGTCGCAGAAATCGGATGTGCTTGTCTACTTGTAGCTGGCACAAAGTGTAATCGCTGTTAAGCTCAGATCACATACAAATCACAAAGAGTTGTTAATAAGTAGTCGATATGGAGCGTAAGAAGAAGAAGATGTGTAGTGATGTTACACTACTGTCCATTGATGTGTAGTGATGTTACACTACTGCCCATTGATGTTTGTGATGTTACACTACTGCCCATTGATGTTTGTGATGTTACACTACTGCCCATTGATGTTTGTGATGTTACACTACTGCCCATTGATGTTTGTGATGTTACACTACTGCCCATTGATGTTTGTGATGTTACACTACTGCCCATTGATATTTGTGATGTTACACTACTGCCCATTGATGTTTGTGATGTTACACTACTGCCCATTGATGTTTGTGATGTTACACTACTGCCCATTGATGTTTGTGATGTTACACTACTGCCCATTGATATTTGTGATGTTACACTACTGTCCATTGATGTTTGTGATGTTACACTACTGCCCATTGATGTTTGTGATGTTACACTACTGCCCATTGATGTTTGTGATGTTACACTACTGCCCATTGAGGTGATGTGACCTACTGCACCATTGATTGTAGTTACACTACTGCCATTGATGTTTGTATGTTACACTACTGCCAATATTTGTGATGTTAATCGCCTTTATGTTTGTGAGATACATACTGCCATTGATGTTGTAAATTAAGTACGTCATTGAGTGTGAGAAAGATTGATGTGATGTTACACTACTGTCCATTGATGTTTGTGATGTTACACTACTGCCCATTGATTTTGTGATGTTACTACTCTTTTTCACTCATTGATGTTTGTGATGTTACACTACTGCCCATTGATGTTTGTGATGTTACACTACTGCCCATTGATGTTTGTGATGTTACACTACTGTCCATTGATGTGTAGTGATATCTTCATGTGTTTGTAAGTTATTGAACTGTATCTTATAATCTTTCTTTCTTTCCTTTCTCGAATCCTGTTTTGCCTCACAGCGTCAGGTCAAGAAGAGATTTCTAAGACGGACCCTTGTGTGCGCTTCGTAGATAGTGTCTTTCGTCGCCTCTGTTATCTCTGAGGTCTATCTTTTGCGTGGCCGACATTTTGCTTTGTACCCATTGTATCGGAGCAGCATTGCTCTTTGAGGTGCACTGTCTGTTGGTAATCTGCTTACGTGCCGAACCATTTAATTTGTTGTTTCTTGATGAAGTTTAGTACTGATGTTGTACCCACTTTTTTCCTGATGTCTTCATTTCTCAACCGGTCTCTTCTTGTTACACCCAGCATTCTGCGTAGACACTTCATCTCTGTCATGACTAGTTTTCTTCTATCGTTTGATGTCAGTGTCCAGGTTTGGTCATATAATACTATATAATATAGGCATATAATAATAATAATTCCTCTCGTACCGTTATACGTTACATAGGGCCTGCAAGTAATTTCTCCATACCGCTCTATCCTGGGCAACTCGCTCAATCTCCTCCATGGAACTGAGACCGATATTTCCTGCCTCTCTCAGCAAAGTTCGTTTCAGGGTCTCTTTAGGTCGACCTCTCTTTCTTGAACCCTTTGCATCCCACTTCAATACCTGCTGTGATATTAATATAGACATATAATATTATTTTATAATACTCTTTTTTATTTGGCCACGTTGAATCTCTCTGTCATCATCCAACTCATGACATCCCAGAAAATAAAATGATAATAAAATCTGGAGACTCCAGCGAGGGGATGTCATTTATATCATAGACATCAACAACGAGTGGCCAAATGTCTGCAGTTATGCTTATACTAAATATGGGAAGACTGGATCCTGACGTATGAGAACTTTAATACTTAATTTTCTTCTTCTTCTTCCGCTCCATATCGACCACTTGTTAAACCACTCTTTGTGATTTGTATGTGATTTGTATGTGATTTGTATGTGATTTGTATGTGATTTGTATGTGATTTGTATGTGATTTGTATGTGATTTGTATGTGATTTGTTGTGATTTGTATGTGATTTGTACTGTGATTTGTATGTGATTTGTATGTGATTTGTATGTGATTTGTATGTGATCTGTATGTGATTTGTTTGTGATTTGTATGTGATCTGTATGTGATTTGTTTGTGATTTGTATGTGATTTGTTTGTGATTTGTATGTGATTTGTTGTGATTTGTAGTGTATTTGATTTGTATGTGATCTGTATGTGATTTGTTTGTGATTTGTATGTGATTTCTATCTGATTTGTATGTGATTTCTATTGATTTGTATGTGATTGTATGTGATTTGTATGTGATTTGTATGTGATTTGTATGGTATTTGTATGTGATTTGTATGTGATTTGTATGTGATTTGTATGTGATTTGTATGTGATTTGTAGGTGATCTGTCTGTGATTTGTCTGTGATTTGTGTGTGATCTGTATGTGATCTGTAGGTGATTTGTATGTGATTTGTATGTGATTTGTATGTGATTTGGTCTTAAGAGCGATTGTACATTGTACCAGTTATGCGCCTAAAAGTAGGCCATCACATCCGATTTCAACGACCCTTTTTATTTACTATGGTAGTTGCACTAGGTCCTACATCAGTCGCCTCTTACGACATACCTTGTAGGTCGCAGTGGTACTATTCTTTGCTCCCCTTGCGAGCCCTGGCATCACACAGAAACTAAAGTGTCTAAAGATGAATGTTTGGCTTCATTGCACCGGGTTTTACCAAATGTAGCGTGGTCCCTCTCCGCAGAAGAGGTACGCCACCTGCCGAGAGTATTGCACATATCACGAACACCATAGTTCCGGTAACAATTCTATGAGGTCTCTAGAAAAAAAGGCGCTTGTGAACAGAACGGCGCGGTCCGGATTCAAACCCACGCCCTTCAGAACGCAAGACAAAGACTTAAGGACTTAGCCACAGAGAACCCCCAAACCCACATCAAATATATCGTAGCAAACTTTTCATATTTGGAGGTGTTCAATTTTCCCTCCCCTTTCCCCAGTAGGAACGCCTCTGGTTGCAGTCGGTTATCATTTCGTCTAGACTTTAACATAAATTATGAAAGAAAACTTTTTATTGAACAATGGAAAAGAATGTCATTGAAGCATTGAAAAGTATTTTGTCAAAAAATTGAAAAGTATTTTTGTTAAAACATTGAAAAGTACTTTTGTCAAAACATTGAAAAGTATTTTGTCAAAACATTGAAAAGTATTTTTGTCAAAACATTGAAAAGTACTTTTGTCCCACACATTGAAAAGTATTTTGTCCCAAACATTCGACAGCACGTTGTCCCAAACATTGACAAGTATTTTTGTCCTAAACATTGATAAGTATTTATGTCCCAAATATTGAAAAGTATTTTTGTCCCAAACATTGAAAAATATTAATGTCCCAAATATTTAAAAGTAAAGTATTGATATCCCCTACATTGAAAAGTATTGATGTCCCAAATATTGAAAAGTATTGATGTCCCAAATATTGAAAAGTATTGATGTCCCAAATATTGAAAAGTATTGATGTCCCAAATATAGAAAATTATTTTCTCGCAAAACATTGAAAAGTATTTTGTCCCAAACATTTAAAAACAGGTTGTCCCAAACATTGAAAATCACGTTGTCCCAAACATTGAAGATCACGTTGTCCCAAACACTAAAAAGTACTTTCTCACATTGAAAATTGCACTGTCTTGACAACTAGAAAATAATATCACCAAAAATTGAAAAGTATTCTATCACAAACATTGAAAAGTACTTTGTCCCAAACACTTAAAAGTGTATTGACCCAGATACCTAACAGTCTAGATCCCCCGTCCCAGTAATCCACCAAGATCTTCCAACCATTACTAGCTAAAAGCAATAAAGACTATCACATCACTTTATATGAAAGCAATGGTACTCTAGTTAGTTTGTCTACCGCTATCGTTATGTGAGTATTTTGTCTCGTTGTTCGGGCGCAAAGGCCCCTATAGAGCGTTTGATCCTCTGTGCTTTATGTTGATGGAGTAGCTCCCTCACAGATCGATAAGCTCACGGTGTTTAATGGTCCCGAGTTAAGGTGACGTTGTGTTATTTCAAAATTTCAAAACAAACACCCGGATTAACAACAAATCAAAGAATTAGAAGAAATACAACAACAAAATTAACCAGCGTAAACATTTTGAAAATAGTTATATTTGATTGATTGATAGATTGATTGATTGATGTATTGATTGATCGATTGTTTAATTGATTGATTGATAGTTTGATTGATTGATAGTTTGATTGATATATTGATTGATAGATTGATAGCTTGATTGATATATAGATTGATATATTAATTGATTGATGGATTGATAGCTTGATTGATATACATATTGATAGATTGATATATTGATTGATAGATTGGTTGATAGATTAATAGCTGAATTAATATATAGATTGACATATTGATAGATTGATAGATCGATTGATAGATAGATTGATAGATAGATTGATAGATTAATTGATATATATATATTTATATATGTATATTGATTGATTAAGTGATTGATAAAATGATAGACTGATAGATTGATCGATTAATATGTTGATTGATTGGTTGATTGATTAATTAATTGATTGATTGACAGATATGCTGATTGAAAGGCCCATCATCATTGCATTTCTGTGGATGACCATGTATGCTCTGAATGCTTTCTTACACAGGAAGATCTCAGTGGTGGTGGAATCTGTAGCACCGGCGAAGATTCCCAGATGTAATGTTGAAGTTAACGAAAATGCTTGTAGGTATTTTGACTTTAATCTTTTCTAATCAATTTGGTCTGGGCAGTGACTTTGCAGCCTTCTCATAAAGATTTGAAATTGCCAGTGGTTCATTTACGTGTTCGACTTCAATACTGGACCTACGTTTCATCGTCCGTCTACGATAGGATTAGGAACACGACCTCATCTACAATGAGATCAGGGATCTCTAGAAAAATATCATAATCCTTCCACGCAGATAACAAAGAGAGTACAATGAGGAAGAAAAGTAGGGAGTTTTTCTAAAACTTCAAAGAGACAAAAGATTATATTTCTTATTTTTCTTCAACTCCCAGACGATCAATGCTGCTGATGCACACCTATTTGCTCTCTCTCTCTCCTTTTAAAACCCGGATTGGGGCATATGCCTTCAACCAACCCATACCAAGTCTTCCTATCTCTAGCTATCTCCTGCAGTTCTCTCCATCTCTTCTTTATATTGTTAATCTCTGTCTCCAAATCTCGTCTCCATGTACTTATCGGCCTTCCCTTCTTTCGCTGTCTCTTTCGGGTTCATTACCCACAAACACCCACACGCTTAAGACACTGCAAGCCTCTAGATCATAGATTCCCAAACTTTTTCAGCCCACCGCCCACTTTGCACAACATAAACTTTGTAACGCCCCCCTACACATGATAACAGTGTGCCAACGCCCCTCCCACCACATGTATACATGCTCTATTTTTTCTTTCACATAGAAAATTGATATATATTTCTGTAATGTATGATCAATTTTCAAATAATTATATGCATGAAATAGAAAATTGATGAAAAAATGATCGTGTAAGATGGGCATAAGATGAATTAAAACGCAGGATTCAAATGTTAAATGAAAATATGATCGTGTAAGATGGGCAAAATATGATCGTGTAAGATGGGCAAAATATGATCGTGTAAGATGGGCAAAATATGATCGTGTAAGATGGGCAAAATATGATCGTGTAAGATGGGCAAAATATGATCGTGTAAGATGGGCAAAATATGATCGTGTAAGATGGGCAAAATATGATCGTGTAAGATGGGCATAATATGATCGTGTAAGATGGGCATAAGATGAATTAAAACGCAGGATTCAAATTTTAAATGGTTATTCAATCGCAAAATCACGAAAATAATTTATTTTAAAATAATTAATTTCTTCTTTAAGACCACCGATCCTAATCGTCTGAACATCCCCGAGTTCTCTGAACACTATCGCCTCCAGAACGCTTCAGCCACTGGGCAGTACCCACTGGAAACGCTGCTCAGATGTTGGAACCTCAACCGACGACATCCACTCATGACCGTCACCTGACATTTGGACCTACCGAAGCATCGACTGGAGCAACAACAACACGGCTACAGAGACGATATCCCTCATACCGTCACCTGACATGTTGGACCTACCGAAGCATCGACTGAGAGTCAGACAACAACACCAGCTACAGTAGACGGAGTTCCAGAGCGACTGGAGTCACGGTGTCTTCTTCTTCTTCTTCTTCCACTCCATATCGACCACTTGTTAACCACTCTTTGTCATCTGTATGTGATCCGAGCCTAAGAGCGATTGTACGTTATACCATTTATGCGCCTACAAATAGACCAGCACATTCGATTTATTCAACGCTTTTTATTTACTAGTGTAGCTTCCCTACGTCCCTACCTCAATCATCTCTTACAACATGTCTTGTATGTCACAGTATTAATATTCTTTGCTCCCCTAGCAAGTCCCGTCAACACATGGGAGACAATAACGGATTCAATCAATCAAGTGCCATGCCTGCCGGCGTAGGCGATCATGAATCTCCACAACTTCCCCTCTCCTTCGTGCAGTTAATCAGTTCTGACGTCGATCTTGTGTCGAACAACAATGTCAAACCATCCAACATCTTCTCCCTCTGTCTTCCCCGATCTCTCCTTCCTTGAATTTTACCTGTTGTCACCAACTGTTTCAAACCTTCTCTTCGCATTATATGTCCTAAGAGCCTTTAATCGCCCGTCTGCCCAGCGTGTTCGTAGCGCGTTGGACTACGGGTGACTATCCCTCTGTGAGTGCGGGTTCAATTCCGCGGGCTGGCAGAAAAGCCAAAGATTCCCCAGATTTACGGTGTTCGTGGCACCGAACCGAAGGTTACAATGTCCATGGCACTCGAGCCGAAGAGCTGAATAGCTCAAGTGCTTCTGGATCGGGAAAAAACAAAAAGAACATTAATTGTCGGATTTTTATTCTTTTGATAAAGTTTTTTTTTTTAATATGCAGGCCTGTCTTAAAACCTCATAATTTGTTTTCTTCGCTGTCCGTGAACTAACAGATTAACATTGTACAATATGACACATCTTCTTCTTCTTCTTTTCCACCATTTACATTCTGTTAGTTTCTCTATAATCATCAAATAGCTTGTCCTGAACAGAGCTTTGCCACCCAAACAGTCCTTCTGAGTTTCTCTCTCTCATAGATCAGATGTCATCTGCAGCGATCATTCTCAAACCATAAGTTACACACTAAATCCATCTTCTCCGTGGTCTTTCTCTTCTCCTCTTTGCCGGAATGCCTCCTTCCATGATGGTCTTCTCCAGCCCTTCCTGTCTCTTTATATGTCCAAATACTTCAATTTTATCTTTATTATTTGTAGCATCAGCCAGTTTTCTTTGTTTTTGAGGTCTTTCTGGATAGATCTATTTGTTCTCTTCTCTGTCCATGACATACGAAGGACTCTTCTGTAACACTTATATTCGAAAGCACATAATGTTTTTCCACTGCCTTGTTAAATGTCCATGCTTCACACCCATACGTTGCTACTGGGAATATTTATGCGCTTTGTATTCTGATCTCAGTTTTCTTATCAGTTCCATTCCATACTGTTTTTAGTTGTTTAAATTTGTGTAAAGCCATATTTCTTTTTTTTCTAATTTCCTTTATCCCATTTCCATCTGTTGTTAGCAGTAAACCAAGATATTCAAAACTGTTCACATTTTCTACTTTCTCCCCGTTGAGAACATCTTTTGTCATGCCTGTTTTATCTGTTGTCATTATTTTTTACTTTTGCCACATTGAAATATAGATTTTCTTCTGTCGCTTGTCTTTTGCACTTCCATTATTAATTAACTAATCCCTTTTTCCAATGTTGTTTTATGTATATAACCTTCTCTATACGACAAATAATTCCTGTTTATGTGTGTTTTGTTTTGTAAACGACAACCATTTGAAGATAACTTGAAAAATAAAAAATATTGAGTAGAAACATGAAAATGTTTATTAAATACACGAGTCTGATATTTCAGAAAACGATAAATCGTACAAGCAGACGTATTAATACACCCATCTCGTTTATTATTCATTTCTAACTATTAGTGTCCTGTACATTGTACGAGATGACGTCGAGGGTTTTGTTTGTGTGTTTTACGTCGCTTGAGACTTCATAATTAATGATTCAAGAGTTCACCTAGAGTCAGATGTATTGATAAAGATAAGCAAACACAGACTACTTGTGCAATGTCTAATCTGCGCCGGAGTAGTTATTTGTGTGTTTGTTGATCGTAATATTTTCAACTGTTCGTTATTTATTTATTTACCGATTTCAAACTGAAAAGATTGTTGTTCTTTTTAGCAGTAAATTTCCCAGTCAGATTCAACAATTCGTTTTGTAATTTCTGGTTTTGTAGTGCCTTTCTGTATTCAAATATACTTCCTGGTAAAGCAGTGCAAGGTTAGAGGTAAACGTCTTCTGAGTTTCTCGTCCTCTCTCCTCCACCTCTCTCTCCTCCTCTCTTTCTTTCTCATTTTTTATATATATATTATAATGAGCTATGTGGTTTAGAGGTTATGTGCTTGCCTCTCGTGCTAAAAGTTCCAATTTCGCTGCCTCGTGGAGCCATCTGTATATTTTTCCAGAGATCCCTGATGTTAGTGTAGGTGAGATCAAATTCCTAGTCCTATCGGAGATAATCATAAAACGTAGGTCCCGTCTTCCATTTGATCACGTAAAAGAACCATTAAAAGTAAAGGTAAAGGAACCCTTTCATACCTCGTGGTATATGGGTCAATACAGTGTTAGGCCTGTATTTTTCATTGACCGTCGACACACGATGGGTGATGTGGTCAGCATCACACCGGCCGCCTTTACTTTCCCCAGAGCATGTCTGGTACCCAGTTGAGGCTGGGTCGACCTGAGAACCGTCGTGGTCAGGAAAAATTCCACGCGCACTGTGAGAGTTGAACCCAGACCACCAGCCTTTAGAAGCGAGTTCACTAACAACTACGCTACCGCGGCTCTCAAAAAGAACCATTGGCAGTTCAAAATCGAGAAGAGCAGGCTGGAGAGCCGCTGCCGGACAAAATTCATTAGACAATGTTAAAAATAAAAATTCCTACAAAATATCTTCACCATCTTCACAATCAGACAGGGACTCTCGCCGGTGCTATGGAGCTCGTGCCTGTAGCTGAGATCTTCCTGTGTAAAAAGAGATCGAGCAAACATAGTTACTCACCGAATTCAATGATAACGGTCCTATCAATCACTCAATCACTCACTCACTCAATCACTAACTCACTCAATCACTAACTCACTCAATCACTAACTCACTCAATCACTAACTCACTCAATCACCCAATCAATATATATTATATATATATATATGCCCTTTCATCTTTACAGACGGTCAATAGGCAAGTGTTTTACTGTGACAACTTCTGAGTTTTCGCTTTTCTCTCTTATTGTTCAGCTCGTACATAAGTCTCTTCTCAAAAGACTCTGCGCCCTTCCGTAATTTGGCTTTCCACACAACTCTGTCATCAGCTAGTCCCTCCCATTCTTGTCGTACCACCTGATGTTCATAATCTTGGAGACATCGAAGGTGAAAGATGTTAAGTCTCCTCTCGTGTCTTGATTAGGCTGTCCATGTTTCTGAACCATATAGTAAGAACTAATTACCA
>CM036762.1:6057500-6060000 GCA_020796225.1 Arion vulgaris
CAGAATCTTAGCATACCCACTAGCGTAAAGCAAGTGAGGGCCTTTCTGGGCATGGCAGGGTATTATAGAAAATTTATACTCAGATTCTCCCAGATTGCCAAACCTCTATTGGATTTGGTAAATGAATGTCATTCTTCTGGTTTACCTCGTGAATCGAAACGACATTTAACCACTGGCTCGTCTAAGTTTCATTGGACTAGTGATTGTGAAAGTTCTTTTCGAGATCTTCAATCTAAATTGATTTCTGCACCCATTCTGGGATTCCCCGATTTTGGCAGTCCATTTATCTTGGACATTGATGCGTCTTTTAGTGGTCTAGGAGCTGTGTTGAGCCAGCAGCAGGATTCTCAATGTAAAGTAATAGCTTATGCCAGTAGGACTCTCCGCAGAGAAGAAAAACATAAGAGCAGTTTTAAACTGGGTGTTGGGTCTGAAATGGGCTATAACTGAAAAGTTTCGTTCCTATCTATTAGGTAACAAGGTGACTGTTTTTACTGATAATAAGGGTTTGACTTTTTGCAAATAAAGGCGCATCTTGGGCCATTGAACAAAGGTGGCTATCTCAGTTGGCTGTGTTTGATTCGAAATCAAACATCGTAAAGAGTCACATTAAACAAAAATGCCGATTTTTTTATCACGGTATCCCCTGCCCGAGACGCAGGACGAGACGCATTATGATGCCTTGTCCGAGGATGAGGATATTGGGATTAACCTTGCTGTTTTAACACCTTCTTACAGTCGTGATTTGACTGTAGAGATGATGGGAACTACCGCAAAGAAACAACATGTCACTTATAGTTTGAAAGAAATACAACAATTGCAGCAACAGGACTTGATGCTTCAGGTAATACTAAGCTATGAAACAGATGCTCCAGTAGACACGACCTGGTGGACTCCGGAAGCTAAGAGGCTGTGGTTACATCATGCTGAGTTGTGCATTCGAAGAGGGAAAACTTTGTATTAAAAGGGATGAAGATAATAAGTGTGATGGATTAAAAATTATTGTTCCTCACGTCTTAAGGCCGATTGTATTGACTGCTATTCACGAAATCGGTCATCAGGGTCGTGATAGGACATTGGCATTATTAAAATCTCGATTTTTCTGGTGTGGAATGAATGGGGATGTCAACACTTTGGTGAAATCTTGTTCCATTTGTAATATGTCTAAACCTCCGAAGATTACAACTACCTACAGGGCATATGTAGCCAACCGTCCGTTGGAGATGGTTGCCATGGATTTTGTTGAACTTCCAAGAGATTCCTATGGGTTTAAACATATCTTGATTATGACTGATGTGTTTACTAAGTATGTAGTCGCTTACCCTACTATTGACCAAACTGCAAAAACAGTGGCAGAAGTCATACAGAGTAGATGGATCCCAGACTTTGGGATACCTAGTAAATTTCACTCGGACCAAGGAAAAGGGTTTGAGTCCTCCATTGTTCTGGAACTCTGTCAAAGGTATGGGATAAAAAAATCCAAGACCACTACATATAATCCACGAGGGAATGCCATATGCGAAAGGTTTAATAGGACATTGTTGACTATGCTCCGTTCATTAGAGGGGACGGATAAAGTGGAATGGTCTGAACATGTACCAAATATAGTGTTAGGGTACAATATTACTCCCCATACTTCTACTGGGTGGTCACCATACTTTTTACTCTTTGGTAGACATCCTCAATTACCTATAAATTTCATCATAGAAGATTTATTTCATCCTGATGATGCAGAGAAAGACTATTTAGTCTGTCCTAAAAAGAGATTAACGGAGGCTCATAGGGAGGTCAGCGACAGGTTGGCTAGTCTCCATAAACAAGCAGACATTAAACAAGGAAAATTTGATATTATACCATTGGATAGTATGGTACGCAGGCGAATAGACCATAGTAGGGGTGTCAATAAATTAGGAAACCTTTATTCCCAACAGGTGTACCGAGTAGTACAGACACCCGATGTTCAATCAGGCTATTATGTTATAGTCCCCATTAATGATGCGAGCCAATCTCGGCTGATGATATCTGGCCGCCACATCAAGAGATGTGAAAATTTCTTGGAATAATGAAAATGTCTTGGACATTGGTTGGCACAAAATGAATGAAAGTATTAAAAATTTTTGGTTAACACAGATGCGACTTGGGTATTAGTAATTATGATAGCGATTCCCTTGGTGAGGAGTTATTAAGTAAATTGAATTTGTATACTGTTTGGATATATTCTTTGGGGTTGAGGGTGGATGATCAATAGCCCAGGTGGGTTATATTATATCACTCCACATGTTTGGAAATTCTGTGAAAATATTTGCATTGTTTTTATTGGTGATATGGATGTTTATTATGACGACATTGTGAACTTCTTTCATTGCAGGGTTTAAGATGTTATCGTTGAGATCCCCTCCTCTGCTACGGGGCGGCTGATTATAATTATATCACAGAGGTCGGTTGATGTTGACGGCAAACATTAACTTTTCACCGTTCATTACTAGATATGGTTATATGA